>CAHIKZ030003077.1:0-165000 GCA_903632075.3 Acanthosepion pharaonis
TGGGGCGAAATAATTAAAAAATATCCGTCAATTTACATTTATTGGGAAATATAGTAGATTAGCTTCTCTTTGACTCCGTTAATCGTCAACATATTTTGAATTCTAAGTTTTCCATCTCTTAGAAAGGCTTCCACATAAAGCAAAAAAGTACAGTCATCTTAGTTAATCCATAGCTATACCTAAACAGAAAGCTGTATAATTACCATTAAAATAATTCTAGAAAAGGCACAGAGTAGCAACATTACGCCGGTAGGAAAGTGACTGAAGTCAAAATGCCAGGTCATGACATGGCAGATTATTTTTGGGGTTTTATCAAGAATCTCTAAATATATTGCAGAATCACCAAACCAGAGGTGACAACAATATTCAATGCACAGACAAATGGTAGACTTATAGACATTTAATAATGTTCCCAAATTAGAAAAATATCAATTTTTAAGTGAAACTGATGATAAAAAACTAACATTGTCATTATTGAAATTTTATTGAAATCTTATGTTTCCTTTTAACCTACTCGACTTTTTATTAAAATGAGTCATATGTTGATACTTCATTTTAATTGATGAAGATTAAAATTATATAGAATGCAACATGTGTCAGGGAACATATATTTAGTGAACCATAAATGAAAGGTGAGCTAACATAATGTTTTGCAATATACGCCAATTTTAATGCTATCATTACTTTCTGATATAAATAAAAAGGCACATTGTGCTCACGAGACTAGCCACCACTAACACATACATGGCTTACTTTTTGAAAGTGGGCGTAAGTATATGATGAAAGACAGGAACATTTGTACAAATGTTGTACAAATGTAAAAACAAGTATTTTTGTATCAATATTAATAGCTTCAGAGTCATTTTAACTGAACAATGTAAACTAAAATTAAAAAAATGGAAACTAAAACGTAAGTATCTTTCACAGGAGTGTGCAGAGGATAAAATAAAAAAAGTGCGAATTTCAAATTGTGGGAAGTTATATAATTAACGTTGTTTGTTACTTTACAGATGAAGTATCGAAAATGGTAATTAACATCGTTTGTCGGTAAACCTGTTAATTCTTAAGAACAAATCAACATGGAATTAAATTATTTCGTAATTATTTCATTATTCACCTTTTATTTTTAAGGAAACAAACTTTGAAATCTCGTCTATGGCCACACACACATATAATCCCAGAAACTTTAAAACTAATAATGTATGTGTGAAGATGTTTTGTCAATGAGTTTTCAAATTTAGGTAGCGCAGACAGACAAACACACAGACAAACACACACACACACACACACACACACACACACATATATATATATATATATATATATATATACATACTGAACAAAATTTACAAAACAGGCCAGGTTCTGTACAAACAACTTAGTTCATCAAACTTCCAATAAGTATTGCAAAAACATTGATCAAACTTTTCAATGTTGGTATTATTTGTTTAACGAGTTGACAGCAAATGTACATACACACACAAACAAACACATACACAGACATACACACACATACACGCACATACACATATATATATGTATATCTGTGTGTGTGTGCAAATTATTTTGAGATAGAGAATATCAGTAAAGGAATAAAATGAGTCAAAAGCCAAGAGGAAAAATTCTTCTTAACTGATGCGTTTGTCCTCTGAGGGGCTTTATCAATGAACGTCCTCAAATTTAAAAACCTTTTTATAAACCATTGACATTTTCTTCTTGTGTATAAATATATGCAATAAAATATTATTTTTTTTTTTTGCCTTGATAAATTCCCTCAGAGGATGAAATTCTCGGCTAATTTTTTTTTCCTCTTGTCTTTTATATATATATATATATATATATATATATATACATTATTAAATATAACAACTGACTTCATCAAATCTAATGACCCTACTACCACAGAGATTGTATCTCTGATGGTAATAATAAACCCACTACATATATTGGTTTTACTACAACCACGCTCTCCTGTAGATTTACCTGTCACTTTTCTGATCTTAGTTCTCTTAAACAACATTTATTAGAAAAACTTAGCCATGTACATAATGTTAGACAGATATTAGTTGCTAATACAATAATACTCACACATACACACAGTAAAAGGAACCTTCAGATATTGGAGGCTATCTACATTGAAACAAAGCAACCCACACTCAACAAAATTATATTTCAAACTAGTCACAACACATTACATTGCATCTAGACATTGGTTCTATTGTAATACTTCGGTCTATCGCGTATTAGGACGTCATAGAACCGCATCTTGAACTTACGATCTGCGTCTGCTATTCTGCGACTGTTATCGTCGCATAGCAATTTTAGCTGTCAAAATAACAAAATGTAGTCTTTGTTTCAAGTCTGTAAACTACTCAGAGGATGCCTCATGTGAGCTGAAAGCTTAGGACCAACTTAATAAAAAATATCCAAATATTGGAGAAATTTTGTCTTTGTTTTCACCCGAAATTAAAGCAAACATACGAACATTAGAACGGTTCATGATCAGACATAATAGACATTCATTGTCTGTTATATTTAATAATATATGTTTAAATAATGATCTGCTACCGCAATACACACACACACACATGTTTATATAGTACTAATCTTATAAAGATAAGAAATTATACTCGTCTGGAAAACCTTGGGTACTTTGATATGTAAATAAACAGACCAATACCCAAGGGGAAAAAAGGTACAAAAAAAGAAAAAACATGTACGTCAGCCGAAGACAATCGTCTAGCATCCAAGTTCAGAGTCCAAAAAAAAAACCTGATACGAGTAAGTAAAATAACTAAGTAAAAGTGCTCAATACGCTAATTAGTGCAAAGATAATTAAATAAGAATATAGACAAACTTACGATATTTGACCAACGCGGATTATCAACAATACTGGCCAGTATTCACTGACGATCCATGTAGGTTATATCTATTTGTAGGTTTATCTTTTTTTGTTCTTAATTACATATATATATATATATATATATATATATATATATATATATATATATATAAACACTATATATATGTATATTTTTATTTACATCCAACACTGTCCCGTAATAAGACATCTAAAGTGTTGAAGGGAAAATGGCTATTTTGTAATGATTTTATAACATATTTATGTTATAATTTTCGAATAAATAATTATATATATATATATAAATAAATATATATATATATATATATATATATATATATATATATATATATATATATATAAATACTATATATATATATATATATATATATATATATACAATATATATATATATATTTATATAAGTTTTTTTAAAGACAATCTGAAGGATAACACAACAACTATCGACACGTGAAGATGCGAAAACAACGTAATGCACATCTAAAGATAAAATAATACAGTCTTATTTACCTACAGCATACTTTAAGATAATGGCTTGTGAAAGCTGAAAATATGCAGATTTCATTGTTAGGGTCAAACTCTCCCTTCAAGCTAGAAACTTGCAAACAAATAAAAAAAATCTTAAAAAAAAAACTTTCATTAGTATTCAACTAATCCTGAATACATTAAAATTTCGTATTCAAATCGACCTAAATTAACACACACACGCTCACATTGATTGTCTATGTTACCTAGACTTTATTAATTTAAGTACAGTACTAGATTGGCGGCAAGGTCTCATCATTTTACAGTTGAAATCGCTAGATGTAATAAGTTCTATTTTAACAGTTTTTCTAGCCCATTTCTCACTTGTAGAAGTTGCTTCTGGCTTCTTGCTTTCCAGTCAACTTTGGCCTTCAGAAATGTAAATGCATTGTCAACCGTTATCTCCTATCTTCTTAATCTCTGATCTTTTAATATGTAAATTTTTGAAGGTCAAAGTTGTTCGGAAAGAAAGAAGCCAGAAGAGAGTTCCAAAAGCAAGAAATGTGAAAGACGAAACTGTTAACTTGGGATATACATCTACATCTAGCCATTTCAACGGTAAAATGTATATATGTAAATTACTGCAATATCCTACAAGGAAAAGTACCATAAAGAGTGTTGATACCAGTAATTATAAAATCTTTAGACTCTACAAATAACTATATCTTCTACATATCTTCTACAACATAACCTTGACGCAATATCCTACAAGAAGAATACCATAGTCGATACCAGTAATTATAAAATCTTTAGACTCTACAAATAGTAAATGCTCGAAATATTAACTTTGCGAGCTAAAATATTTTTGTTAATAAACTTGTTGAATAAACGGTTTTATTTTGAAATACAGAAGTTCATTTACTTCTGTCATCACACTCTATATGCAAGTTTTATATTAACACAAAAATACTTCTGAATATTAACGCATTTGTAAGGAATAAAGTTTTCTTAACGAAAAAAAGCAGAGTGGAAGCCGTAGAAAAAGAAATGTAATTGAAAAAGTTAATATCGACATACTGTATGTCTTTCACGTTTTGTATTGATTATAACAGTTGAAACATGTGTGTTTTTAGGGGTCTATCGTTAAAGTTTTACATTGATAAATCAACACATAATAGCAACATACACACACATCCACGTAAGAATGTTTAAATGAATATATATTGATAGAGCGTATGTAAACACAAAAGTGGTTGCTGAGGTCAATAACAATGTAAATTCCATGGCTTGAAGCATGAAACAAGCTGTCGCAGGTTGGCATTGACCTCAGTGTCCACTTTCAGATATATATATATATATATATATATATATTTATTAAAGACATATTTTTATGTTTAACGTTGTTATTTATATATATATTTCTCGGACATTCAGGTCAGTAAATTTGTTACTACTGTTTATTATAAAAAAGAGCATTTACTTAAATATTTGTATCTATAAAAGTAACGTATAAAAAAAATATATTAAAATAATTGTCTGACTTATTCCATTTTATTATATATATATATTTATTTTTTTATATATATATATATATATATATATATATATATATATATATATATATATATATATATATATATATATACTATGTGCCAAATTATTATCGAGATAATTTTTTACAAATATTTCAAAAACCGTCCAATCAATTCACACACAATTTTCACACAATGTTGGCAACACTGAACTGCGTAATCACTGAAATTTCCGTATTGATCTGCGCAATGTAAACAAACTGGCACCATATTTGTTATCAGCACGGTGATTTGAGCGTGCCAAATTATTAGAAAGGTTTAGTAAAATTCCCAGAATTGAGCAAACAATACGTTTATTAATGTTGCACATGAATGCTTACGATCAAAAGAAGCTAATAAATAAGATAATCAAAAAAATAATAACAGATACAAACAAAGGCACAGTTTTAAACAAATTAATAGGGAATGTGCTTTCCCTGTTTTGAAATTACTTGAAGAAGTCGACGATCCATAGAATTTGTTAATTGTAGGATGTCATCTGCTGTAATGCTGCCGCGATATGTCAAGAATTGCTTTCCCACAACTCAGCTTTGCTCCTGAATTGTCATCCGTTGGCGTACAGTCTTCGCTTCATGATCATAAAAGGTTTTCGATTGGGTTCAAATCCGGAGAATTTGCCTAACTTCATTTTCAAATATTCAGTAGTCTGTTTCAAATATTCAGTAGTCTTGTGAGCAATGTGAGGGAGCATTATCTTGCATAAAAACAATGGCCCTTCTGAAGGCAACTCTTTGCCTTTTCATCCACGGTTCAAGATGCTCCTTCATAAATGCTATGAATGCATCAGCAGTCATTTTGACGCCATCTGATACTCTTCATGGGCCCACTAATGTTTTTCCAATAATACCACCCCAGATCATTATGCTTCCACTGCCTTGTTGGTGTCTCAAACGCTGATGGCGATTTTGTCCATTAATTACCCAGCCTTTGCACCATCTGGCCCATCAAGTGTTGCTCGAGTTTCGTCTGTGAACAAAACATTAGAGAAGTCAATCTTCATATTGTCCGCGGCCCATTTCAATCGATTTTGAATGTGGTTTCTCATCAGCGGAGGCTTCGATACAAGTTTAACTGTTGTTGCTATTTCCCTCAGATACCGACACCGAGTACTTTTAGACACAGTAGAATCCCAATGCGACTGAAAACTTGACTGGTAAGTCCAGGGGTTCTTCGTGGCCTCTGTTTAAGAGCAGATGACATGAGTGAAATAACCCTCGGCTTGCCTTTTTATCTGCCCTTTTGCGTACTTGTGTAGGGTCGGCGGTGAACTTTTTCACTGTTTGATGACACCTCCTATCATTTTAGAAATTTCTAGGTAGATTTACCTTTTGAGAGTTCTGAGGTGATAGTTTTCTTTTCAGCATCACTTAAACTGCTTTTACGGCCCATCTTTTCACTAAATTCTTATACTTTTCTAATAATTTGGCACACTCAAATCACAGTGCTGATAACAAATATGGCGCCAGTTTGTTTACATTGCGCAGATCAGTACGAAAATTTCAATGCTTACGCAGGTCAGCGTTGCCAACGTTGTGTGAAATTTTTGTGTGAATTGATTGGACAGTTTTTGAAATATTAGAAAAAAGTTATCTCGATAATAATTTGGCACGCAGTGTATATATATAGACAGCATAGACTTTTTGTTAGATGAGCTGGTAATCCAGTGAAACTTAAGTCGCACACCAAAACGTAGGTAACATACATATACTAATTAATATATTTTATTATTATATTAGTTTGCAAACATTTAATAATAGCTAATATATTTTCTGTACCCAACACTAATATCAGGATACAGTATTATATAATATATGATAGCCATAACGTAATCTATTATTTATTCTGCAACTTATATTTTAATAGTGGATATATTGGTGAGTCTGGAAATAATTTTAGATTTCGTTTCAATAACCATAAACAAACAATACATCAAAATAACCCTTATTCCCCCATAGCTAAACACTACAATCAATCAGGACACACATTAGAAAACTGCAAATGTTTATTGATAGGTTCCTATTTTACTTCCACATTCACACGCAGAAAAAAGAAACATATTGGATTTTAAAATTAAATACACACATAAACTAGGGTTGAATAGGGACTTAGGTTTTTAAATCTTTATAAATATTTCAATAGTTAAGCAATTTTTTAGATATAGTAAATTTTTTTTTAGACAACAAATTTAAAATATTTATGACAGTTAGATTTAAGTTAGGAATATCCGAACAGTGACGTTCCATATCACGTGACGTCCGCGTCTCGCGAAGGATGCTACTTACTTAACAAACAGTAATTTTAATTTATTTGTAACAAACAGTTATTTCTGATGAAAAATTGAGGACAATTTGAAATAAAAATATATATATAAATAAATAAATACTTTCATGAAATAAAACATTATTATTTTTAATTTGAAATTTATATCTATCTCTCTATATATATATATATATATATATATATATATATATAAAATAAAATTTAGTTTTGTGTTCTCCTGCTTGTGTGGAATATTTTATAATTTAGAGTCCTGTTGCCAGACAGAGGATCTTCCAGCAAAAATTCTTGACCCTGCAAGGCAAGTGCGTCGATATTGAATGTTATCAAAAAGTTACAAGTCATATAGGGCTTGATATTTGATGGCCTTGTTCAAATTTTAATATTAGTTGGACTAGATAACACGTTGATAAAAAAAATTTTAGCTAAGTTCTGATCAGCATAGTCTCAGTATAAAACTACTCATTGGGCTATCATGTTGAGCAAACACAAAATGTGCCTGAGCGAGCGTCTGCAATAAGGATTGAAAGCCGCCCTAGTAGATATATCAAAAATATATTCTCGAATACGAGGTCATTGATGAACTGGATCATAAATTAGGATTCCAATATTTTATATATATATATGTATATTGACAACTAATATCATCTATCTATCTATCTATCTATCTATCTATCTATCTATTTATCCATATTTTATTTCTCTCTATATATATATTATAATATGTTATTATTTATTATATTATATTTATTATTATATATAAAAATTATATAAATACACATTTTGCATATATATATATATATATATATATATATATATATATATATATATTTTAATGAGAGAGATACCATCTTCAAAGAGAGATAGATAACGATTTTTTTTTAGCCCATTAGTGGAACAATAAAAGAGTTTATTTTATCGTAACAGAGTCCATGCATCTTCCTGCAGGCTTGATTCAAGTTTTCTTGGTTGAGTTTTTTTTTCCCCTAGACAACTTTTATTATATATATATATATATATATATATATATATATATATATTATATATATATTTTGTGTGTGTGTGTGTGTGTGTGTGTGTGTGTGTGTTGTGTGAAAATAGTTCAATCTAATCTTTGAAAATATAAGAAATTATTTCGTCCGGAAAAAATTTGGGTGCCTTTAAGAATAAAATATTTAAATTTCTTAAAGAGACCAATAATGGAAAAAAAGGTACAAAAAGAAAGAACAGAGAATATGTACTCACAGAAGAAAAATAATTTCTAGCATCCAAGTTCAGAGTAAAAAAGACAAAACCCGATGAATGAGATAAGTAAAATAACCAAGATTTATGCTCAATTTTTTAAAATGCAAATTAATTAAATTAAAAAGAGCGGATCGTCAATGAATAGTGTTCCCGATTTTCCGCGTAGGCGAAACCTTGGTAGGTCTGGACAATTTAGGTTTAATTATATATATATATATATATATATAAATTTTCACATTATTCACCCACACAAGACAGACATGCTTACGGAGGTGTTGAGGCCTCACACTCTTATACACACATGACACACGAATATTTACACTATACACACACATCATTTCACCCCTTTCCCTAATTTTTTTAAATGATAATTTTCTATATATACAGCAATACACTCTATTACACATATCATAATCACTCACACCCTAAAAACCAAATAACACACACACAAACACTAAATAAAGACACATCCCCTCACCAGGACCAATAAGACTGTCAAACTGACCAAAGGAATCATAGATCCATCCAGCTCTTATCTCAAATAACAGCTTAAAAGAGGTTTGACCAACACAAGGAATGTTAAAAGATTCATGTTAAAAGGATAAAAAATTTAAAAAAACAACTGAAAATTACAGGCAAAAGTTCATTTTCTCCATCAAGACATTCATTTCTGTAGTTTACTGCTACCAGCAAGCAGAAATATTTCTTCTCCTGATGATGGGCATTTTGGCTGAAACTAGTCGAGGAATCTAAATGAAATAATAATAATAAAAACGAAAGAATATTAATCTACAACTCAGTGTGTTTGAAGATTTTAATTTTTTAATATTTTTTATTGTTCAATATATATATATATATATATATATATATATGTGTGTGTGTGTGTGTGTGTGTGTGTGTGTGTGTATGTATACGCGATTTCTGATCAAAAAGTACCGTTAATGGAACTAAAGTACGCCGAATAAAGCCGCTTGCTGCAGGCAGACTATGAAATCTGTCGCGCGTAGACACTACGTTATAACGTTTTCGCTCTTTTCCCTTATTTCTAGCTGTACTTGGAAGAAAAGTGTGTAGTGTGTGGTAATCTCACTATACGACAGATGTTTTATCAGTGACTATGGTTTGTGCAGCAGGTTTGTGTCAAGGGTAACATTCTCCAGGTTCAACAATCAGCATATTTCCCAGATCTCTCCCCTTGCGAATTTTTCCTATTTCCAAAAATCAAATCATACTTGAAAAGTACAAGATTTCAAGACGTCCAGGAAACCCAAGGGAATGCGACGAGGCGAATGCTCGCTATCCAAAAAAATCTCCCGTTCAATGGAAACAACTCTGGATAATGTGTGTGACTTCAGAAGTGGATTATTTTGAAGGGGATTAAATGTCGAAATGATATATATTGTAGTTTTCTTTTTATAGCAATAATCCCGATACTTTTTGATCGGACTTCAAGCGCGTGGAGGGCACTTCAAGCGAACATCCTGCATTCTTATCATTTGCAACGTGTTCAGGGTTTTCGCCCTCTGATCACTCACCACGGGAGATGATTTTTCGATAGAATGTTAAGTATCAAGTTGTTGAAATTTTAACATGGCTTTTTTTTTTCTTTTTTTTTTTTATAAAAACAATTTAGCTTACAAATTTCTGTTTGAATCTCCATCATTGATTCGGATTGGACCAAAAATTCTTTTGTGCTTGACGTGTCCATCTCTGTACGTAAATTCTTTTGAACGCTAAATATTTAAATTAACATTTATCTTAAATTAAATGGACGCAGAGGTTCTTTTTCTTTTTTCTGTCATTGTTTCCTTACGTCGTCATCATTCCTTTAATTGCGAAAAGACCAAATAGACCTGAGAGACCTCCTCAAGGCTGAAGATTTAAAAAATTCGCTACTCGCGCAACAACTACAATAATATCTTAACAACAATATATGTATATTCTTAATTCGCAAATTGCCATATTAGTAAAAAAACGCACTCACTTAAATTTTCAAAAAAAGTCCAACCTTAGCGTTACGACTGCACGCTCCAAAACTTTGTATCCGTTATCAATAACACATTTTTTAAAAAAAGCATATTTCGATTCGCCTTATATTTTTCGTCTCTGATGCTACCTGAATTTTACCAAAAACAAAATAATTTCGATGCCTGAAGATGACTAAATCTACAGTCGAAAGTACTTACGCATTTAAGAGAGTCCTTATACATCTTATAATTTTAAAAAAAAACAAGGATCATAACATTCATCGAGTGATTAGTAGGTTAATGCATTTTTAAAATTTTGTTTTTTAGGATTTCGCCATTTTATATCATTAACTTTACTAATTACTTTTTGTATGAATGATACATAATATATATATATATATATATATATATATATATATATATATATATATTACGTCAAATTTTTATTATAGTGTAATATGATATTTCTTATTTGAAGTAAAAGCCCCATTTTATTTATCAAACTGTGTGTAATACTTCTATCGGATTGCCTTGTGCTGTTAATAAAGTAAATGTGGTAGGAATCTAATCTGCATTCCCCCTTGTATGGTAATCTACTGTTTAGAACAAACATTAAGAACAAACCGAAGATGCATAAACAAAAATCAATCCCTAGACTATGAGGAAGAACCCACAAAGCATAGATATAACGTAAGGTGTTCCTTGGGTAACTTATGATAGTGGTAATGATTTTTATCCCCGAAAACATACCCGGCGTTAGAGTCATCATATACTGAATACTTTGTTGGAGTACTTCTGTTGTTTTCAGGAAATAGTAGTATAAACTCATTATATACGAACAGGTTTTAATATTATTTTTAAGTTTAGAATTTTCTCTTTTAGTGGGTAGATAGTGTGTTCATTTATTTAATCGCTAAGAAACTCAGCTCAGCAATTAATTTAAGACCAATGGTGCGTGAGAAGTGGGGTACTCTGATCTTATATCAAATGTGTGTCACTTGAAAGAAAGGTAAGTAAAATACTGAATCGAACATGGAAGAATGGGCGAAAAAGAGGTCAGCGTCTCTGTAGTTTGACAATTATTGTTGTAAGTGACGGAAATTATTCGTTTTCTTCCGAGTTTATAGCCAATACAAGAAAAGGAGAGAAAATGACAGATTGCGAATAAAAGGAAGAATTTTTGTTTAAAAAAATAGGAGAACGATTTAAACAAAGAATGAAAGATTACAAATTAAAGGGAAAAATAATGTGAGAAACAGGTGCGTAGGAATATGATAATTTTTTATCTAGAAGAAAAAAATGTTCAAGAAAAATGTTCAGTAATTGGTCTTTTTCCCAATGAACGTCCATGGATGAAGCAGCGTTTTTTTTTTTTGTTTTGTTTCTTTCTTTTTTCTTTTTTTTTTTGTTTTTAAACATGATTCCCTCTAACCGTCTATCACTTGATTTAGACAATTTAATCCTTATAATTTAGTCTTGGTATAACGATAAACTACATATGATAGCGATACCACTGATCGGAAGATTCGAGCTTTTGAGGACCATGAAATCAGCTCCTAATTACATTTTTTCCAGGCCCAGCTAGATCCGGGTGGTAGTACCTGTTAGGGTTCAATCTATGGGCAAATAGTGAACTCCTAAAAAAAATCAAAACACTAGGAATGTATAAAAATAGATTTTTATAGTAAAAATACCTGAAATACATTTTTATTTTATTGTAGAATTAACAACAACACATTTTATCTGTAGTTGAATTGTGTTCAAAATATTTTTAGTTGACACCATAAAGTTTTGTTCAAAATACATCCAACATGAATTAACTGTTTCATGACATTAATCCATATAATATCCTAGAATTTCTTAAAGTAATCAAACTGCATTCTAATATATATATGCAGATGTAACGAGAACGAAAGGAATATAAATTCAAACATTAATAAGAATAAATTAAAAGAGCATTCAATACAAAAAGTAGAGCAGTAGTTATTTATGTTGTTATGTTATTGCTATGTTATTATTTTGTTACATATGAACAAACAAGTAATCACTACAAATATTTGTTTCGATGCCTAAACATAAGCATCTCATCAGATGGTGAACAAAGATGATTATAAACGAATTTATTTAAAAATGCTCTTTTTTAAATAAAATTTGTTCACCACCTGATGAGATGCTTATGTTTAGGTATCGAAACAAATGTTTGCATTTTTGTAGTGATTACTTGTTTCTTCATATTAACAACTTTTATATATATATATATATATATATATATATATGTGTGTGTGTGTGTGTGTGTGTGTGTGTGTGTGTGTTTGTGTGTGTGTGTATATATATATATATATATATATTCGCTTGAGGATGAAATGGAACTAATGTCTTTAATTTAATTTACAAAAGTCATACATTCAGCTTCCATTTTGAAACATGGTTAGAACTATTGTAGCGAAAAAAAATATTTTAAATCAATTAATTTATAATATTAATGTCTGTAAATTTACATTGAGCCCTATTTTTAAAAATCAAAATATCTATGAGAACACCGGATTATATATCTTATTGTTCTTTATAAATATATATATATATATATATATATATATATATATATATATATATATATATATATATATATTTTATTTAAATTTTCATTTCTTCTCATTGATAACACAACTCTGTTGAATTTTATGATCAACGCAATCATCTGAAGATGTATAAAAATGTATATTTATTATTAATATACAATTCTGTTATTGTACATCGATCACCATTTGATCAACACCAGCTCGCAATGTGCAGCATTATATATTCGCTAGCTGGACCTGTGAAAAATATCGTCCAATGAGTATTTTTATTAGTTAATCAAAATTTGCACTATTATGGTTAAAGAATTATAATATCTTTTATTTCATATTTAATAATATGAGTTTATTTTAAGTTATTGTTCGAAAATATACATGAAATACATCCGTTGCAGCACTTCCCGATATACAATGTTTCTAGTGAACGTGATTCCCCTTCTGATTCGTTTTGAGATATCACTTTAACTAACACACTGCTCATTTCCCTTGCTCTAAAAAGCGTTATGTAGAGCTGACCCTGAATGAAGCAGTGGATGTTTTCTTCCGCGTTTATTTGTCATAGAATAGGACTGACGAACCAGGATCTGGGTCCGATACAGAACGAATGAATTGTTTGCATCGCTTGGTTTAAGTTTGATTCTTGGAATCAGTACTCTCTTCTGAGAGTGAGATCCACGTATAATTGACGCTTCGATGTTATGTTCGTGGAGCTGAAATATTTCTTTTGAACAGTTCCTGGCAACATAAGACTTTTGTGCTATAGTGAGGTTTCTAAGAAGCATAATAAATAATCCAACTTTTAAGTTAAGGCGATGGGGAAGCATAAGATGATGATTCTGGGCTTCTTCTTCATTATCCAATGTTACAGAGTTGATGCTTAGACATGTCTTATTTTTATTTTTTAGAATTTCGTCATTTCCTGATAAGCAGACCGAATTTTTAGTCATAATTTATATATATATATATATATATATATATATATATATATATATATATAAATATAAATAACTAGACTCGTTTCGAAAAATTATTCAAAACATGCCTGTAAAGTCCATTTCAGTTTTTGTATATATAACAAGTTTTCCCTGACGATCCGTTTAGGTGAAACCTAGGTAGGTTTGTCTGGCTCACTAGGTGTATCTATATATATATATATATATATAAAGCGTATTATTATATAGACTGCACTTGCTATGCCCCCAGTTCAATTCACAAGGGTCTGGTTGATTAAATGCAAAAACATTCGTTCTGATCCGTTCGCTAGTTTGGACGTAAAATGAAAATGAAACTGTAACTATTCGTCCTTACTACTCACTAATTTACGTAAGTAAATCAATGACAGAACATACGTGTACGGATATAAAGACGCCCATAAATCGATAAATAACGGACAGATATGGATTTTATTTCGATTTTAAATATTAATGGGCACCATCTGACAGAATCGTAGCTTTAATTGTTAATTAAAATCTTAATTTAACACCTTAATTGGACGCAAATAGTCAGCGTGTAATGTAAACAAACCGATCTCGCTGGTTTGTTTACAATAAAATCGATTTTATGAGAAGACATCCTACTGGATGGTTTTTTTTAATCTTTTTAAAAAATTGCGCCTCATCACACACATATCATTTGATTATAGTGGTGAAGGCTTGTACAGAACCAACCCCGGTTTTTGGAAGATCCGAATACAGAGAACTGGTGCACAGTATGCCACAAGGTCCCCAAACGACTCTCCGCAGGTTTTGAATTCAGAGTTGTCCTTCTCCCAAACTAAAAGCTACAGAATCCAGTCTGTCCTGATATTTACCCATAGCTAGGGAGTGAGAAAAAGATGATTCACAACATTCCTAAGGTTATTAGCACGTAAGTGAATGTAATGAACTCGACTATAATTCGAACTTAATTCATCTTTTCTCAATCCAAAATATTTCTCAATCAATATATATATATATATATATATATATATATATATATATATATATATATATATATATATATTAATGCATGTTTCATTAAATAATATAGACAAGTTTTGTCTATTTATTTTAAGTAAGTTCCTTTCATATTGTCTGATAAGCTTAATCCCATTATCATTGAAAGACGAAAGAAAATTTAAATCCAATCTAAGCTTTCGGCTTACATAAGCTATTATCAAAGATGACAATTACATAAATCAAACAACAACGGACGAAACAACAATGATAGTCTTTTTTTGTTGCATGAAAAATTTGAAACAACATATATACGAAACGCGGAAGCGAAAATCACGTCGCAACTCGTGAAATCACACATGACCACGCGAGAGTGAAAAACGAGAAGTATTAGGTATGGGAAGCCGTTGGTATAAACAAATGGCTTCTTTTATAAATTATAGGCATTTAAGGATATTTGTGGAGATTTCATAGTTTATTTTGTTCAGGTTAAGTTTCAACTGTTTTATGTATAAAGCTTCAAGAATTTTAAATGTTTGTTTATTGTTTTCATGTATAAGTATAGTTGTATTGTCAACAAGGATTTACCGGAATTGAGTACGCGGGCAGACATGTTGTTTTAAATGTCTAAAAATGTTAGAGTTATCATTTAAATGTAGAGTCAAGCGCCGTGAAATCGAGTTTGTGGTGTGACCAACATAAATATTATTTAATCTGTTGGAGATACAATCTCCCAAAGGGCAGGGGGGAAGAATCATTGCGAATAGTTAAATTGCTGCCTAATTATACACTATATATATATATATATATATATATATATATATATATATATATATATATATTGAAATGCTGAATTTTGCCATATTTGAAAAGAGATTATTTGATTTGGCATTTATATCAACAGAATATGCCTATATATCAGAAATTTTGATGAGGTTGAACTAAAGACAAAATCTAACTAAAGACAAAATCTGAAAAGATGAAAATAAGAAAGACAAAATCTGAATGAAGATGAAATATTTTACCCACTCTGACATTTCTTTTAAATGACTTGTTATGTAGCATCCTGGGTATGAAAATAATCTACAATACATTTTTGTAAAAAAAAAAAAAAAAAGAATACCACTAATGAATTTTTAACAAAAAAATAAAAGAAATTGCTAATGCTCCCCAGAAAATTAAATTTTAGCTTTAAATGACCCATATGGTGTTGATATGCCGCTAAAAAAACTTGTTATATATACAAAAACTGAAATGGACTTTACAGGCATGTTTTGAATAAATTAGTCACATCTCCTTCTTCTATGTTTAGTGTCCCTTCAGGACATAGGTGATCACAACTCTCTACAGTTTTCTATCACTTGTAGCTCTTAGTAAATTTTGTTTTTCGCTATCTCCCCTAACCCTTATTCTGTCATGCTTGTTAGATAGGTTATGCCCTACTTTACTTTGTCCCGCTTTCCTTTAATATATCCTGTGAGTGTAAATTTTTCCAAACATTCTTTCCTAATTATGTACCCCAAAACTTTCAACTGTGTCTCTTTGTAAACTTTTACCCAATTCTATTTATTTCTTTATTTCTGTGTCTTTAAGCATCAACGATAAAGTGTTAAGCTTGCGATAGACAATTTAAATTGTTTTTTCTCTTACAGGAGAAGGACATTAAGAATCAATAGAAAAGCGGATTTTCCAAACAAAATATGTTGCAAATTACATCATTGCATGCTGTTTAATCAATACATTCTGTTTTTTCTTTCTTATTCTTTTTTTACAATATTTAGATTATAGAAAGAACTGTCTGTTAGAAAGAACTCGCTCAACTCATCCGGAGTACTCACACCTGATTTCCTCCTAGAACTGAGGCTATACTGCGTGACATGTTAATAACCCCGACACTGGTCTCGGACATCATTCCTAAATTATGTCAGTTATGTGCCATGCGTGATACACGCTTAAGCGATTATGTATCTTTCGATACATGAATGACGAGGCAGATTTTTTTCCTGCAGTAGATTGTCATTTCTTTCTGCGATAGAACAGTTGCCATCCAAGGCTATAGAACCCGGTCTGTCCTGCTATTTACCCAGAGCTGGGAAGAGGATTCATACCTATCCCAAGGGTATCAGCACGTAAGTGAATTTCAGTCAGTTATATACTATGCGTGATACACGCTTAGGCGATCATGTATCTTTCGATACATGACTGACGAGGCAGATTTTTTTCCTGCAGTAGGTTGCCATTTCTTTCTGCGATAGACCAGTTGCCATCCAAGGCTATAGAACCCGGTCTGTCCTGCTATCATAGCTGGCGGAGTTGGGGGAGGACAAGAAGTTTCATACCTTTCCTAAAAATAGTAGCTCGTAAGTGAATTTCAGTCAGATATGTGTCATGCGTGATACACGCTTAGGTGATCATGCATCTTTCGTTACATGACTGACGAGGCAGATTTTTTCCCGCAGTAGGTTGCCATTTCTTTATGCAATAGACCAGTTGCCATCCAAGTCTGCTATCATAGCTGGCGGAGTGGGGGTGAGAAGAAGAGGATTCATATATTTTCTAAGAATAGTAGTTCGTTAGTGAATTTCAGTTAGTTATGTGCCATGAGTGATACACGCTTAGACGATCATGCATCTTTCGTTACATGACTGACGAAGGCAGATATTTTTTTCCTGCAGCAGGTTTCCATTTCTTTCTGCAGTAGACCAGTTGCCATCCAAAACTCTAGAACCCGGTCTATCCTGCTATTTATCGATAGCTAGAAGAGAAGAAGAGGTTTCACACCTTTATTGGATTCGACTAAAATTTGAACTCGGCTCTCCGATTCCTCAATCCGAGCCGCTATCCTTTACACCACCACTAAATTAGGCCTCCATAAGGTAAGTGAAGGTGACGGGATAGCATCCGTTGACCTAAATAAATGTGCTCATGAGCTGGCCCTAGTTATTTCCAGAATCTACAACTATTGAATTTGGTCATCATTTCTCTTTTTGCTTTCCAGTTTTGTAGAAGATCTTTATGTAGTTCCCTTTTTTTAAAGATTTCTTCATAAAAATGTTTTTAGAAAAAGATCTCTTCTGTAGTTCCTGTTTTTTAGAAGATCTCTTCTGTAGTTCCTGTTTTTTGAAGATCTCTTCTGTAGTTCCTGTTTTTTAGAAGATCTCTTCTGTAGTTCCTGTTTTTAGAAGATCTCTTCTGTAGTTCCTGTTTTTTAGAAGATCTCTTCTGTAGTTCTTGTTTTTAAGAACTCTGGTGAACCTTCTGACTCCTTTATCGCTCTATTCATCTCCTACCCCTTTTCGGCAAACTATTCGAGGCTTTAATCAATGCTAAAGTGGTTAAACATCTTACCTCTCAAAACCAAACAATATCGATTCCGTTTTGCCCGGTCTACCGCTGAAGTGCTTACATCCACCACTAAATATATATATCAAGCTCTTGATAATAACAGTGAAACTCGTGCTGTAGTTCTAGATATCTCAAAGGCATTTGACAGTCTTTAGCATGCTGGTCTTCTACGTAACTTTCAGGGCGACAGTATTACAGAACGAGTGTTTGATTTATTCCAATCATTCCTATCAAATCGTGAAGTCGTCGTGAACAGACTCTCTTCCAGATCATGTCTCCCGAAGGCTCTATACTGGGTCCTACTCTGTTTCTGATTTTCATCAATGATCTTCCTGATATCACCAGTTCCCAAGTAGGCATTTATGCAGATGACACTACCATTTACTCTTGTCTCAATACCAAATCCGTCAAAGTTGACAAAGTTAACCTGGTCGCTGCTCTTGAAAAGGACCTCTAATCTGTGGTTAAATGGGACAGTAAATGGCTTGTAAATTGTAATGCCTCCAAAACTAAACTGCTCTCATTTACCCACCACAGAGAAACTTCCCTGCCCGCCATCAATATGTGCTTTCTTGGCCTCACATTTTCAACTGGCTTGAAGTGGAAAAACTACATCATTGAATCAATAGCGACGAAAGTTGGTTTATTGTATCGTGCCAGAAGGTTTTTTTTCTCGTCAGGGTCCACCTTGCACATTTACAAATCTACCATTCATTGAATACTGTTTCCACATCTGGTCAGGTGCCCCGGCTGTTCATCTCGAGATTCTTAACGAAATCCAAAAAAAGCATATGCAATGTAATCGATCCTGAGTTGTCATCTCGACTTCAGTCACTTTCTCACAGATACGATGTGGCTTCACTTTGTCTTTTCTACATATATTTTCATGGTAACTGCTCTGACAAGCTTTTATCTCTGGTGCCCGACTACATGGATTCAAGCGTGCTACTAGATTGGCATTTAGGTCCCACTCTTCACCTATTAAAATAGTGAAATGTAACCGCCATTTCTACTCTCACAGTTTCTTTTCTCGCCCTTCCGCTTACTTGCTTCCCTGATAATTAGAATCTTCAAAAATTTAAATCCAACATGAACCAACATCTTCTGTTGACTTGAACCTCGTTCATTTCTTATCCTTTTCTCAATCCCCTCTATACCCAGTCTTTTCTCTCACTTTTATTCTCTGTAACCCCCTGCATACTAGTGGCTCACCTGCCTTGCTTGTGGTGAAATGATCAAAAGATTTAAAATTAACTTCGACAGCAACAGCAAACAAACATGGCAAGCAACAGCTCTAATCAGGAGGTAGGTTATGTTTAAGCATATTACAGAGAATTGTCCTACGGGACAATTGGTCTATTAGACTATGTTTTATGAATTTGTTGACGTAGTAATTGAGAGTTCAATCCCTGGGTCAAGCAGAGGGTAATTGAACCAGTGAAATCTGGATGAGCGATAACAGAGCAGTACTAAAATTTTAAAAAAACTAGACGAGATATCCTTTGACATGTGTCAGTTGAACAAGAACTGTTTTTCTACGTGGATTAAATAAAGGGTTCACTTCAGGAGTCACTATAGGTTACCCAGATTGATATGCACCTGAAGAAAACCAGAGGGCATAACGGCCAAAACGTTGTGATAACAACAACAATGATAAGGACAATAGTCCGAATATAAATAGTTTAAACATCGAGGGAAATAGTCTGGAAAAATACAATAATTAAAATATACTGTCAAACAAATTTCAGGGAAGATAACTCATATCTGATTAAGTTGTACGTGAAATAAAATGGAATTTTGCTACTTTTCTTTTATTTTCACGATAATGGTAAGCTACTTTTCTAACTATATGAAGAGGAACACTAAAAAAATATATTGATTAAAATCAGTGAATTTGATTGTTTATAATCTTACTTGACAAAACACTACGATTTATTTCCATATTTTTAAGGGTTCAATTTCCTTAAATTCTTCGAATATATTTCAGAGAATTGAATCTAATTAAACAAAAGAAACATAAAAAAAAATTCATCTCAAGTTAATTTTAGACGCGTTATATTTCACATTTGTTTTGAATTTACTGACAGGTAAGAAACACACTCAAAAAGTTATATAAATAAAAAGCCAGTTTCACTGACAGATTGTCTGGTCTTATTTGACAGTCTTCCAGAATGGAAATCCAAGAGATCGAACTAGCGCAGCTATGGGCTGACCCTTAGGTTTTTTTCTCTTTTCCTACAAAACATCAACTTTTTTAAAAACTGATTTTGGCACTTTTGGGAGAGATGGCGGAGGCGCAAATTATGAGCCTTGCCTCTATAAAAAATACTTTGAAAATATATATATATATATATATATATATATATATATATATATATATATGTATGTATGTATGTGTGTGTGTCTGTATATGTGTATGCGCCCCAAAAGTTTTTGTCCATAAAAGATAGATGGAAAAAAATTTTCCGCCTTAAATAAAAGATTCGAATACATTTTGATATTTGATCAAATTTTGGTAACTATCGAAGAAGGAGAAATTTTCACCGCCCATATAGATAGATAGATAGATAGATAGATAGATAGATAGATAGATAGATAGATAGATAGATAGATAGATATATGTTTGTTTGTATGTGTGTGCGTGTGTAAGACATCAAATGCTGGCGCTAATAAAATAGTGCTCTATATAATATAACAGATATAAAGTATATATTAATAAATACACACAGACACAAAAAATACAAACACACACATATATATATATATATTGTGTGTATTTAGGCAAATTTTTTACATTCATACATGTTTCATTAAATGATATAGACAAGTTATATATATATTTATATATATATATATATATATATATATATATATATATATATATATCGTTAAATATGACAGGCATTGAAACATTTTTATTTAGAAGTCTAGTTTGAGTTCGCGCTCAACATGCGAGGACACGGAATAAAAGCGTCTGCAATATTCAAAACAGCACAAAAATATCTCTTAAACAGTCAAAGCATGAAGAGAAATTAACACACCTAAAATAAATCCGCTTAGTAAAGGCTAAAGGTGTTGATTACACCGCTTGAGATAATGGACAATATGGATAATTTTTGCATTCCCTCATTCCCACTAAACCGAAAAAATATAAGAATGCGGAAAATACTAAACCAAAAAATAAATATATATTATGAAAGATGTTTAAAAGAAAGGTTGCTGTCCAAATATACATTAATATATATATATATATATATATATATATATATATATATATATATATATATATATATATATATATATATGAGATAACGATATATATTTTTATATATCAAGAACAATAATGATTAAAAAGTAAGACAAAATCAAAATCATTTCTTAATGACGTGTTTCATTTTCCGACTTGTATTGATGAAGTCCGATGATCCTAACGGATAAAACGCATCATAAATAAAATAAACTTTTATATTTATCTTATATTTATATATATATATATATATATATATATATATATATATATATATATATATATATATATTACGATAAACGTGCAATCAATTTACAAATTCATGAATTATTCACAAAAAAACAAATGCAAAGGTTAATGATTTAATTGGCGAGAAATCCATCATCGCAAACAATTCAAATAATATACAAAAACCTCCGAATCCGTTATGAATGAATTGATCCTTGTTTATATAAATTTCTGCCGTATTAGTTCTTATTTTTACTACAAGCTTTCGTCTGTTCCTACAGACATCTTCAGGTATAGAATAGATGTTGTTCTTTTTTTTCTCTTAGTAATAAGAGGACAACGAAAATATATGTATTGTTGTATCCAAAATGCTATTGAAAAATTTATGGAAACAAGGATCAATTCATTCATAACGGATTTTGATATAGGTTTTTTTTAGAAATATGTTATAAAATCACTACAAAGATAGCCATTTTGTTTCATCGCTTCTGGTGTCTTATCAAGTGATGGTGTTGAATGTATGATTATATTTGCTCTAGTGATCTTGTATTGAGCACTCTTTTAAGAATAGTATTTTTTTTGTTATTGGAATTTATTCGTATATACCAATCCGATAATTGGATATATATATTTGTATATATATATATATATATATATATATATATATATATATATATATATATATATATATATATATTTGTATATTCTTTTATTTTTATGTATATATATAGTATATGAGAGTTTTTTTTATATACTGTTAAATAAGTTTTTAATACAGATTAAAATAATATTTTTGATTTATTTACTAATTCAAACCTGTTTTACGCATAGCAATTAAAAAAAATAGTACTTGTGTATTTAGAACATTTTCAAGATCAATTGTTCTTTTCACATTTTTCAAAAGGAATGCATCAGCGTTCCGATAATTTGAAATAATTTCATTCCTTTTGTTTTTTAAACCGTCCACGTTCTTGGATTCTTAGTTTTTTAGTTTTTCTTTCATACGTTGATTGTGATTTATGCATCTCTTTCTTTTCATCTTTTTACTATGTATCATTCTTCTAACAGTGTTGGAAATTCATTGTTCTCTCCAAAAATGTCTTACAATAAAAAATTCTGCCTTTAAATAACACACAGTGGGTTGATAAACCGTAGAAAACAAATCGATTAATCAGCTGACATTGTTTTCCATGTAATTTGACAACCATGATTTTAATATATATATGTGGGAACTAGTAACAAAAGAGAATGCACTGGTAGTAGAATGGTATATAATAAAAAAAAAGACAACGGAAACAAAAAGATAAACTGCAATTTATGCATATGGGAGAAACTGAAATTAATAATAATTCAATAGATAAAAAGAATTCCTTTTAAAAAACCTGAAAAGAATAATCAATCTCGGGAGTTTTCGAAATAGACAGGTACCCATTTTGAAAAATCGCTATGCGTGAAGCGCTGACATATGTACATGAACACATACACTGAAATGCTGAATATGTAAATACTAGATTATTATGTGCCTGTCTGAGAACTGAAATATTTACGTATTTTCTATTGGTGCGATAACTGTGTTCGAGCTCAAATAAAAAATATGCTAATGTCCTCCCTACTCCCTGCGAAAAGTGGCGCAATACAGTCTTCCTATTCTCAAGCGACACTTGTTAGACTAGGCTACGTTTAGGATATATATAGTTTCGTGTGAAATTACTTGTACCTTTAACGTACTTAATATGCTTACATATACTGAAAACGTCCATCACATTCTATATACCTAAATAATTATATTCTTTTTGTCAAGCGTCCCCGCAAACACACACACGCGCGCGCACATACACACACACACACGCACGCGGGCGCGCATACCTGTCTGAGCTTCTTTTCAGATCCCCTGACATTCGTCTTTCTATTGTACCTTTCAAAACATCCACAAACAAATGTATAAATGGCGAAGGGAGAAATGCATTTATATATTAGCCTATTTATTTCCTTGACACCTGTGCGTATATGCATATAAATACATTACAATCCCACACTAAGACATACTCATATCTATCTATCTATCTATCTATCTATCTATCTATCTATCTATCTATCTAATTTAAGCATTCTTAAAATGTTTATAAAATTGCTAGAATATATGATGCCTCAAAAGTTCTTCTGAAAAAAAAACATATATATATATATATATATATATATATATATATATATATATATATATTATACTACTAGTAATACTCGGTTGGAAAAAACTTCGGAGAGCACAACTTGTAAGTTTATTAAAACAAATTGTTACCCTAGGAAAAAATTGGAAAAAAAAAGAAAGAACTAGAAACATCCGACAGGGCGAAATAAATCGTCCAGTGACTTAAGTCTTTAGTCCAAAGAAAAAACCTCAAGCGAGTAATAAAGCTAAAATATAGAGTGGAGTGCTCAAGACGCTAAGTAGAGTTGGGATAAATTAAATAAATCCTAATATTAATCATTTCATCCCAAGCACAGCAAAAAATCAAAATTAACTGGAAAGCAAGAAACTGAAAAAAGATTTCCACACGATAAGTGCGAGAAAACAAACTGTTAACATAGAACTTACGGTTCCATTTAGCTACTTCAACTGTAAAATGATATCTTCCCGCCAATCTTCTACAGCGCTTAAATTAATCGTATCTAGGTACCATAAGAGACGTCAATCGAAAAATCTAGGTACCATAAGAGACGTCAATCGAAAAAATTACCGTGAATGTATTCACAGTAAAGGCATATGGAGGCGACGTTGCGGTCGTGGGAAAAGCGAATGAGATACCTGGTCTGATCCTTCTTCAGATTTATCAAGGATTTCCAAATGCATAGCAGGAGCACCAGACCAGATGTGACAGCAATATTCTGAACATGCATGAATGGTAGACTTATAAATATGTAAGACGGATTTGTGCGAGAAAAACTGTCTAGCACGACACAGTAAACCAACTTTCATAGCAGCAGATTTAGCAATTCATTCAATATAATCTTATCAAATATATATAGAAAGATAGATCGATAGATATTATTTGTACATTCCTTTTCTTACACACACACACACACACACACACACACACACACACACATATATATATATATATATATATATATATATAGAGAGAGAGAGAGTGTGTGTGTGTGCGTGTGTGTGTGTGTGTGTGTGCCCAAGTATAGGATAGGTGTATACGGAATAAATTCCAATGACCAAAAAATACTATTCTTAAAATAGTGCTCAATACAGAGTAGAGCAAATATAATGATTTATTAGAAAATTATAACATAAAAATGTTTGAAAATCACTACAAAAATAGTCAAGTCAAGTGGGGGTGTTGAATGTAGCTACATTCAACACCATCACTTGATAAAACACCAGAAGTGTTGAAACACAATCAAGATTGACTATTCTAATTGTATTGATACTTTCAACTTTTCGGCTAAACAAACAAATCACTGACAAAACTCACTACGTACGTGTTATTAAAAGATCACAAACCTGAATTTCAACGAAAATTACCCACTAGGATTATTAATCCAACTAGATCTGAGATCGGTAAAATAAGTAATCTTAGAAAGAGTCAACTTTCAAATAAAAAATTAACTTAAACCTTATACAATAGACAGGTACTTCTGAAGAGATCAAGAACTTCGAAGACAAAAATAATTGTACTGAATAAAAAATATAAGAATAATGCAGTTTGATATCGTTGATTTTTATCCATCTATCTCTAAGGATCTTTTCTATTTAGCATTGGCATTTGCTGAAATTTATTCAGACATTTCGAAGGATGAAATAAACATTATTTTGAACTGTAGAAAATCAGTCTTAATACATGACAACGAACAGGATTAAAAATTCGGCTGATTATTTCGATGTAGCAATGGGATCTTTGGATTCTGCAGAGTCTTCGGACTTAGTTGATCTGTTCTTATTGTACAATTTCACTGGAAAGAGGAAAATAAAAACCAAAAGTTAAATGGAAAATTTTTTAAACAAGCTAGAATCTCTAGATCAGTGAACGAACCTTGCTTCCTCTGTCTGCAGGAGAAAATGGAAATAATTAGGTTCTTGAATTGTAACATATTATTAAATCAACGACATGAAACTACAGTAAATTGTAAACTTACAACCCTTCATAACTCAATAATCATCCCTCTTTTTATATAAACATTTTAATGTTATCATCAGTGATTTATTCTAGCTTTAGGTATTGGTTAGTATTCGTAAATTGCTGGTACTATGCTTAGTCATGAATTGGATTATTGTAATTTTTTCTCTTGCTGTATTGATAATCGTTTCTATTTTAAATTAATATAAAAATATTAAAAGTTTAAAATTCATTTTATACTCTAATTTATAATGTAAGGTTGGTTTTCTTAAGTAATGTATTGCTTCTAAAACTGTCCATTATTTACGTTCTATGGATGATTTTGTTGGGTTTTTTTTTCATAAAAATGCCATAAAATTTGAAATGCGCCTATGTTAACCAATGTATCTATTGCCATTTCATTTCCGTTCAAATTTGAATTCTCTTATTCAATATAATTTCATTGACTTAATTCGTATCAACATCTTCTCATGTTATTTTCTTAACATTCCTCTTCCTTTCTATCTGTGTAATTTTGAATAAACTCTACTCTTTTTTTGCCTTTCTTTTCTTTCTATTCTCTTGGTAGTAGGCCTCATTTCTTCATTGCTTTCTTTTTTTGACCCCTTAAAATTTCTTGGTTCTTTCAATTTCTTTGACGATTAGGCCTCTTTTCTTTCTTTTTCTTTTGCCATTTTTATGCTTGTTTTTTCTTTCTTTCTTTCTATTCTCTTGGTATTAGGCCTCATTTCTATCTTTCTTTTTGCCTTTCTTTTCTTTCTATTCTCTTGGTAGTTAGGCCTCATTTTTTTTAAACTTTCTTTTGCCTTTCTTTTCTTTCTATTCTCTTGGTAGTAGGCCTCATTTTTTTTTGCTTTCTTTCTTTTCTTTCAATTCTCTTTTTCTTTCTTTCTTTTTTTTTTTTTTAATTCTCTTGGTAGTAGGCCTCATTTCTTATGCTTTCTTTTGCCTTTCTTTTCTTTCTATTCTCTTGGTAGTAGGCCTCATTTCTTATGCTTTCTTTTGCCTTTCTTTTCTTTCTATTCTCTTGGTAGTAGGCCTCATTTCTTATGCTTTCTTTTGCCTTTCTTTTCTTTCTATTCTCTTGGTATTTTTTCATTTTTTTTGATTTCTTTTTGCCTTTCTTTTCTTTCCTCTTTCTTTTCTGTTTGTTGATTTTTTATTTTCTTTCCCTTTTTCTTTATAAAATCCTTTTTACCTTGTATGGAAATTTTTTCTAAAAACGGAAAATGAAGTGATGTTTCATTAATTCCAATTTTAAATAAGATTGTTTATTGCCATCATTGTTAATTACCTGAAGCGACGTTTTTTTTCAATGTCGAAACAAAATGTACAATTTTGTTGTAATTATTTACATGTTCTAATGTAACAGTGTATAATATATATATATATATATATATATATATATATATATATATATATATATATATATATATTAATAGAAATCTTATAAGTATAAGAAACTATACACGCTCCGAAAACCTTCTTTTGTCTTGATTTGCAAATAATCAAACCAATACCAAAGGGAAAAAAAAAAAAGAAACAAAAACATGGACGTAAACCGAAAATAATCGTCCAGCATGCAAGTCCAAGGTCCAAAGAAAAAAAAAACGATACGAGTACGCAAAGCAACTAAATAAAGTGCTCAATACAATGAGTAGAGCAGACCTAGTTTAAACCTAGAGAGCCAGACAAACCTACCAAAGTTTCACCTAAGCGGATCGTCAGGGAAGCCGGATATTCGCTTTAGGTGAAACCTTGGTTTCTTTTTTCTTTCTAACTCTCTTTTTTAACTATATATATATATATATATATATATATATATATATATATACTTATTTAGATATACTCGACTTGGAAATGTTCTAAATACACAGGTACTATATTTTTTAATTGCTATGCGTAAAACAGACTTGAATGGATAAATAAATCAAAAATGTTATTTTAATCTGTATTAAAAACTTATTTAACAGTATATAAAACAGAGCCTACATATATATTTTATGTTTAACATTCTTTATATAGATACAAATATTTAAGTAAATGCTCTGTTTATAATAAACAGTATTAAACAACATTTACCGGCCTGAATGTCCGAGAGATTTTCATAGAAAATATTCGTCCTCCGACAGGATTCGAACCATTATCCTATACGGAACCGTCATTTAGCTTGACGTGCCTTTACTGATTTGACCACGAAGGAGCGTTCGGTTAGGCAGGTCGAATTTATATATATATATATATATATGTATATATCTTATTATATATATATATATATATATATATATATATATATATATATATATATATATATATATATATATATATATATACATCAGGTCGAATTAGGTCGAAAAAATCGCCTACCGCCGTAATTCTTAGTCAAAAAAAAAAAAAATCGCCCAACGTGCATCCTAAATGTGAAAACCGCACAATAATCATGTATGTCATTGAATAGATAACGAAATAGACTACTTCGAAGGAAACAGCCAAAAGTAAGTGGTATAGATCATATTATTACATACTTAAGATCAGAATCATCAGAAATGTTGACTGTGATTGCAAGGTTTGCTAAACTCTCTTATAATCGCTGCATTTTAAAAGTGGAACAAAATTTAGCGATTAAAATAAAAATATACATATTAAAACAGCAGGAAAGAAACATTGAAAAAAATTATAATTGCCATAAAAAAAATTAAAATGATGAGAAAAAAGAAGCTTACCAGTTTTTTGTCCTCTCTTGGCAGACTGAAAAATATGCACATCGAATAAAATAGGAAGCACCAAAACGAGAACGTTATATATATTAACTATGTAAACATCAAATACTAACAACATTCATACCTAAACCATGTCCTTAGAGAGAGAGAGAGAGAGAGCTATTTTGAGAATAATATAGTCTCTAAGACCTTTAGATGGAAATACGAATGTTCTGTTTAGATAACTGAGCACACAATTGTTTAACAAATGAACAGCTCTCGCCGATCCAGACGTATTGACCCATCTATGTAAATTATCCATGTTTCCTTTCCGAATATTGACAAGTATATGATGATCAATTCTTAATTCAACTTCTGATCCGTCATATCCATATAGCCAGTGCCGGTAAATTACAGAAGTCACATTGTGAGGAAGCAAAACATTTTTATTTTTAAATCGAATGAATGTTCATGCATACTGATAATTTTATAAACGATATGAGAATGCTAGCACATCCTACCCGAGAGATATTTGCATAGATACAATAAAAATGGGATAGATAGATAGATAGATAGATAGATAGATAGATAGATAGATAGATAGACTGAAGCAATTATGTAATTATAATTTCACACATAACTTTGCGAATAACATATGCATGTCTGCAGATAATCGCAGATTATATTTATAAATGGTAAATGCTTTATCCATGTTATTTTTTTCGTTTCCAAATAAATCTTTAAATCTTTATCTCAGTAGGTATATCGAATTTGCATATACCTCAGCCATTCTGGATAAAATCCAAGCATTGAGTACAGTGCCAATTTTCTGGGAATATTGGTGCACCACAATCTTCTAAAAACTTCATGAGTATACAGATGTTAAGTACTTAAGCTGATTTTATCGAATGTTCACAAGATATGAAGATATAAGTTCTCACAAAGTAATAACGAAATGTATTCTGTCCGTCACCAACAGAGATATGTGCAAGTGAGTATTTATATAAACAAATTACTTTGTGATGTAAAAATATGTACGAATTAGTATGGAAATGCGAGTGAACTACAGTTACTTATGGGAAAATTTAATCAACGACACGTCTTCACATTCCAGATGAGACATTGTTATCCTTGGACAAGACATGGATCCAGCTATTATTCACAACTCCTATGGATTAAATAACAGGACTGGGATTTCTGGCAAGCAGACTAAGGGTATATCAACTCTGAAATCTAACTACTAATGCCATTAGGGAAGACATAAATCCAGCTCTACCTTCACTATTTATGGGTTAAAATAGAAGGATATCTCTGGAGGATATCAACTATGAAAATTAAATACTAAATGCACATGATTGCAAATATCCAAGAGAGTGACTTATTACACCTGCTCGGGTTAACATTCTCTGCTAACATGAAGTGGAAAGATTATATTGAATCAATTGCTAGGTCTACTACTAGGAAAGTTGGTTTACTGTGTCATGTTAGACATTCTCAAAAGAATCTTACATATTTTTAAGTCTACCGTTCGCCCTTGCTTCGAATATTCTAACTACATATGGTTTAGAGCTCAAGTTATATATTTAGAGATTTTTGATAAAATCCAAAGGAGAATCTGCGATGTTATTAATCCTGACCTGGCATCTCGGCTTCAATCACTTTCCAACCACGCTAATGTAGCTTCTCTGTGCTTGTTCGATAAATACTTTCATGGTAATTGTGCTTTCCTCTTTGATGTCTAGACTTTACAAATTCAAGTACTAGATTGGCAGCTAGGTCTCATTATTGTATAGTTGAAATGGTTAGATGTAACCGTAAGTTCTATGTTAAAATTTCCTTTTTTCACGCTTCTTACTTGTGGAATTCTCTTTCCGCTTCTTACTTCCAAGTCAATTTTGATCTTCAAAAAATTAAATACACTGTCAATCGTTATCTTCCGTCTTTTTAATTCCTGTTCTTTTATTGTCCTCTCTTCTTAATAGTGTTTTCTTTTTCTCATATTCGCTAACACTAAGTAACATCTTACAGCCTAGAGGCTTTATTGTCTTGCTTAGGGTGAAATTAATAAAAAATATCTAACTGCAAATATAATCGTAAATCTAAATATCTCTTCAGTAGTTCACATATCAAAGAGATCTTTTCTTATTTTCTCTTGTATTAGAAGCCATTTTTTGCATTCCATTAAAATACAGAATTTTTAATACTTTCAAGGAAAACAGACCTCTCCTCTTAGAAGATCGATGTAGCACAATCTGCTTTCTCCCATCCACGCTATTTAACATTGTAATGTAGTAAGATAAACCTATTGAATATTGTAAATCCACACACGCAGCCATATATATTATGTATTCATGTTCTTATGTCTATTCCCGCACACGTCTAGTATCTCACCCACCAAATTCTCTTAAAGGGGTAGCAAACGATTAAACAGTACCCAGGTCAATAGATGTCCCACTCATACTGATACACACAGAAACTAGTAGTCCGTTTATGCTACTGGAGTAACTGAAGTGTTATTATTGAATTCAAATGCAAACTCATTGTAATATAGATATTTGTTTACTTATCACATGAACACTATAAAAGTTATAATTAAAAATTAATTAGTTATAATTAAAAGAAAGAAAAAAATTGTAATTCCAACGAATGATTTTTTTTTATGGAAATATTTTAGCTAGCAATTGCTAGTCTTGGTCACTTATTAATTTGAGTAAAATAGTACAAAAAAAGTTCAAAATGCTGTTTTACTTAAATTAAGGAGTGACCAAGACTGGCAACTGCTAGCTGAAATATTTCAAAAAATAAAAAAAATATATATAAATAAGGAAATAAATAGAACACCTAAAATAAAATGGAAAATTATATACAGGACTAGAACATGTAAAACTTGGGATGACCCATGCCCTTTGTGCCTCCATGAGAAGCTGCATATTATTAAGATTCTAAATAATAATAATCTATTAAACAATAGACATGGGTTAACGGTTTTCTGTCGTCACCATCAAATCTATGGTTTGAATGATTAGCTAAAAACAAGCATACAATATAATAACTTTTATAATCCATAGCCAAAATAAATAGTTTAAATACACTACAAAAAGAAAACCCTTTATGAAGTCGTCAAAAAACAAAAGTTACGGCAGTTTTTATATGCACAAATCCCTTTCATAAAGAAATAAAATAAATAAATAAATAAATCTCCATAGACACGTAAACCAGACGGGGTTAAAACATCTTCCGTTTCAAATTTAGACACCCCCACCTTACCCTGACTTGACATCTATGAAAGTAACTCTATACTGATACTTATTATTAACACCCAACACACGCCTACCCAATTTAAACAATTCGCCCTAGCTGTTACCATGGAAATTTTGATTTCAATTATTAAAACACGTAAATTTCTGAAATAAGTTATTCAAAAAAAAAATTTCGCTTGAAGATGGAACAGAGCTTACTTTAACTCAATTTAATTCAAATAATTATATTGAAGTTTTCGGCTCTTGTTTTGAAACATGAGACCTCTTATGTCGCGAGTTGGAATCATATTTTTAAATAAATAATTATATTTACGCTCTACATTTGTATCGAGCACTATTTTTAAAAAATAATAACTAAAATACTAAGGAACTTTGGATTATTTACCTAACCAGTTCTTTCCTATTTTCTATATATTTTTTTTGAAATATATATATATATATATATATATATATATATATATATATATATATATATATATATATATATATATAACACAAATAGCTAATAAAACCATTGTATTTCGTAAAAGGGTTTTCATGAAGGTAAATTTTTTTTTTTTTAAAGACAAGCCGATTTTGCAATAATAGTGTTTGATATCAAGATATAGATCATTAATAGTATTAAGGAAATTTAAATATTAACTTACATTTTTTTAATCCTTTTACATCAAGCAAAGCCATGAAAGTTATTAAGTATGCGAGAATATGAGAGAAAGAAAACAAGAGTTAGTAATTCTAACAAACTAGTAATTCCAACCAACACAATAGTCACGATACAAATTAGAGTCACATAGATATTCCCGACGGATTTTTGTCGCGAGGTTTAGGAAGAATTAATAATAAAAAATATGAATATAAAAACACTTTACCACATTTTTCGAATGTAAAATTTCACCGATTCTTCATCAGAAAAATATTTCGGAATTATAAAGCATCGATGTTTGAAAACTGTAATATTAAATCTGGTCTATTCGACTGGTCGCCAAGAATTGGAGAATAAGCCACTTAATTGATCCATGATTCCACTGAAAAGTGAACTAACAGGTTTCTGGCTATTCATAGCTGATAATCTTGATTTTTCTATCCCCAGGCATCACTCCTGCTCCTTACACTAAGACGGGAAGAGGCAGGGATGCACTCTGATATCTTAACAACTTTTCAAGGAACAGTGCATTATTTTATAATCCAGTATAAATTATTGCATTGCATCATGCGCATATTGAGCAGTAGCATATCTAGGATATGGCATATCTAGGACATGGCATATCTAGGACATGGCATACCTAGGACATGGTATACCTAGGATATGGCAAGTAGGGTAAATGTCATGAAATAGTGAAAGTGGGGTAGCAGTAAAGGTACAGTGGAGTTTTTTCACCTTAACTGGCACCATCCTTAGTTTATGTCTCCACACAGTACCGGTTTGTTAATAATTTTACACCGCTTTGTCTGGAGACTGATTCAATTGTAGTATCGTTTCTTACATATAACTGTTTTTGGATGATGATTATTATACTTTGAGACATACGTGATATATTTACCTGGAGTTGTACCTTTCATTTTTCGATTAATATGAACAAAAAAATATTCAAGATTTAATGATTCAGAGAATTTCTTTAGAAACAGAAACGAATATAGGGCAGTGAATGTTGAACAGTTTCCTCAAAGATGAAGAGTAGACTTGAGATGATTCTTCTAATGGATGTTAAGAATACCATGGACGGAGCATGTGAGCAAAGAGGATGTTTTAAGAAAATTGGAACGAAATAAACATTTAGAATTAGAAAAAGTCAGTCGAAAAATTTCTGGGGAATATTGAAGAAAAAGGGCTTTGAATAATTTCACACCCACTGAACATATTGAAAGCAAAAGGAGCAGAGAAAATAACGAATAAACTATATAACGTGGTTGTGTAAACGGATAACAGAACAGGAAATAGAAAGGGTTGTAAAGAAACAAACATTGTTAAGAGCTACAAAAGATAGGAAGTTATAGAGAGCCGTGATCCCTGAAGGAACTATACATTTAAAGAAAAGGTAATATTGGGTAAATATAAGAAAATGTTATGTTTGGATCCTGTGTGACAGAACAGGGTTTAAAAGAGATAGCAAAAAGACTAACTTTACTAAGAGCTACAAAGATCAAAGAATTGTTGAGAGCCATGATCGCCAGTGTTCTGAAGGGACAAAGCACATAGAAGAAAAAGAACGAGCTTGTGAAAAATGGTTGGCAGAACAGGGTTTAAAAGAGATAGCAAAAAGACAAAATTCACTAAGAGCTATAATGGACTGGAAATTGTGGAGAACCATGACAGCCAACGTTCCCTTCGTGGCACATGAAAGAAGAGATATAACAACAACTTATTTGATAGAGAATAATATGAAAGTATATACTTTCAAAGGAACATTTCTATATTGATTGATTTGCTTTTTTACAGCTTATCATCCCCTTAGAGGTAATTTAAAGCTAGAAAATATTTTCAGACTGTAAATTATTTCTCTGAAATAATACTCATTTCGTGATACAAGTCCTACTAATTGACTCATAGCTGCTGGAGTATAAGTGGATTCATCCCTTTACGAAGGGTATTACACCGTCATCATCATCATCATACATTACATCCAAGGACTTTATTTTGCTTTGATGATAATGAAAGTTTAATTGTATTGTTCTAAGATATGAATGGAAACAATATAATCATTTTCTTTTAATTATTTCATTCCAAGCAAAGCAATAATGTCACCAGGACGCAGTGTGTTACATGGAGTGAAAGAATGAGAAGACTTTAATGGAGAGAAGTTAATATAACAAAACCAACTGGAATTCGAACTCGGCTCTCTAACTTCTAATACTGCGTCTTTATCCATTATACCACTCGTACATCCAAGCTTATAAGCACCTGGTATGCACAAGCGGTAAGCTATCTACGTACTGAGCAGATTCGACGTTGTTTCACTTTGGTGATCGTACGGGAAACGGTGTTTCAACGGTGTCTTCATTGCCAGAAGATTAGCAACCAGCTTTCTGACTATTCTCATAAAATGTAATAATGGCTGGTCGCTCGTGTCTACTAGGCCGGATAGACAATCCCTGTTGCAGACGCCTGCTCAGGAAAATTTGCACTTTTTTCAACATTCACTGTGAACACCTGCGGTATATTCTGCAACTGTTTTGAGCGAATATTAGTTCCAATGTTAGAGAGAGGGTGCATTATCTTGCCGGATCAACACTGAACAAGGCCAGAACATTCAAATCCTCGGTCACGATGACTTGTGACTTCGTGCTAGCTCAACCATCGATGGCTTCCAAATAGTCCCGTCTACCCAATTTTACTGACAAGGCTTGTGTCGACCCGTTGTATTTTTTTTTTCCTTTAGGCTTTTCCAAAAGTATCCCGTGCTGGATCGTCTACCCCAAACCAATAACATCAAGACATCTTCCTGACAAATTGACTATTGTGAGATTCGAACTCGGGTCCCATATTCAGGAAGCGAACATTCTAACCAGTTGGTCAATAATTGATAAACTTTTTAAAAAAAGAAAAAAAAAAACTCTTGATTTTTGTTTCACATCTAAACCGATATAGAATGCATGAACAATACTGATTAGAAAAAAATACATATGCACAATAACTGCGATTTGCACTAATCCACTTTGTCATTAGCTAAACAATTTTTAAGAAACGATATACGTATGTATACATAAGATACACCTGAGCTGGTTAGATTTGTAAAAAGTATACGCACTTAAAATAAAACGAGTATATAGAAATACTACAAATATCCAATTAACTCTTAAGTACTAACACACAAAAAAACGCACATACATACATGTACACGATTTTTTCGGAATCTCTCTCTCTTTATCTATTTCCCACCCACGTACCATTTCTACAATGACTCTCACCTGTGTCCCCCTCTTAAATTATCAATTTCCGTAAATTCGTAAATTGCCTGCGCTGATAGGGACCGTAGATGAGCTTGACTTGGGATGAAGTTCAAATAAAGAAGACGATCGCGGTAAGTGGTTAACTTTTTATAAGATCTCTCGTTCACACTCAGGTACGGTTTAAGAAAGAAGACAAACAATGTAGCCCTTCCCAATTAAATTAAATGTCAGTATAACAATTTGACTTGTACTCAACCTGAGACCCTGTTGTGAGTGTTGTTAGAGGATAGGGGGAGCTCATCGTCCTGTTTATTTTTTTCATGCCTTCTTTTCTATTTTCTCGCGTTTTCTCTATTCCATTTTATTGTCTTTTGTTGTTTCCATTTATACAACTTTTCCTTGATAATTATTTCTTCTTCTTCTTCTTCTTCTTCTTCTTCTTCTTCTTCTTCTTTTTCTTCTTCTTCTTCTTTCTTTCTTTCTTTCTATTTATCTTTGTATATACCTCTCTTTCTCTATTGCTATCTTTCTCAATCTCTATAACACTCATTCTTTTTATCTATCTAGCTAGCTAGCAAGCTATCTCTTGTTATGTCTAATCCTTATTTTTCTTTTTTTGCTTTTACTTGATCTGCAACCCCTTTTTCATCACCTTCCCTTTTTTCTTCCTGTTTAACTGTGTGTGTGTCTCTCTCTTTCTATATTGCCATCTTTTTCTCTCCCTACATACCTACCTACCTACCTAACTACCTACCTACCTATCTATCTATCTATCTATATATCAATCAGTCTGTTTCTCTGTCTATACCAGTCTGCTTATCTATCTATCTATCTATCTATCTATCTATCTATATATATATATATATATATATATATATATATATATATATATATATCAATCAGTCTGTTTCTCTGTCTATACCAGTCTGCTTATCTATCTATCTATCTATCTATCTATCTATCTATCTATCTATCTATCTATCTATCTATCTATCTATTGTTCTGTCTAATTGTTATTTTTCTATCTTTTTCTTTTACTTTATCCTCAGTCCCTTTTTTAATCATCTTCCCTTTTTCGTCTTTTTTTTCTCTCACTATTTATCTTTGTATATCTCTCTCGTTCACTACTTCCATTTCTTTCTCTCCCTTTCTAACTCTCATCCTTTTTATCTATCTATCTATCTATCTATCTATCTATCTATCTATCTATCTATCTATCTATCTATGTTCAATTGATATTTTCTATCTTTTTCTTTTACTTGATCTTCAGTTCCTTCTTTTCATAATATTCCCCTTTCTTTCTTTCTTTCTTTCTTTCTTTCTTTCTTTCTTTATATCTCTTTTTGGCATTTCCACTTTTACTATCCATTTGTCTTTAAACATTTTTTTCATCACTAATTCACTAAAGTACTATTTTTTCTCTCTATTATTATACTCAATCCTGAATTTTCTTTATTAATCTTTGGCTACTGTAACCAACGAAAACAGAATATTAAACCATCTTGACAGTACCTGTCGGCAGTGAAAATGAGATTTGATTGTGAAACAAAATCCATTCTTTTTAGACTATTGTCTTTTTGTATTAAGATGAAATGGTTTTTGAACTGTCATTCCTGTTACCAAGGTGATATCAATAGCCTTAATATTTTTGTCGGTATCAACCATTAAAAAGTAATTTGTCTTAAATAATAAGAACGTATTTGGAAGTCTTTTTACTGCTTTGAGGTGTTTAGTTAACATACTTATTCTTAATATTATTGATATAAAAAAGATCAATATTGATTCGATTTTCTGAATAGATGGATCGATTCCATCTCATCCCAAATAGATGAAGTTTTTTGCTAATAAGTACAGTGATTTTTTTTTCATGATTCATTTTGAATTTAATAGGGACTTATGACCACATAACATTGAACCATCGGTTCTCATACGATCACCGGTTATCTATTATTATATATCTATCCCTTCGATGAATCAATCTATTATCTATTATATATCTGTTATGGAACAATAAAATGCATACAGACAGAACAATCAAAGCTAATCACCCAGACACCGTGATAAAAAAACACAAAAACAGAATAACTTATTGACAATGGCAGTCCCTTCAGATTGTCATGTATCTTTGAAGATCTTCAAAAACTATCAAAATACAAGGATCAATAATTCCAGTTGTAGTTGGAGCCCTCAGATTGATTGGAAAGTGAAGTGATTACTGGTAGCCAATGCCTTAAAAAATACCCAAGATCACGGAAAAAATAGAATACAAAATTTCTTATTGACAATGGCAGTCCCTTCAGATTGTAATGTATCTTTGAAGATCTTCAAAAAACTATCAAAATACAAGGATCTTGAAATGGAAATCTCACAAATGTGGCACATGAGGACATCAATAATTCCAGTTGTAGTTGGAGCACTCGGATTGATTGGAAAAGGTTCCGATAGACTCATTGAAGGGATTACTGGTAGCCCATGCATTAAAGAAATACCCAAGATCACTAAAACAGAATGTGCTTACTTATTGACAATGGCAGTCCCTTCAGATTGTCATGTATCTTTGAAGATCTTCAAAAAACTATCAAAATACAAGGATCTTGAAATGGAAATCTCAAAAATATGGCACATGAAGACATCAATAATTGCAGTTGTAGTTGCAGCACTCGGATTGATTGGAAAAGGTTCCGATAGACTCATTGAAGGGATTACTGGTTGCTCATACCTTAAAGAAATACCCAAGAGCACAAAAATAGAATGTGCTTTCTTATTGACAATGGCAGTCCCTTCAGATTGTAATGTATCTTTGAAGATCTTCAAAAAACTATCAAAATACAAGGATCTTGAAATGGAAATCTCAAAAAAAAACATGAAGACATCAATAATTGCAGTTGTAGTTGCAGCACTCGGATTGATTGAAAAAGGTTCGATAGACTCATTGAAGGGATTACTGGTTGCTCATACCTTAAAAAGAAATACCAAAGAGCACAAAAAAATAGAATGTGCTTTCTTATTGACAATGGCAGTCCCTTCAGATTGTAATGTATCTTTGAAGATCTTCAAAAAACTATCAAAATACAAGGATCTTGAAATGGAAATCTCAAAAATATGGCACATGAAGACATCAATAATTGCAGTTGTAGTTCAAAGCACTCGGATTGATTGGAAAAGGTTCCGATAGACTCATTGAAGGGATTACTGGTTGAACAATACCTTAAAGAAATAGCCAAAGAGCACAAAAATAGAATGTGCTTTCTTATTGACAATGGCAGTCCCTTCAGATTGTAATGTATCTTTGAAGATCTTAAAAAAACTATCAAAATACAAGGATCTTGAAATGGAAATCTCAAAATGTGGCACATGAGGACATCAATAATTCCAGTTGTAGTTGGAGCTCTCGGATTGATTGGAAAAAGGTTCCGATAGACTCATTGAAGGGATTACTGGTTGCTCATACCTAAAAGAAATACCCAAGATCACAAAAAAATAGAATGTGCTTTCTTATTGACAATGGCAGTCCCTTCAGATTGTAATGTATCTTTGAAGATCTTAAAAAAACTATCAAAATACAAGGATCAATAATTCAAAGTTGTGGAACTTAAAAAGTTAAAGATCTCGGATTGATTGGAAAAGTTTCGATAAACTCATTGAAGGAAAATTCCGTTTGGTATTGAAAAAATGCAAAAAAAAAGAAATAGCCAAGATCATCGAAAAACAGAATGTGCTTTCTTATTGACAATGGCAGTCCCTTCAGATTGTAATGTATCTTTGAAGATATTGAAAAAATTCAAAACCAAAATACAAGGATCTTGAAATGGAAATCTAAAAAAATGGCTTAATGAGGACATCAATAATTCCATTTGAGTTGGCAGATTTTCAGATTGATTGGAAAATGTTTGAGAACTTAAAAAAATTGACAAGGATCAATAACAATCGAGCTAATCAAGATTGAAAAAAAGAATTACTTGCTTATTGACAATGGCAGATTCTAAAGATTGTACATGATGTTTGAAGAACAAAAAAACTATTGAAAATACAAGGATCAGAACCCTTCAGATAATCAAAATGACATCGGAATCAAATTGTAATGTATTGCTTATTGAATGGAGATTCTGTAGATTGTAATGTTGTTTGAAGAACTTAAAAAATTGAACAATCAGAGATCGAATAGACAAAGAAATCAAAGATTACAAAAATAGAATGTGCTTTCTTATTGACAATGGCAGATCCCTTCAGATTGTAATGTATGTTTGAAGAACTTAAAAAAAAAACTATCAAAATACAAGGATCAGAACAATCAGAGTAATCGAATAGACATCGGAATCAAAGATTGATTGGAAATAGAATGTGATTGCTTAATGACATGGCAGATTCTGTAGATTCACAAATGTTTGAAGAACTTAAAAAAACTATCAAAATACAAGGATCAGAACAATCAGAGCTAATCGAATAGACATCGGAATCAAAGATTACAAGAATAGAATGTGCTTGCTTATTGACAATGGCAGATTCTGTAGATTGTAATGTATCTTTGAAGAACTTTAAAAACTATCAAAATACAAGGATCAGAACAATCATAATCGAATAGACATGTGGAATCAAAGATTACAAGTTGTGATTGCTTATTGACCTCAGATTGATTGAAATGTATGTTTGAAGAACTTAAAAAACTATCAAAATACAAGGATCTCAATGAAGGGATTAATCGAATAGACATGCCTTAAAGAAATCAAAGATCACAAAAACAGAATGTGCTTGCTTATTGACAATGGCAGATTCTTCAGATTGTAATGTATGTTTGAAGATCTTCAGAAAAAAAACTATCAAAATACAAGGATCAGAACAATCAGAGCTCAAAATGTGAATAGACATCGGAATCAAAAGATTACAAGAATAGAATGTGCACTCTTATTGACATGGCAGATTCTGTAGATTGTAATGTATGTTTGAAGAACTTAAAAAAAAACTATCAAAATACAAGGATCAGAACAATCAGAGCTAATCGAATAGACATCGGAATCAAAGATTACAAAAAATAGAATGTGCTTTCTTATTGACAATGGCAGATTCTTAGATTGTAATGTATGTTTGAAGAACTAAAAAAAACTATCAAAATACAAGGATCAGAACAATCAGAGCTAATCGAATAGACATGAAGGAATCAAAGATTACAAGAATAAATCGAAAGAAATTGATTATTGACATGGCAGATTGACAATTAGATTTCAGATTGTAATGTATGTTTGAAGAAAAAAAAAACTATCAAAATACAAGGATCAGAAACAATCAGAGCTAATCGAAAGACATCGGAATCTTAAAAAGATTACAAAAATAGAATGTGCTTGCTTATTGACAATGGCAGATCCCTTCAGATTGTAATGTATGTTTGAAGATGAAGAAAAAAAACTATCAAAATACAAGGATCAGAACAATCAGAGCTAATCGAATAGACATCGGAATCAAAGATTACAAGAATAGAATGTGCTTGCTTATTGACATGGCAGATTCTGTAGATTGTAAATGTATGTTTGAAGAACTCAAAAAAAACTATCAAAATACAAGGATCAGAACAATCAGAGCTAATCGAATAGACATCGGAATCAAGATTACAAGAATAGAATGTGCTTTCTTATTGACATGGCAGATTCTGTAGATTGTAATGTATGTTTTGAAGAACTTCAAAAAAAACTATCAAAATACAAGGATCAGAACAATCAGAGCTAATCGAATAGACATCGGAATCAAAGATTACAAGAATAGAATCAGTGTAATGTATGCTTATTGACATGGCAGATTCTGTAGATTGTAATTCCAGTTTGAAGTTTAAAAACCTCGGATTGATTCAAAATACAAGGATCAGAACAATCAGAGCTAATCGAATAGACATCGGAATCAAAGATTACAAGAATAGAATGTGCTTGCTTATTGACATGGCAGATTCTGTAGATTGTAATGTATGTTTGAAGAACTCAAAAATAAAAAAACTATCAAAATACAAGGAAAAGAACAATCAGAGCTAATCGAATAGATGTTGGAATCAAAGATTACAAGAATAATTAATAATTGCTCAAAAATTGACATGGCAGATTCTGTAGATTGTAATGTATGTTTGAAGAACTTAAAAAAACTATCAAAATACAAGGATCAGAACAATCAGAGCTAATCGAATAGACATCGGAATCAAAGATTACAAGAATAGAATGTGATTGCTTATTGACATGGCAGATTCTGTAGATTGTAATGTATGTTTGAAGAACTTAAAAAAACTATCAAAATACAAGGATCAGAACAATCAGAGCTAATCGAATAGACATCGGAATCAAAGATTACAAGAATAGAATTGCTTATTGACATGGCAGATTCTGTAATTGTAATGTATGTTTGAAAACTTAAAAAAAACTATCAAAATACAAGGATCAGAACAATCAGAGCTAATCGAATAGACATCGGAATCAAAGATTACAAGAATAGAATGTGCTTGAAGATTGTAATGTATGTTTGAAGAACTTAAAAAAACTATCAAAATACAAGGATCAGAACAATCAGAGCTAATCGAATAGACATCGGAATCAAAAGATTACAAGAATAGAATGTTCTTGCTTAGACATGGCAGATAAGATTGTAATGTTTGAAGAACTTAAAAAAAAAAACTATCAAAATACAAGGATCAGAACAATCAGAGCTAATCGAATAGACATCGGAATCAAAGATTACAAAAATAGAATGTGCTTGCTTATTGACATGGCAGATTCTGTAGATTGTAATGTATGTTTGAAGAACTAAAAAAACTATCAAAAATACAAGGATCAGAACAAAGAGCTAATCGAATAGACATCGGAATCAAAATTACAAGAATAGAATGTGCTTGCTTATTGACATGGCAGATTCTGTAGATTGTAATGTATGTTTGAAGAACTTAAAAAAAACTATCAAAATACAAGGATCAGAACAATCAGAGCTAATCGAATAGACATCGGAATCAAAGATTACAAGAATAGATAGCTTATTCATAGATTGAATGTATGTTTGAAGAACTTAAAAAAACTATCAAAATACAAGGATCAGAACAATCAGCCTAATCGAAAGACATCGGAATCAAAGATTACAAGAATAGAATGCTTGCTTAAAATGGCAATTCTGTAGATTGTAATGTATGTTTGAAGATAAAAAAAAACTATCAAAATACAAGGATTGAACAATGTAGCTAATCGAATAGACATCGGAATCAAAATTACAAGAATAGAAAAATACAAGGATCTTGAAACGGAATGTTTGAAGAACTTAAAAAAAAACTATCAAAATACAAGGATCAGAACAATCAGAGCTAATCGAATAGACATCGGAATCAAAGATTACAAGAATAGAATGTGCTTGCTTATTGACATGGCAGATTCTGTAGATTGTAATGTATGTTTGAAGAACTTAAAAAAAACTATCAAAATACAAGGATCAGAACAATCAGAGCTAATCGAATAGACATCGGAATCAAAGATTACAAGAATAGAATGTGCTTTCTTATTGACAATGGCAGATTCTGTAGATTGTAATGTATGTTTGAAGAACTTAAAAAAACTATCAAAATACAAGGATCAAAAAAAACTATCAAAATACAAGGATCAGAACAATCAGAGCTAATCGAATAAATCGGAATTAAAAAATTACAAAATAGAATGAATTCAAAATTGACATGGCAGATTCATTGTAGAATTAATGTATGTTTGAAGAACTTAAAAAACTATCAAAATACAAGGATCAGAACAATCAGAGCTAATCGAATAGACATCGGAATCAAAGATTACAAAAATAGAATGTGCTTGCTTATTGACATGGCAGATTCTGTAGATTGTAATGTATGTTTGAAGAACTTGAAAAAAAACTATCAAAATACAAGGATCAGAACAATCAGAGCTAATCGAATAGACATCGGAATCAAAGATTACAAGAATAGAATGTCCTTATTGACATGGCAGATTCTGTAGATTGTAATGTATGTTTGAAGAACTTAAAAACTTATCAAAAAAAAGGATCAGAGCTAATCGAATAGAAATACAAGGATTACAAGAATAGAACAATCATTGACCTAATAAAGAAATCTATCAAAATCAAAGATCGAATAGACGGAATCAAAAAATAGAATGTGCTTGCTTATTGACATGGCAGATTCTTCAGATTGTAATGTATGTTTGAAGAACTTAAAAAAACTATCAAAATACAAGGATCAGAACAATCAGAGCTAATCGAATAGACATCGGAATCAAAGATTACAAGAATAGAATGTGCTTGCTTATTGACATGGCAGATTCTGTAGATTGTAAATGTATGTTTGAAGAACTTCAAAAAAAACTATCAAAATACAAGGATCAGAACAATCAGAGCTAATCGAATAGACATCGGAATCAAAGATTACAAGAATAGAATGTGCTTTCTTATTGACATGGCAGATTCTGTAGATTGTAATGTATGTTTGAAGAACTTAAAAAAACTATCAAAATACAAGGATCAGAACAATCAGAGCTAATCGAATAGACATCGGAATCAAAGATTACAAGAATAGAATGTGCTTGCTTATTGACATGGCAGATTCTGTAGATTGTAAAATGTATGTTTGAAGAACAGAAACAAAAAAAACTATCAAAAAATACAAGGATCAGAACAATCAGAGCTAATCGAATAGACATGGTCAGAATCAAAGAATTACAAGAATAGAAAATAGAATGCTTTCTTATTGACAATGGCAGATTCTTGTAGATTGTAATGTATGTTTGAAGAACTTAAAAAAACTATCAAAATACAAGGATCAGAACAATCAGAGCTAATCGAATAGACATCGGAATCAAAGATTACAAGAATAGAATGTGCTTGCTTATTGACATGGCAGATTCTGTAGATTGTAATGTATGTTTGAAGAACTTAAAAAAACTATCAAAATACAAGGATCAGAACAATCAGAGCTAATCGAATAGACATCGGAATCAAAGATTACAAGAATAGAATGTGAATTGCTTATTGACATGGCAGATTCTGTAGATTGTAATGTATGTTTGAAGAACTTAAAAAAAAACTATCAAAATACAAGGATCAGAACAATCAGAGCTAATCGAATAGACATCGGAATCAAAGATTACAAGAATAGAATAATTCCTTATTGACATGGCAGATTCTGTAGATTGTAATGTATGTTTGAAGAACTTAAAAAAACTATCAAAATACAAGGATCAGAACAATCAGAGCTAATCGAATAGACATCGGAATCAAAGATTACAAGAATAGAATGTGCTTTCTTATTGACAATGGCAGATTCTGTAGATTGTAATGTATGTTTGAAGAACTTAAAAAAAACTATCAAAATACAAGGATCAGAACAATCAGAGCTAATCGAATAGACATCGGAATCAAAGATTACAAGAATAGAATATTGCTTGCTTATTGACATGGCAGATTCTGTAGATTGTAATGTATGTTTGAAGAACTTAAAAAAAAACTATCAAAAAATACAAGGATCAGAACAATCAGAGCTAATCGAATAGACATCGGAATCAAAGATTACAAGAATAGAATGTGATTGCTTATTGACATGGCAGATTTCTGTAGATTGTAATGTATGTTTGAAGAACTTAAAAAAAACTATCAAAATACAAGGATCAGAACAATCAGAGCTAATCGAATAGACATCGGAATCAAAGATTACAAAAATAGAATGTGCTTGCTTATTGACATGGCAGATTCTGTAGATTGTAATGTATGTTTGAAGAACTTAAAAAAAACTATCAAAATACAAGGATCAGAACAATCAGAGCTAATCGAATAGACATCGGAATCAATAATTACAAGAATAGAATGTGCTTGCTTATTGACATGGCAGATTCTGTAGATTGTAAATGTTTGAAGAACTTAAAAAAACTATCAAAATACAAGGATCAGAACAATCAGAGCTAATCGAAAGACATCGGAATCAAAGATTACAAAAATAGAATGTGCTTGCTTATTGACATGGCAGATCCCTTCAGATTGTAATGTATGTTTGAAGAACTTTAAAAAAAACTATCAAAATACAAGGATCAGAACAATCAGAGCTAATCGAATAGACATCGGAATCAAAGATTACAAGAATAGAATGTGCTTGCTTATTGACATGGCAGATTCTGTAGATTGTAATGTATGTTTGAAGAACTTAAAAAAAACTATCAAAATACAAGGATCAGAACAATCAGAGCTAATCGAATAGACATCGGAATCAAAGATTATTTAAAAGAATAAAAACTCTTGAATTAATGACATGGCAGATTTCTAGATTGTAGATTGTAATGTATGTTTGAAGAACTAAAAAAACTATCAAAATACAAGGATCAGAACAATCAGAGCTAATCGAATAGACATCGGAATCAAAGATTACAAGAATAGAATGTGCTTTCTTATTGACATGGCAGATCCCTTCAGATTGTAATGTATGTTTGAAGAACTTAAAAAAACTATCAAAATACAAGGATCAGAACAATCAGAGCTAATCGAATAGACATCGGAATCAAAGATTACAAGAATAGAATGTGCTTGATTGACATGGCAGATTCTGTAGATAATGTATGTTTGAAGAACTTAAAAAAACTATCAAAATACAAGGATCAGAACAATCAGAGCTAATCGAATAGACACATCGGAATCAAAGATTACAAGAATAGAATGTGCTTTCTTATTGACATGGCAGATTCTGTAGATTGTAATGTATGTTTGAAGAACTTAAAAAAACTATCAAAATACAAGGATCAGAACAATCAGAGCTAATCGAATAGACATCGGAATCAAAGATTACAAGAATAGAATGTGTTTGCTTATTGACATGGCAGATTCTGTAGATTGTAATGTATGTTTGAAGAACAAAAAAAACTATCAAAATACAAGGATCAGAACAATCAGAGCTAATCGAATAGACATCGGAATCAAAGATTACAAGAATAGAATGTGCTTGCTTATTGACATGGCAGATTCTGTAGATTGTAATGTATGTTTGAAGAACTCAAAAAAACTATCAAAATACAAGGATCAGAACAATCAGAGCTAATCGAATAGACATCGGAATCAAAGATTACAAAAATAGAATGTGCTTTCTTATTGACAATGGCAGATTCTGATAGATTGTAATGTATGTTTGAAGAACTTGAAAAAAAAACTATCAAAATACAAGGATCAGAACAATCAGAGCTAATCGAATAGACATCGGAATCAAAGATTACAAGAATAGAATGTGGCTTATTGACATGGCAGATTCTGTAGATTGTAATGTATGTTTGAAGAACTTAAAAAAAACTATCAAAATACAAGGATCAGAACAATCAGAGCTAATCGAATAGACATCGGAATCAAAGATTACAAGAATAGAATGTGCTTGCTTATTGACATGGCAGATTCTGTAGATTGTAATGTATGTTTGAAGAACTTAAAAAAAACTATCAAAATACAAGGATCAGAACAATCAGAGCTAATCGAATAGACATCGGAATCAAAGATTACAAGAATAGAATGTGATTGCTTATTGACATGGCAGATTCTGTAGATTGTAATGTATGTTTGAAGAACTTAAAAAAACTATCAAAATACAAGGATCAGAACAATCAGAGCTAATCGAATAGACATCGGAATCAAAGATTACAAGAATAGAATGTGCTTGCTTATTGACAATCAAATGATGTTTGAAGAACTTAAAAAAAACTAAAAATACAAGAATGAGCTTTCTTATTGACAATGGCAGATTCAGATTGTAGATTGTAATGTCTTTGAAGAACTTAAAAAAAACTATCAAAATACAAGGATCAGAACAATCAGAGCTAATCGAATAGACATCGGAATCAAAGATTACAAGAATGGAATCTTGATTGGAAAATTGACATGGCAGATTCTGTAGATTGTAAAATGTTTAAAGAACTTCGAAAAAAAATCTATCAAAATACAAGGATTGACAATGGAGCTAATTGAATAGACTTTGAAGATCTCAAAAAAAGAAAACAAGAATAGAATGATAATTGGATTGACATGGCAGATTCTGTAGATTGTAATGTATGTTTGAAGAACTTAAAAAACTATCAAAATACAAGGATCAGAACAATCAGAGCTAATCGAATAGACACTGAAATCCCAGATTACAAGAAAGAAATCTTCAAAAAAGATCACAAAAACAGAATGTAGATTTAATTATGTTTGAAGAATTAAAAAGTCCTTCAGATTCAGAACAATCAGAGCTAATCGAAAGACATTCAAAAACTATCAAAATACAAGGATCTTATTGAAATGGCAGATTCTGTAGATTGTAATGTATGTTTGAAGAACTAAAAAAAACTATCAAAATACAAGGAAGAAACAATCAGAGCTAATCGAATAGGAAAGAACAAACAGGACATCAATAATTCCAGTTTACAAGTTGGAGCCCTCAGATTGATTGGAAAAGATTCTGTAGATAGACTCATGTTTGAAGGGATAAAAAAAACTATCAAAATACAAGGATGCAATCAGAAGAAATAGACATCGGAATCAAATCACAAAAATAGAATGTGCTTTCTTATTGACAATGGCAGATCCCTTCAGATTGTAATGTATCTTTGAAGAACTTAAAAAAACTATCAAAATACAAGGATCAGAAAATCAGAGAAATCATCGGAAAAAATGTGGCATGGCAGATCTGTAGGACATCAAGAATTCCAGTTCAAAATAGGTTGGAGCTAATCGAATGGAATCAAAGAGATTGATTGGAAAAGGTTCCGATAGAAGAACTTAAAAAAATTATCTGGGATCAGAACAATCAGAGCCTTAATCGAATACCCAAGATCAAAGATTAAAAATAGAATGTGCTTTCTTATTGACAATGGCAGTCCCTTCAGATTGTAATGTATCTTTGAAGAACTTAAAAAAACTATCAAAATACAAGGATCAGAAAATCAGAGCTAATCGAATAGACATCGAATCAAAAATTACAAGAATAGAATGTGCTTGCTTATTGACATGACAGATTTGTAGATTGTAATGTATGTTTGAAGAACTTAAAAAAACTATCAAAAAAATCAACAAGGATCAGCCCTCAATCAGAGCCAGGATCCAAGACAAAAGAAATCCCAAGATCACAAAAATAGAATGTGCTTTCTTATTGACAATGGCAGTCCCTTCAGATTGTAATGTATGTTTGAAGAACTTCAAAAAAACTATCAAAATACAAGGATCAGAACAATCAGAGCTAATCGAATAGACATCGGAATCAAAGATTGACAAGAATAGAAATGAAACTTAGCCAATGCCTTAATGGCAGATTCTGTAGATCTTATTGACAAAAAATCAGATTGTAATGTTTGAAGATCTTAAAAAAACTATCAAAATACAAGGATCTTGGAAAGAAATAATCAAAATAGACATCAAAATCAAGGACATCAATAATTCCAGTTGTAGTTGGAGCCCTCAGATTGATTGAAAAGGTTTGAAGAACTTAAAAAGACTCATCAAAGGGATTACTGGATCAGAACATGCAGAGCTAAAGAAATACCCAAGATCACAAAACAGAATAGAATGCTTTCTTATTGACAATGGCAGATCCCTTCAGATTGTAATGTATCTTTGAAGATCTTAAAAAAAAACTATCAAAATACAAGGATCAGAACAATCAGAGCTAATCGAATAGAAATCGGAATCAAAAATTACAAGAATAGAATGAGCTTATTGACATGGCAGATTCTGTAGATTGTAAAATGTTTGAAGAACTTAAAAAAACTATCAAAATACAAGGATCAGAACAATGAGCTAATCGAATAATCGGAATCAAAGATTACAAGAATAGAATGTGCTTCTTATTGACAATGGCATTAGATTGTAATGTATGTTTGAAGAACTTAAAAAAACTATCAAAATACAAGGATCAGAAATCAAAAACAGAATAGACATCGGAATCAAAGATTGAGAAATGGCATTGACATGGCAGATTAGATTGTAATGTATGTTTGAAGATCACAAAAAAAAACTATCATCTTTGAGTTTCAAAATACAAGGATCTTGAAATGGAAATCTCAAAAAAAACTATCAAAATACAAGGATGGAACAATCAGAGCTAATCGAATAGACATCGGAATCAAAGGACATCAATAATTCCAGTTGTGAGTTGGAGCACTCGGATTGATTGGAAAAGGTTTAAAAAGACTCATTGAAGGGATTACTGGTCAGCCCATGCCTAATCGAAAGAAATCGGAACCAAAGATCACAAAAATAGAATGTGCTTTCTTATTGACAATGGCAGTCCCTTCAGATTGTAATGTATGTTTGAAGATCTTAAAAAAAACTATCAAAAACAAGGATCAAAACAATCAGATAATCGAATAGACATCGGAAATCAAAAATTGTGGCACATGAGGACATCAATAATTCCTTTCTTATTGACAATGGCAGTTCAGATTGTAATGTATGTTTGAAGATTGAAAAAAACTATTCGATAGACTCATTGAAGGGATTATTGGTAGCTAATGCCTTAAAAATCGGAATCAAAAGATCACAAAAATAGAATGTGCTTTCTTATTGACAATGGCAGTCCCTTCAGATTGTAATGTATCTTTGAAGAACTTCAAAAAAACTATCAAAATACAAGGATCTTGAAATGGAAATCTAAAAAATAGACATCGGAATCAGGACAAGAATAATTCTCAGATTGATTTGTAGTGAAGGGATTTTGGAGCACTTAAAAAAATTGATGCTTAATTATGTTTGAAAAAGGTTCAAAGAAAAGACTCATTGAATCAAATTACAAGGATAGCCCAGTTGGATGCCTGAAGAACTTAAAAAAATCAAAAGAAATAGATTACTGGTAGCCAAAGAAAGGAATCAAAGATCACAAAAATAGAATGTGCTTTCTTATTGACAATGGCAGTCCCTTCAGATTGTAATGTATCTTTGAAGATCTTAAAAAAAACTATCAAAATACAAGGATCTTGAAATGGAAATCGAAAGACATGGAACAAAGAGGACATCAATAATTCCAGTTATTGAGTTGGAGCCCTCAGATTGATTGGAAAAGGTTTTGATAGACTCAAAAAAGGGATTACTGGTAGCCCATGCCTCGAAAAGAAATACCCAAGATCACAAAAATAGAATGTGCTTTCTTATTGACAATGGCAGTCCCTTCAGATTGTAATGTATCTTTGAAGATCTTAAAAAAAACTATCAAAATACAAGGATCTTGAAAATGGAAATCGAATCATCGGAAAAATGATTACAAGAATGAGGACATCAATAATTCCAGTTGTAGTTGGATGTACTTTGAAGAATTGATCAAAAAAAGGTTCAGAACAATAGACTCATTGAAAGGATTACAAAAATTACAAGAAGAATGTGCTTGCCTTATTGAAATGGCAGATCACAAAAGATTGTAATGTATGTTTGAAGAACAAAAAACTCCTTCAAAAACAAGGAAGATCTTCAAAAACTATCAAAATACAAGGATTCAAGAATCAAAAATGTGCAGCTTGAGGAGCCCCAGATTCCAGTTGTATTGGAATGTATGTTTGAAGATCTTAAAAAGACTCATTCAAAATACAACTGGAACAATCAAGCTAATCGAAAGACCCAAGATCACAAAAATAGAATGTGCTTTCTTATTGACAATGGCAGAAAAGATTGTAATGTATGTTTGAAGAACTTAAAAAAACTATCAAAATACAAGGATCTTGAACAATCAGAATAATCAAAAAGACAAAATGGAATCAAAGATTCAATAATAGAAGTTGTAGTTATTGCCATGGATTGATTGGAAATGTATGTTTGAATAACTTAAAAAAACTATCAAAATACAAATGCCAGAAAAAGAAATAAGCCAAGATCACAAAAACAAGAATAGAATGTGCTTTCTTATTGACAATGGCAGTCCTTCAGATTGTAATGTATCTTTGAAGATCTTAAAAAAACTATCAAAATACAAGGATCTTGAAATGGAAATCGAAAAACATGGCAAAGATTACATGAGGACATCAATAATTCCAGTTGTAAGTTGGAGCCCTCAGATTGATTGGAAAAAGGTTTCGAATAGACTCATTGAAGGGATTACTGGTAGCCCATGCCTTAAAGAAATAGCCAAGATCACAAAAATAGAATGTGCTTTCTTATTGACAATGGCAGTCCCTTCAGATTGTAATGTATCTTTGAAGATCTTGAAAAAAAAAACTATCAAAATACAAGGATCAGAAAATCAGAGCTAATCAAAAATAGACATGGACATCAATAATTCCAGAATTGTAGTTGAGACCCTCGGATTGATTGAAAAGGTTGAAGAACTTAAAAATAGACTCATTGAAGGATTGAACAAGCCCATGCTAATTAAAGAAATCGGAACCCAAGATCACAAAAATAGAATGTGCTTTCTTATTGACAATGGCAGTCCCTTCAGATTGTAATGTATCTTTGAAGATTCAAAAAACCTATCAAAATACAAGGATCAGAATAATTCCAGCTAATCGAATAGACATTGGAATCAAAGATTACAAGAATAGAATTGGAAATTGAATGGCAGATTCTGTAGATTGTAGCCAATGTTTGAAGAACTTAAAAAAACTATCAAAATACAAGGATCAGAACAATCAAAGAGCAAAAACAGAATGTGCTTTCATTATTGACAATGGCAGTCCCTGGCAGATTGTAGATTGTAATGTATCTTTGAAGATCTTAAAAAAACTATCAAAATACAAGGATCTTGAAATGGAAATCAAAAAAATAGGCACATGAGGACATCAATAATTCCAGTTGTAGTTGGAGCCCTCAGATTGATTGGAAAAGGTTCCGATAGAACTCATTGAAGGGAAGGATGGTAGCCAATGAGCTAATCGAAAGAAATCGGACCCAAAGATCACAAAAATAGAATGTGCTTTCTTATTGACAATGGCAGTCCCTTCAGATTGTAATGTATCTTTGAAGATCTTCAAAAAAAAACTATCAAAATACAAGGATCAGAAAATGGAAATCTCAAAAATGTGGCAATGAGGACATCAATAATTCCAGTTGTAGTTGGAGCCCTCAGATTGATTGAATGTTTGGTTTGAATAGACTCATTATCAAATTACTGGTAGCCAATGCCTAATCGAAAAGAAATCGGAATCAAAGATCACAAAAATAGAATGTGCTTTCTTATTGACAATGGCAGTCCCTTCAGATTGTAATGTATCTTTGAAGATAAAAAAACTATCAAAATACAAGGATCTTGGAAAAATCAAATATTAATCGAAAATGAATAGAAAAAAAAGATTACAAGAATAGAAGGACATCAATAATTCCAGTTGTAGTTTGAAGAGCTTAAAAAACTATCAAAATCAAGGATTGATTGGAAAAGGTTCCGATAGACTCATTGAAGGGATTACTGGTAGCCCATGCCTTAAAAAAATACCCAAGATCACAAAAATAGAATGTGCTTTCTTATTGACAATGGCAGTCCCTTCAGATTGTAATGTATCTTTGAAGATGAAGAACTTAAAAAAACTATCAAAATACAAGGATCTTGAAAATGGAAATCTCAAAAATGTGGCACATGAGGACATCAATAATTCCAGTTGTAGTTGAAGAGCCCTCAGATTGATTGGAAAAAGGTTAATCGAATAGACTCATTGAAGGGATTGCTTGCTTGGTAGCCCATGATTTAAAGAAAGAACTTAAAAAGATCACAAAAACAGAATGAACTTTCTAATTATTGACAGAATGGCAGTCCCTTCAGATTGTAATGTATCTTTGAAGATCTTGAAGAACTTAAAAAACTATCAAAATACAAGGATCTTGAAATGGAAATCTCAAAATGTGGCACATGAGGACATCAATAATTCCAGTTGTAGTTGGAGCCCTCAGATTGATTGGAAAAGGTTTCGATAGACTCATTGAAGGGATTACTGGTAGCCCATGCCTCGAAAAGAAATACCCAAGATCACAAAAATAGAATGTGCTTTCTTATTGACAATGGCAGTCCCTTCAGATTGTAATGTATCTTTGAAGATCTAAAAAAAAACTATCAAAATACAAGGATCTTGAAATGGAAATCGAAAAAATGTGGCACATGAGGACATCAATAATTCCAGTTGAGTTGGAGCCCTCAGATTGATTGGAAAAGGTTCTTAAAATAGACTCATTGAAGGGATTACTGGTAGCCCATGCCTCGAAAAGAAATACCCAAGATCACAAAAATAGAATGTGCTTTCTTATTGACAATGGCAGTCCCTTCAGATTGTAATGTATCTTTGAAGATCTTAAAAAAAACTATCAAAATACAAGATCTTGAAATGGAAATCGAAAAAATGGCACATGATTGACATCAATAATTCCAGTTGTAGTTGGAGCCCTCAGATTGATTGGAAAAAGGTTCCGAATAGACTCATTGAAGGGATTACTGGTAGCCTAATGCCTTAAAAAATACCCAAGATCACAAAAATAGAATGTGCTTTCTTATTGACAATGGCAGTCCCTTCAGATTGTAATGTATCTTTGAAGATAAAAAAAAACCTATAAAAAAATACAAGGATCTTGAAATGGAAATCTAGACAAAAATGTGGCATATGAGGACATCAATAATTCCAGTTTGTTTGAGTTGGAGCCCTCAGATTGATTGGAAAAGATTCAAAAATCATTACAAGAATAGACTCATTGAAGGGATTACTGATTAGCCCATGTTTGAAGAAAAAAAATACCCAAGATCACAAAAAAAAGAATGAAAGACATCGGAATCTTTCTTATTGACAATGGCAGTCCCTTCAGATTGTAATGTATCTTTGAAGATCAAAAAAAAAAACTATCAAAATACAAGGATCTTGAAATGGAAATCTCAAAAATGTGGCACATGAGGACATCAATAATTCCAGTTGTAGTTGGAGCCCTCAGATTGATTGGAAAAGGTTCGATAGACTCATTGAAGGGATTACTGGTAGCCCATGCCTTAAAAAAAATACCCAAGATGATTTTATTGAAAAAACAGAATGTGCTTTCTTATTGACAATGGCAGTCCCTTCAGATTGTAATGTATCTTTGAAGATCGGAAAAAAAACTATCAAAATACAAGGATCTTGAAATGGAAATCTCAAAAATGTATGTTTATGAGGACATCAATAATTCCAGTTGTAGTTGGAGCCCTCAGATTGATTGGAAAAGGTTTCAATAGACTCATTGAAGGGATTACTGGTAGCCCATGAAGAAAAAAAGAAATACCCAAGATCACAGAAAAAATAGAATGTGCTTTCTTATTGACAATGGCAGTCCCTTCAGATTGTAATGTATCTTTGAAGATCTTAAAAACTATCAAAATACAATCAGAAAATGGAAAGCTCAAAAAATCATATGAGGATCAAAATTCCAAGAATAGAAGTTGGAGCCCTCAGATTGATTGGAAAAAGTGAACTAAAAAAAAAGGGATTACAAGGATCAGCCAATGCCTTAAAAGAAATACCCAAGATCAAAAAAATAGAATTGCTTTCTTATTGACAATGGCAGTCCCTTCAGATTGTAATGTATCTTTGAAGATCTTAAAAAAACCTATCAAAATACAAGGATCAGAACAATCAAATCTAAAAAAATGACATCAAATGAGGAATCAATAATTCCAAGTTGTAGTTTCAGATTTATTGAAAATTTGAAGAAATTGAAAGGGATTACTGGTAGCCAATGCCTTAAAGAAAAATCGAAAGATCACAAAAAAAAGAATGTGCTTTCTTATTGACAATGGCAGTCCTTCAGATTGTAATGTATCTTTGAAGATCTTCAAAAAACTATCAAAAACAAGGATCTTGAAAACAATCAAAAATCGAATGGACATGAGGAATCAATAATTCCAGTTAGAGCCCCTCAGATTGATTGGAAATCAGAAAGAGAATTGAAGGATTACTGGTAGATCATGCCTTAAAAGAAATACCCAAGATCACAAAAATAGAATGTGCTTTCTTATTGACAATGGCAGTCCCTTCAGATTGTAATGTATCTTTGAAGATCTTAAAAAACTATCAAAATACAAAATACAGAGGAAATCAAATGAGGACATAAGACTCAGTTGTAGTTGGAGACATGGCAGATTGATTGGAAAAGGTTTGAAAACAAAAAAATTGAATGATTACTGGTAGCCAATGCCTTCGAAAAGAATCGGAACCCAAGATCACAAAACAGAATGTGCTTTCTTATTGACAATGGCAGTCCCTTCAGATTGTAATGTATCTTTGAAGATCTTCAAAAAACTATCGAAAAAATACAAGGATCTTGAAATGGAAATCTCAAAAAATGTGGCACATGAGGACATCAATAATTCCATTTGTCAAGTTGGAGCCCTCAGATTGATTGGAAAAGGTTGAAGAATAGAAAAAGACTCATTGAAGGGATTACTGGTTGCCCATGCCTTAAAGAAATACCCAAGATCACAAAAACAGAATGTGCTTTCTTATTGACAATGGCAGTCCCTTCAGATTGTAATGTATCTTTGAAGATCTTAAAAAAACTATCAAAATACAAGGATCTTTGAAATGGAAATCTCGGAAAAAATGTGGCACATGAGGACATCAATAATTCCAGTTGTAGTTGGAGCACTCAGATTGATTGGAAAAGGTTCCGATAGACTCATTGAAGGGATTACTGGTAGCCCATGCCTTAGATTTAAAAGAAATACCCAAGATCACAAAAAAAGAATGTGATTACAAGAATAGAATTTTCTTATTGACAATGGCAGTCCCTTCAGATTGTAATGTATCTTTGAAGATCTTAAAAAAAAACTATCAAAATACAAGGATCTTGAAATGGAAATCTCAAAAAAAATGGCACATGAGGACATCAATAATTCCAGTTGTAGTTGGAGCCCTCAGATTGATTGGAAAAGGTTCCAATAGACTCATTGAAGGGATTACTGGTAGCCCATGCCTTAAAGAAATACCCAAGATCACAAAACAGAATGTGCTTTCTTATTGACAATGGCAGTCCCTTCAGATTGTAATGTATCTTAAAAAAGATCAAAATAAAAAAACTATCAAAATACAAGGATCTTGAAATGGAAATCTCAAAAATGTGGCACATGAGGACATCAATAATTCCAGTTGTAGTTGGAGCCCTCAGATTGATTGGAAAAAGGTTTCGATAGACTCATTGAAGGGATTACTGGTAGCCAATGCCTTAAAGAAATACCCAAGATCAAAAAAAAGAATGTGCTTTCTTATTGACAATGGCAGTCCCTTCAGATTGTAATGTATCTTTGAAGATCAAAAAAAAAAAACTATCAAAATACAAGGATCTTGAAATGGAAATCTCAAAAATGTGGCAAAAATAGAATGAGGACATCAATAATTCCAGTTGTAGTTAAAGAAAAAAAAAAATTGATTGGAAAAGGTTCCGATAGACTCATTGAAGGGATTTTTACTGGTAGCCCATGCCTTAGAAAAAAAAGAAATACCCAAGATCAAAAGAAAAAAACAGAATGTGTTTTTCTTATTGACAATGGCAGTCCCTTCAGAAAATAATGTATCTTTGAAGATCTTCAAAAACTATCAAAATACAAGGATCTTGAAGTTTGGAAAATCTCAAAAAAAATCACATGAGGACATCAATAATTCCAGTTGTAGTTGGAGCCCTCAGATTGATTGGAAAAGGTTCCGATAGACTCATTGAAGGGATTACTGGTAGCCCATGCCTTAAAGAAATACCCAAGATCAAAAAAATAGAATGTGCTTTCTTATTGACAATGGCAGTCCCTTCAGATTGTAATGTATCTTTGAAGATCTTCAAAAACTATCAAAATACAAGGATCTTGAAATGGAAATCTCAAAAAAACAAGAATAGAATCATTATGAGGACATCAATAATTCCAGTTGTAGTTGGAGCCCTCGGATTGATTGGAAAAGGTTCCAATAGACTCATTGAAGGGATTACTGGTAGCCCATGCCTTAAAGAAATAGCCAAGATCAAAAAAAACAGAATGTGCTTTCTTATTGACAATGGCAGTCCTTCAGATTGTAATGTATCTTTGAAGATCTTCAAAAAACTATCAAAATACAAGGATCTTGAAATGGAAATCTCAAAATGTGGCACATGAGGACATCAATAATTCCATTTGTAGTTGGAGCCCTCAGATTGATTGGAAAAGGTGTAAAAAAATAGACTCATTGAAGGGATTACTGGTAGCCCATGCCTTAAAAGAAATAGCCAAGATCACAAAAAACAGAATGTGCTTTCTTATTGACAATGGCAGTCCCTTCAGATTGTAATGTATCTTTGAAGAAGAGAAAAAAAAAAAACTATCAAAATACAAGGATCTTGAAATGGAAATCTCAAAAATAATGGCATATGAGGACATCAATAATTCCAGTTGTAGTTGGAGCCCTCGGATTGATTGGAAAAGGTTCCGATAGACTCATTGAAGGGATTACTGGTAGCCCATGCCTTAAAGAAATACCCAAGATAATCGAAAAAACAGAATGTGCTTTCTTATTGACAATGGCAGTCCCTTCAGATTGTAATGTATCTTTGAAGATAAAAAAAAACTATCAAAATACAAGGATCAATAAATGGAAAGAAAAAAAGCCCACAAAGGACATCAATAAGTTTGATTGGAAAGGTTTCGAAGGAATTGAAGGGATTACTGGTAGCCCATGCCTTAAAGAAATAGCCAAGATCACAAAAATAGAATGTGCTTTCTTATTGACAATGGCAGTCCCTTCAGATTGTAATGTATCTTTGAAGATCTTAAAAAAAACCTATCAAAATACAAGGATCTTGAAATGGAAATCTCAAAAAAAAAATGGCACATGAGGACATCAATAATTCCAGTTGTAGTTGGAGCCCTCGGATTGATTGGAAAAGGTTTTGATAGACTCATTGAAGGGATTACTGGTAGCCCATGCCTAAAAAAAAGAAATGATTCAAAGATCATAGAATGTAAAAATAGAAATGGCAATGCTTTTTAATGAATTGACAATGGCAGTCCTATCAAAATGTAATGTATTTTGAAGATCTAAAAAAAATTCAAAAATACAAGGAAAAATAAATTGATTGGAAAAAAAACCAAATCAAAATATGAAGGATCAATAATTCCAGTTGTAGTTGGAGCCTCAGATTGATTGGAAAAGTTAAAATTTCTTTTGAATCATATTGATTGGGATTACTGGTAGCCAATGCCTTATCCTTAAATACCCAAGATCATCTAAAAAATAGAATGTGCTTTCTTATTGACAATGGCAGTCCCTTCAGATTGTAATGTATCTTTGAAGATCTTCAAAAAACTATCAAAAATACAAGGATCTTGAAATGAAAATCTCAAAAAATGTGGCAATGAGGACATCAATAATCAAGGATTTTGATAACTAAAAAGTTGTAGTTGGAGCCCTCAGATTGATTGGAAAAGGTTCCGATAGACTCATTGAAGGGATTACTGGTAAAAATGCCTTAAAGAAAATACCCAAGATCACAAAAACAGAATGTGCTTTCTTATTGACAATGGCAGTCCCTTCAGATTGTAATGTATCTTTGAAGATCTTCAAAAAACTATCAAAAAATACAAGGATCTTGAAAATGGAAATCTCAAAAATGTGGCACATGAGGACATCAATAATTCAGAAGTTGTAGTTGGAGCCCTCAGATTGATTGGAAAAGGTAATCGAAAGACTCATTGAAGGGATTACTGGTAGCAAATGCCTAATAAAAGAAATACTTAAAAAAGATCATACAAAAAACAGAATGTGCTTTCTTATTGACAATGGCAGTCCCTTCAGATTGTAATGTATCTTTGAAGAATTCAAAAAAACTATCAAAATACAAGGATCTTGAAATAAAAAATCAAAAAAAATGTGGCATAAAAAGGACATCAATAATTCAGTTGTAGTTGGAAAGATTGATTGGAAAAGGTTCCGATAGACTCATTGAAGGAATTACTGGTAGCCCATGCCTTAAAATACCCAAGATCACAAAAACAGAATGTGCTTTTATTGACAATGGCAGTCCCTTCAGATTGTAATGTATCTTTGAAAGATTAAAAAAAAAACTATCAAAATACAAGGATCTTGAAATGGAAATCTCAAAAATGTGGCACATGAGGACATCAATAATTCCAGTTGTAGTTGGAGCCCTCAGATTGATTGGAAAAGGTTCCAATAGACTCATTGAAGGGATTACCAATGTAATCATGCCTTAAAGAAAACCCAAAGATCACAAAAATAGAATGTGCTTTCTTATTGACAATGGCAGTCCCTACAGATTGTAATGTATCTTTGAAGAAACTAGCAAAGTAGAAGGATCTTGAAATGGAAATCTCAAAAATGTGGCACATGAGGACATCACTAATTCCAGTTGTAGTTGGAGCCCTCAGATTGATTGGAAAAGGTTTTGATAGATTCATTGAAGGAATTCCTGGTAGCACATATCTTAAAGAAATACCCAAGATCACAAAAACAGAATGTGCTTTCTTATTGACAATGGCAGTCCCTTCAGATTGTAATGTATCTTTGAAGATCTTCAAAAAACTATCAAAATACAAGGATCTTGAAATGGAAATCTCAAAATTGGCACATGAGGATGTTTCAATAATTCCAGTTGTAGTTGGAGCCCTCAGATTGATTGGAAAAGGTTCCAATAGACTCATTGAAGGGATTACTGGTAGCCCATGCCTTAAAGAAATAGCCAAGATCACAAAAATAGAATGTGCTTTCTTATTGACAATGGCAGTCCCTTCAGATTGTAATGTATCTTTGAAGATCTAAAAAAAAACTATCAAAATACAAGGATCTTGAATTGAAATCTCAAAAATGTGGCACATGAGGACATCAATAATTCCAGTTGTAGTTGGAGCCTCAGATTGATTGGAAAAGGTTCGATAGACTCATTGAAGGGATTACTGGTAGCCCATGCCTTAAAAAAGAAATACCCAAAGATCAAAAATAGAATGTGCTTTCTTATTGACAATGGCAGTCCCTTCAGATTGTAATGTATCTTTGAAGATCTTTAAAAAACTATCAAAATACAAGGATCTGAAAATGGAAAATCAAAATGTGGCACATGATGACATCAATAATTCCAGTTGTAGTTGGAGAACTTAAGATTGATTGGAAAAGGTTCCAATAGACTCATTGAAGGGATTACTGGTAGCCAAATGCCTTAAAGAAATACCCAAGATCACAAAAAAATAGAATGTGCTTTCTTATTGACAATGGCAGTCCCTTCAGATTGTAATGTATCTTTGAAGATCTTCAAAAAAACTATCAAAATAAAGGATCTTGAAATGGAAATCTCAAAATGTGAAATGATGACATCAAAATTCCAGTTGTAGTTGGATAACTCAGATTGATTGGAAAAATAGTTTTGATAGCAGATTTCATTGAAGGGATTACTGGTAGCCCATGCCTTAAAGAAACAAGCCAAGATCACAAAAATAGAATGTGCTTTCTTATTGACAATGGCAGTCCCTTTGATTGTAATGTATCTTTGAAGAAGAAAAAACTATCAAAATACAAGGATCTTGAAATGGAATTCTCAAAATGTGACACATGATGAATAAAACAAGAGTAAGTTAGTTGGAAACTCAGATTGATTGGAAAGGTTCCGATAGACTCATTGAAAAAAATTACTGGTAGCCAATGCCTTAAAGAAATACCCAAGATCAAAAAATAGAATGTGGTTTTCTTATTGACAATGGCAGTCCCTTCAGATTGTAATGTATCTTTGAAGATCTTAAAAAAAACTATCAAAATACAAGGATCTTGAAATGGAAATCAAAAAATGTGGCACATGATGACATCAATAATTCCAGTTGTAGTTGGAGCACTCGGATTGATTTGAAAAGGTTTGATAGACTCATTGAAGGGATTACTGGTAGCCCATGCCTTAAAGAAATACCCAAGATCACAAAAATAGAATGTGATTTTCTTATTGACAATGGCAGTCCCTTCAGATTGTAATGTATCTTTGAAGATCTTCAAAAACTATCAAAATACAAGGATCTTGAAATGGAAATCTCAAAAAAATGTGGCACATGATGACATCAATATTTCCAGTTGTAGTTGGAGCACTCGGATTGATTGGAAAAGGTTCCGATAGACTCATTGAAGGGATTACTGGTAGCCAATGCCTTAAAGAAATAGCCAAGATCACAAAAACAGAATGTGCTTTCTTATTGACAATGGCAGTCCCTTCAGATTGTAATGTATCTTTGAAGATCTTCAAAAAACTATCAAAATACAAGGATCTTGAAATGGAAATCTCAAAAATGTGGTACATGAGGACATCAATAATGCCTTCGGATTGATTGGAAAAGGTCTCATTGAAGGAATTCCTGGTAGCCATGCCTTAAAGAAATACTAAAAATTGTACTCACATTTAGGGCTCAAACATTTCGAAGAGCATCATGTTTGTAAAATGTGTGTGATCTTACATTTGACGGGTGGAGAGTAAAAAAATGATCAGTAGAAAATGTCATAAAGCCACTTCTGACTTAATTCTCTCGTTGAGACCTGCAAATAAATATGTATACAAAAGAAATACAAGAAAATAGATAAGAGATACAGGACCTGCTACAATTTTAGGACACCTTCCCGCTCTCACCCATTCACTCTTCCACTCCAATAGCTTCATATCTTACACCTCTCGCCTGTGGAACTCCCTTCCCTATTCCTGTTTCCCTGATAGCTATAATCTCCAACTATTCAAATGTAATTTCAATCGACATCTCCAGTTGCCTTGATCTATTCACTATGCTTCTCCTCATGAATTTCCTCTATCATTCCTACCTGCTCTTATATCCAAATCCTCTATAACCCCTTGCGTGCTAGTATATATATATATATTTGGTAGGGGTAAATATATATATATATATATATATATATATATGAAGAAAAATATATACGGAAAAAACAAACAAAAATTCTTATATGCAATTATGCTGTTTTAATGTTAATATGTCAACGTCGGACGTTTCGGTCTAATAAACCATCTTCAGGACATATTCATAAATTATAACATTATCAATACAACATGACAAAGACGATGTACATAAGAACAAGACTTATCCAATATATATAATTTTATATATATATATATATATATATATATATATATATATATATATATATATATATAAAGTCATTTGCCTCACCCATCTCCAGTGATTAACAGGTCATTTACCATTATACTTGTTTATATTTATGCATAATAAAGGATAATGGGGCCGTGAAAGTTTTATATAAGCCCAACTTTACGATCCCATATAAAAGGAAATCGTCTTCTCCGTCTCCATGATTAACAAGTCAATAATCATTCAATGTAGTTTATGAATTAGAACTGATTTTTAATAATTATGATATTAATATAGCAATATCACTTAAAGAACACTTAAAGTGGGATAAGATACAATACAGGGGGTCCTCGACTTACAACAGAGATCTTTTCCTACGATGCGTCGTAAAGCTATTTTCCGTGTAAGTCAAAACGTACCTATGATTTTCCGTGAATAAGTACTAACCCATCAGTAATCCAATATGGCGTACAACCAGGAACTAACCTACACCGCCTTCCTCACTCTAGCGCCGCACGACGGTTTATTCTTCTGCCGCGTATTTTTCCGCCACTCCAGTTGCGTCGTATGTACGAGGCAAACAGCACAAGTCGAAACAAGATTGAGATTGTGTCATAACCACAAATCGACGTAGGTAATCCGGGTAGTTACTGTAATTAAGTATACACGCAGTTAAAGGTTGCTAAGTTAATTTGCTAAATATCTTCATATATTCATTTGTTGGCAATTTCCTTGGAGTGGACATGTTGTTTTATTTCTGCAGTTGCATTGAGGTTCCTTGGTTGTATTGTTGCAGGTTGTTACTTTTTTGTTGTGGCTTTTTATTATTTGTGTTATTTTTTTGTGCAACTGTAACTGATTTTACGTTATTTTTGTTAAATATTTTTGCTAATCGGTTTGTTTCAGGGAAGTGCTTTTCTATTAAGTTTAGGAATGTCCTTCCTATGATTTTTTTACTGTTTTGTTGTATGGTAGCGTAAACCAGATAACGTTTCTTCTTCTGTTTTTGCGTTTCGGTTGTGGAGGTGTGTATTGTAGTTGTTGTATGCATCCACTTTCTTCGTCGTATGGTGTTTTTTTGTTATTGAAAATATCTATCTTTGATGAGTTTTCAGATAGTTTGCAGTTGATTGATATGGGTATTTGATGATTGAAGGTGGATGGTTGGAGGATGTGTGTACGTAAGTTGGGTGTCATTACGTTCTTTGTACGGTTCGTATGTATTATTGTTCAGGCTGAGAGTGACGTCTAGGAAGTTTACAGTTCTTATACCTGCATTTATTTCTATTTTAAATCTAATGGTTTTTAGGACGTTTACTATTTTTTTCCTAAATCTGTCTAATTTGGGACCATTGTGTTCTCTTATCAGGATAAGTCCGTCATCTCTATATAGTCCCGTGTACTTTTTCTCCAGGATTCTGGCTAGGTATGAGAGGATGTGTATGCCTACTAATTCACATGTCACTGCTCAATCGTAGATACTCATTGTTACATCAAATAGCTCGTGATTTAGTTTTGTTTTTGTTTTTTTTTTGTTTTTTTTTTTTGCCCGTGGTTCATTATTGTGAAAGAACAGAGATTTACGACAGTGTTTGATTATTTTGATATCTCCGTCCGTAATTTTTACATGTTGTTGTGCTAGTTGTATAGCGTCATTCAATGTTTTCCGTGATGGATGGGTAGAAATCTACAATGTCAAATTGGAAGAAAGTGGCTTTGTTTTTGTTTTTTATTGCTGTAAACCAGTCTATGACAGCTTTGGTATTGTTCTATTGCTTAAGACCTAATTTTAATTACGAATATGTAATATATATATATATATATATATATATATATAAATTACATAATCGTAATTAATTAGGTACATTTTATATATATATATATATATATATATATATATATATATATATATATAAATGTACCTAATTGTCATAATTTTATATATATATATTACATAATCGTAATTTTATATATATATATTTACATAATCGTAATTAATTACATTACATTTATATATATATATATATATATATATATATATATATATATATATATATATATATAAATGTACCTAATTAATTACGATTATGTAATATATGTATATAAAATTCGCTTGAAGATGAAATGGAACTAATGCTTTTAATTTAATTGCAAAATTAAATTCGGAGCTTCTAACTTCTATTTTTGAAACAGGGTTAGAACTGTGTAGCGGAAAAACCATATTTTAAATCAATTAATTTATAATATTAATGCTCTGTAAATTTACATTGAGCACTATTTTGTAAAAATAAAAATATCTATAAGAACACCGAATTATATATCTTACTGTTCTTTCTTTATATATATATATATATATATATATATATATATAATTATTATTTAGTGTTTACGTGTTAAGTGCAGCCACTGACATTGGGTTTATGTTCGGATCTGCACCTGGTGGCTTGGAGGTGTTTCTCTGGTCAACCTATCGATACACCTGGCTTCTCTGAAAGACACCGATTGCATAGTATACTGTAGCATCATTTGGTGAGAGTCAAATACTATAAAATACATTAAATTATCATTTCACATTATGTTTTAAAACATAAACGTAGATATTTATACGCTAATTGTATAATCAAAACGAGGAATGTTTTTCCCATCGGATTTATTTAACATTTTCAGCGAGATTTTTTAAGATTACTAGAATTACAAGGATTTATTATCAGTGGAAGTAGCCATCAACAAAATATGCTAGACAGGTAAGGCTTTTTTTGATAGCAGATTCAAGAAGAAAACTTTTTAAAATATTAGACAAGGCAGTCTAGAAAAAAGGATAAACGGGCTAACTTAACTGTAATAAGACAGAGTATTTGGTTGTTTGCAAGATGGAGGTATGTTGGGAATATATAATCGTATATATGACAGTGAATTTCCACATAGATGAAGAAAAGACTTAAAAAGACAGAAATCTGATTCTACTAAAAGATGGTGAGGATAACATAAATCATCTGACAAACGATGAAGTTTAAATGAAGTATAGGAACTACAAAGGGTCTAGTCCTAATAAGTAGAACGAGTTTTGAACACGAAAAAAAGAAAGAAAGCTGAAAAAATTATAAACTAACAGGGTATACTAAACGTAAGAGAAAAGAGGGAAACATATATGATGATAATTATGAGTAAGTAAATGTCAAACTATGGAAAACAGAGGCAAAGAAAGGCTGTAGAGATGAAAGAGTTATTTAGAACAAATTACAAGATATTGTGGATAGCTATAATCACATGCATCTTGAAAGTACATCTATAAAATAAGTCTAACCAAAAGGCAGCTGCGAAGATAATTATAATCCAGCTTATAAATGCTTATATCCACTATCCAATTTATAACTACTAAAATCCATAATCTAATCTTTAAAAGTTATTATATAATAATCCAAATCATAAATACTTATATCCATAATTCAATTTATAATTACTTATATCCAGTGTCCTTTTTACAAATGCTCATACTAAAATCTTAGTCATAAATCCTTACACTAATGGTCCAATTTATAAAAGATTTTATCCGTGATTAATTTTATAACGGCTTATATATTTTGATCCAATTTATAACTATTTATATGCATAATCCAATTCATAATTGATCATATTCATAAACCAATTTATAACTGCTTATATCCATGATCCAACTTATAAGTGATTATACTATGATCCAATTTATAAAATCGTATATGCATGATCCAATTTATAATTGATTATACCACAAGTCAATGTATACCCCCTTTTATCTACTCTGCAGGTTAAATTGATTATATCTGTGATTAATTTTATAAGTAATTATATTCTTGAGTCAAATTAACAACTATGTATATCTAGGATCCATTCTGCAATTAATTATATTCATGACCCAACGCATAGTTACTACGAGAAGCAATTATAATTTATTTAAAATGTTTGGTAGTGAGGAGAATTTACATGTAGAAATTTATGGTAACATAATTTCATTCGTGCTCAAGCAAATAACTCGACTGATATTTTTGGTAAAATCATTTTAAAATGATTTCAACTTCAGCCCTATTAGGTTCAGTTGATTGATTGATTTGTTTTCTACGGCTTATCAACTATTTTCATGTTATTTAAAGCCAAATACATTTTTAGATTGTATGATTATTTTTTTAGATAATAATGGTTTGGAAATACAAGTTTTAATAATTAACCCATAGCTGGGGAGATGAGGTAGATTGATAGCTTTTTCAAAGTTGATATAACGAAGCCAAATAGAATTGGAACTCGGTTATTTCCAGGGATTTTCTTAATGTGTTGTTGTGTTCCTTTTTTATCATTCCATGTTGCATTCGAATGATCCATGATGGAATCAAGAAATGGATCCTTTATGACAATCATAAACAATTGGATCAATAACTTGATCATGACGAAGAACTCAAGGACTTTCCAAAACAAAAATTTCACCAATAGAAGATTTATGGTGACAGTTTAGAAATCTTCCATTGGCTTTATCTATTACAGTTTTCTAGGATCGAACTGTCATTAATGAAGTTGATTGCCAGAAACAGGAGGAAATGCAGATTAAGTTAAGCAACCGACACTGGTTAATTGATGAGATTCAATTCTACTTCATAACAGTGTTCGGCCATATGTTATCAGGATGACGCTTTGGAAACTCACTGACTTTGGATACGAAACATTGCGACATCCAAAATATTCCACTGATCACATGTCCACTGACTACCACTTTTTCAAGCATTGTAAAGGAGTGAAAAAAAGAATGATATCCTGATATTTGTCTCAGAACCTGTATTTTTGGATCCACACTATTATGTATGATATTTGCCTGAAAGTTTCTAATGAAAAGATTCTGGTCTTGTCCTGTAAGGATAAAGCCTTCCGTTTCAGACTTTATTCTAGATTATCATAACCATCGATGAGTGTTAACGTTATGAACACCAGCTTTATTAGCCTCGTTCTGGATATTGGTCATGCTAAGATTTGTCTTGCCAGCGTTGTTTCATTTGTTCATGAGCTTTATCCTTGGTTTTCTTTTTCATCATTTTTCCTCCAACACTTGGTTCTTGGGTTCGATTTTAGTTTTCTACAGAATTTACTAAATGTAAATCACGTTTCTATTTACAAACTTCTTTCGTGATTGAATATTTTTATTTCTGTTTTTGTGTTTTTATTATTATTATTATTATTATTATTATTATTATTATTCATCAATAATAATAATAATATTAAGAAGAAGAAGAAGAAGAAGAAGAAGAAGAAGAAGAAGAAGAAGAAGAAGAAGAAAATTCTTCATTCAAAATTAAACAATTCACAGTTAAAGATTATTTTCTTTATTCTGTACTAGTTTTTTTTCTCTCATTACTTTGTCATTTTTTTTTTTCAATCTTTTCAGACAGTCATGTACCATGCGTGATACACGCTTAGGCGATCATGTATCTTTCGATACATGACTGACGAGGCCGATTATTTTCCCGCAGTAGGTTGCCATTTCTTTCTGCGGTAGACCAGTTATCATCCAGGGCTCTAGAAGCCGGTCTTGTCTTGCTATTTACGCATAGCTGTGGGGAGAAGAAGAGGATTCATACCTTTTCCAAAGGTATTAGCCCGAAAGTGAATGTAAAGGATTCGAATGGAATTCGAACTCGGCTCTCCGATTCCTCAATCCGAGGCATTACTCCAACGTGTCTCCCCCAATCTTTTACCATTTTTATTTAGTCCATCTTATTTTTTTTAATGTTTAGTTTTCTTATTCATTAATTTTTGTTTCCTTTTTCTTTATTTCTTTCTTTAAATTTTACGAATATCCTTATCTTCTTTTTTCACTTTTATCTTTCTTCTGTTCAATATTTAAAGCATACCGTTTCAATAGAAATTACTGAAATTATTATTATTCCTTTTCAATAGAAATTACTGAAATTATTATTATTCCTTTTCAATAGAAATTACTGAAATTATTATTATTCCTTTTCAATAGAAATTACTGAAATTATTATTATTCCTTTTCAATAGAAATTACTGAAATTATTATTATTCCTTTTCAATAGAAATTACTGAAATTATTATTATTCCTTTTCAATAGAAATTATTAAATATTACTATTCTTTTTAAATAGAAATTATGGAAGTATTTTATTTTCCAATGGAAATTATTGAAATTGTTATATCTATTCAATTAAAATTATTATACCTATGCAATGGAAATTATTGAAGTTATTATAACATTTAAATAAAAATGATTACTTTCACATTTTTTTCGTTTTCCTGTAAATTTACAGAGTTTCCTACAGTAAATGTAAGATAAACAAGCGTTAACTAGTCAAATTAAAAGCAAAAATAACAAAAATTCTCAGACAAAAAGAAACGACAAATATCCATAAAATAAAAAGCAATATAACATTAACACACGTATACTACCTAATTTATTTCTTGTGTTTTATTTTCATGGGGTTTTCTTTTTCTTTTTTTCCTTTTGCAAGGATTTTTTTTTCTTATAATGACGTCTCTTTTCCATGTGTCTTTTCGTCTCCGTATTCTGTTTTTTCAAAGGGCTATACTTCGGGAGTAAGTAATATGATAGGTATTTGGATAGACCTAAGTTATGATATCAATGTCATGTTAAAAGGAGCGTCTTTCACTCCTAAGTGTTCATCACGTCTTGGGTAAGTAAACAGTTAAAGACCGGCGTGACAGCGACACAAAAATAAAAACACTAACAGTAATGTCCAACGCTCCCACCGTTTTTTGACAACTGCAGCTACCGCAATTGGACGTGACCAACAGAAACAGCAAATCCAATGCATTTATATTTCTTCTACTAAACACACAGACACACACACGCACGCACACACACACATATATATGTATGTATGTATATAAATATAGGTATGTATGTATATATGTATGCATAAAACGTTTCTCACAGAATAGTTTTGTGTCTATTCTGTAATAGGCACAAAGCTATTCTGCGAGAAGCACACGTACAATTCTTGGTTTGAGTTCATTTTCAAATTTGCTGCCAATTTTCTACCTTTCATTATTAATATGTGAACGAGACAAAATTTTGAGCATATTATTGTACGTATGTGATAGTACTTATTTTGTGGTCGCCTCTTCTGATTATCAGTTAGAAAATTTGGGGTTAGATAGAAAACTGAAAATTGAATTCCTCTCTCACTAATAACACCAGAAAAGTCAATGTAAAAATGTCTTTGAATTTCTAAAGATAATAATAACTTGCTGGACCCATGAAAAAATTCACAGATAATTTAAATATTGTCCAATGAATATTTATTAGTTAATCAAAATTTTTTAATTTGCACTATTTTGATTAATAAAAAAATAATATCATTTATTTCATATTTAATAATATAAGTTTATTTTAAGTTATTGTATGAAATACATCCGTTGCAGCACTTCCCGATATACAATGTTTCTAGTGAACGTGATTCCCCTTCTGATTCGTTTTGAGATATCACTTTAACACACTGTTCATTTCCCTTGCTCTAAAAAGCGTTATGTAGAGCTGACCATGAATGTGAAGCAGTGAATGTTTTCTTCCGCGTTTATTTGTCATAGAATAGGACTGACGAACCAGGATCTGGGTCCGATACAGAACGAAATGAAATGTTTGCATCGCTTGGTTTAAGTTTGTTTTTTGGAATCAGTACTCTCTTCTGAGAGTGAGATCCACATATAATTGACGCTTCGATGTTATGTTCGTGGAGCTGAAGTAGTTCAAATAGAGTTCCTTTACATAGATTTATACTATAGTGAGGTTTCTAAGAAGCATAATAAATAATCCAACTTTTAAGTTAAGGCGATGGGGAAGCATAAGATAGTTTATAAAGTCCATGGGGTGATTCTGGGATCCTTCTTCATTATCCGATGTTACAGAGTTGGTGCTTAGACATGTTTTAGTCTAGTTTTAGAATTTCTTCATTTTCTGATAAGCCGAATTTTTAGGGAATAAATATATATATATATATATATATATATATATATATATATATATATATAAAGCGCATTAATACATAGACTACATTTGCCATGACACCAGTTCAAATCACAAGGGTCTGGCTAATCAAATGTAAAAAAAATCGGTTCTATCCGTTCACTAGTTCGGACGTAAAATGAAAATAAACTGTAACTTTTTCGTCATTCTTTCTTTTTTCTTTTTATGTATCATGTCATTTCAGGTCGTAGGCGATCATGGCTCTCCACCTCCTTCTACCCTTTGCAGCTTTTAACAAGTTCCTTCCCTCTGCTTCCTCTCCCACACCACGTTCTGTCATCCACGTCCGCCAGGTATGCCATACGTTGTTTTCCCTCGTCTATTCGTGCCGTGAGTATCAGAGTCTCCAAGCCCTCCTTCATCATTATGTGTCCCAGAAACGTCAGCTGCCGCTTCCTGATATTAAGTATAAGCCTCCTTCTTGTTTGCATCCTCTCTAAGACCCATCATTGCTCACACGCTCGGTTCATGACATCCTTAGCATACTTCTGTAGGACCATATCTCTGTCGCCTCGAGTCTCTTCTTCATCTTTGAGGAAATCGTCCAACATTCGCTGCCGTAAAGAAGAACAGATGTCACGTAACAGCTCAGTATTCTTTTCTTTCTTACCAAAGAAATCCTCCTGTCTCGCAGTACTCTGACTAGCTTTTGGAATTTGCTCTTGGTCATCCTAATACGTCTACGGATCTCAGTGTCGTACTTGCCGTCCTCTGTTAAGACGCTTCCCAGATATTTAAACTTCTGCGTCTGCTTGATTCTAGTGTTCCCGGCCTTCAAATCACATTTCGGGCTCATCCTTCTACTGATGACCAGGCATTCTGTCTTCTTGTAGTTTATGTTTAGTCCTTTCTTCTCATTCTCCGTCGCTACTTTCTGTAGGAGATTTTGTAATTTCTTTACCGTGTCTGCTATCAATACTGTGTCATTTGCGTATCTTATGTTGTTAAGATTGTGGCTGCCAATGCTAAATCCCGGTAGGATTTCCAATTGTCTCAGGATTGCCTTGCTGTATAGGTTGAACTGGTCTAGTGAGAAGATGCATCCTTGCCTTACGTCCCTTTCTATTTTTGTATATTCACTAAACTCGTTCTCTATGCGCATGTATGCTGTTTGCTCCAGTACAGGTTCTTGATTATTCTGATATCATTCTCGAATATATCGAGGTTGCTGAACAGTTCTATCAGATCCTTGTGGCGCATTTTGTCGAAGACCTTTATGCAGTCTATGAAACATAGGTACACATCCTTCTGCATCTCTGCTACTCACTAATCAATGGCAGAACACACGTACACGGAAATAAAGAAGCACATAAATCGATAAATAGCCGAAAGATATGGATTTTATTTCGATTTTAAATATTAATGGGCCCCATCTGACAGAATCGTACCTTTAATTGCTAATTTATATCTTAATTTAACACTTTAATTGACCGCGAACGGTCAGCGTGTAATGTAAACAAACCGATCTCGTCGGATTTTCTCATATGTACTCCCTCTGATGAAGAGTTCTATATGTACCTTTTTCACGTATTTTTTTTTAAATGCTGCCAATTATTTTCGATTGTCTGCGAGTGTTCGATTCTTGCAAATATCAATTGTTCCTCGACATTTCCAAATATATCCGTTCGAAGAATTGTTTTCTTACCAATTCCATCGAACTCCAAAAATTCAGACACTTGCAATCTCAGATTAATAATCTTTTATCTCTCAAATATTGGAAAAAAAAATGTTCATTCATAATCAATTCTGCTACTTCAGACAACTAAATTTGCGCATGCGTATTAGAGGGGTACGTAATAGTAAAATCTTACCCCATACTTTCGGCCTTGTGCCGCATCTAAGCTACGCTTAGAAAATCAATAATAAAATCTTACCTGTAAGATTTCTTCTTATAAAATCGATTTTATTGAAATTTATGGACATCAAACTGTGAAATAATTCGAAATCATCTCGGTAGGTCTGTTAGAAACGGATCTTAACGACCGTTTCGTTGACCGGTTGTACTAACTTTTTTTTTTTTATTTATTTTTTTTGTGTATATTAGATTTTAATTTTAAAATGGAATTGATTCCTTTCTAAACTTTCCCCCAGTTCAATTCGCAAATGTTTGTTTGTTTAAACATCGGCTCGATCCGTTATTTCTTCAGGAATATGATGCAACTTTAACCTTTGTAGTTAGTTGATGCGCAAGTCGGGAAAAACAGCTACCGTAAAATTGTCCATACTATCCACATATATATGCCTACATGTGAAAGAACCGTCTATTCAGTTGCATCTAAAGGAGCTGTGACATCACCGATGGTGAGTAGTTTCTTGCAAAAGTTACCCGTAAAGCTGGGCCCTTATGTTGATTGTAAGTGTCAAAGTTTCCACATTCTGCCACAAGGCTGATGACAATGCAAACGATTATAGCGTCTTTTGGAACCACGGGCAGGGTTTGTCTGAATTGCTTCAAGGTTTGAAGTCCATAAAGGTGAATAAAATCGATTTTATAGAAAGAAATCTTACAGAATTGTGTTTTTATTTTTATCTTAAAAATTTACGCCTAACCTAATGTAAACAAACCGGCGAAATCGGTTTGTTTACAGTACACTTTGAAAGTTCGGATTCAGTTATGGTGTTAAATTAAGATTTTATTTAGAATTAAAGCTAAGATTCTGTCAAATGGGGTCCCGTAATGTTTAAGTGAAATCCATATCTGTCGGATATTAATAGGGGCTTTTATTTCGATACTCGGGTCTTCGTTTACTCAAAAAAAAAAAGGCTGTCTCACAAATTATCTAACCTTTGCGTAACCAATACGTACGGTAGGTACAAGCATATTAATATATAAATAATAATAATAATAATGTTTAGCACTTAAACTAAGTTAAAACTTGCACACACACATATGTGCGTGCGTGTGCACGTTATGGTCAGCGGCTAAACAGGTGACCCCCTCCCCACTCCTATTTAATGTGAATGAAGCCGTTTTTATAATAACACTATAAGATGAAAAATATGACCTATCAAAGGCTGGAAGAAATTTTGACGAGTCAGCGGCCAGCTAATTAGAGATAGTGTCGCAATACAATAACCGTGGAGAGGTCAACGGGAAACCACTCCCCCACTGTAAATCCCTAGAAAACTCATGGCTTTTAACAAGCAAATTATGAAAGATAACAATGTGAAAAGGGTTAAGTCTATTGGAATTAACTCCTCGCCCGGTAAAGATCAACAAATGGACATAGGAAAATATACAAAATTAAACAGAAAAATAAAATGGAACAACTGGCACAACTCATCACCAAAAGCAAATAAAATTGGTTCACAAAGGAACCCAAAAAATACATGGAGTTGATTTCACACATAACAGCATATAGAACATATAACCATTAGGGAGTGATCTATCTATCTATCTATCTATCTATCTATCTATCTATCTATCTATCTCAGTCTGTTCATTATCTATCACAGTCTGTTCATTATCTATCTATATATCTATCTATCTCAGTGTTTTCATTATCTATCTATCTATCTATCTATCTATCTATCTATCTATCTATCTATCTATCTATCTATGTTCGTTATCTATCACCCATTTACTCATGCTCCCTGGGTATATGCGTTCATTTCTTTTGCCCCCCTTACCTTTCAATCCTGTGAGCATCAACATTTCCAAGCCCTTTTTCCTCATTATGTGACCTAGAAGTTTCAACTGTCGCCTTCTGATGTTAAGTATAAATGTTTTTGTTTCAATTTTCACCAAAACGTCGTTGTTGCAATTGCTCTTTCTTATATCATTCTGTACATAAATATGTAAATATCGCATTCTTTGGTTCAATGTTTTTAACAAGCATACACTGTTCTTGTTCTATTTCAGTATAATTCTGCTGCATTTCTTCAGAATTCGGATGATAAGTTTTATGATATGGCTCATTAGACTGATTGTCTAATTGAGTTCATATTCACTTGCGGTTAGCTTTTTAAGCCGTGCTATGAATATAGATCTAGTTCGGTCTTCTAGTATATCAACACTATTGTATATTTCATTTATTATGTCTGTAATATTGTCAATGCCAAAATAATCTGACTGCATCTGTGTTATAATTCCGTCTTATCCTGCTGTTTTATTTCTGTTCTATTAGACCAGTGTTAATTTCACTTCAAATATTCACTTCGATATTTATATATTTTGCTAGTTGTCCTCTTTCTTGATCTAGTATCAGTCCTATTCCTCTTTCACTTTTCACTCCGTCTCCATATATGAACCTATATTTATCGCCATTGTTTGTCCACCTTATTTCACATACGCTTAAAATATTAACATTTAACATTAAGAGCACTGTATGGATTGAATAGTTTGGTTAGAAGACATTGTTTTCTAAACACATTTTTCTATTTTTGTATATTTACTGAATTTTACTCAAAGTGAAATTAACGTGACTCTCAATGTAATGTTGCTTTTTTAGACATTGTTGCTTCAGCCAAGAAAATGACCAATTTCAGTTTCAACTATAAACAAAAGATGTAAAGTTAAAGATTAAAAAGTGAATGCTTATGCAAATAATCGAAAATGCATAAATAGACAGAAAAGATGAATTATGTACTTAGTCTTGCGTGGGTGTGTATGCTTCATTATTTTTTAACGCGCGGAAATTTACGTGTATCGACTGGTTACATAATTCTATTGTAATATTATCTCCATAATACAACTTCGTAATCTAATACAGACAAATGCAAACGCAATTACACGGAACTAAAAAATATATGCATACACACACAAATATATCTATCCGTCTCTCTGTCTCTCTGTCTCTGTCTCTGTCTCTCTCTCTATCTATCTATCTATCTATCTATCTATCTATCTATCTATCTATCTATCTATCTATTTATATATCTATATTTCTTTCTTTTTTTTATCTATCTATCTATCTATCTATCTATCTATATATATATATATATATATATATATATATATATATATATATATAGAGAGAGAGAGAGAGAGAGAGAGAGAGAGTTTTGTGTACCGAATATTAGACTGGTTAGATATTACTATTGTAATATTATCTCCATAAGAAAATTTGGTAATCCAATACATGCAAACGCAATTACACGGAGCTCAAAAAATATATGCATACATATGCATGACTTAGTGTTCTAACATTTAGTGTCCCAAGATTTTTTTTTTTGCTTGATGTAAACAATCGCTCGATGATCACTTGTTGCTCATGTCTGCCCTTACTCGTTGAAGTATCAATTCTAAGGGATTTGGCCTCATTGACGACGTTTTTGCTAACAGTCATTGGAAGCTGTCAATGAATAAATTGTAAAGAAGAATTCTTATTTTTCCCTGAATAGCAAAAACACCTGTAAACATTGTTTATGAGAATAGAATTGAATTGTGAATAGAAATGAGAAAAATCAAAAAACAAATGACAAAAAGTGAACTCCTATATTACAAAACAATTAAGGAAATAATCGTAAAATACCTTGATGAATTTGAATGCAGCATAATAAAACAACTAATGCATGAAAAAAGGCATATAAAATAAATTAGCGAGTACAGATCCGATAAAAAGAATGAGAATATTGATAGTACCAAGAGTGAATTGAATAAAACACTTACTTAGCTGTACAAAGAAGAAACTTAAATCGCTAATTCGAGGGTCCAGGTAATTAGTGAATATGGGTCTTTGTATTCCCAGAAATTATATCAAAATACTATATTATTACTTAAGTGTTATTTTTAATGGATACCCATATTTGAGCAGATGCTGTTTATTTATTAAATAGTATATTTAATTATTTTCATCTACTGACTGCTATATTCGAGAAATCTTATTATATAAATATGCGAGCTAGGATCGGGAAACAACTATGTTTCAAAGTACTATTCGAGATTTACTTAGCACTCCGTAACTGAAAGGTCAAAGGACGTCAGATCGAAAGACGGCTTCACCTAGGGAAACACAGCTTGACGTCCTTATAGACTGCGCATATGTTACTAATAAGAGTTTTCCACTATTCAGGCTGGGGGATGAAAATAAATAAATATGCAGAACATCAACTCAAATGGGTATCCCCTAAAATAAGTAATATTTCGGATTAATGAAAGAAAAGAATAATTTTTAAAATCCATTCCAAAAATACTATATGTAAAAAGAAAGAAGATGAATATGCAAGTATATAGACAACAAAGGAGATAAAAAAATCATAGAAACTGATAGAAATTGTGATATAAAAGCAGAATAAAGTAAAAAGTAATTATAAAACTTATCATAGGGTATGAATCAAAGTAGAACTTACAGTGAAAGTGATGTGATACTTTAGGAATTGAGCAAATAGGCTGGATCTGAACATTTAAAGATCTCCAAAAAAGTAAAATTAATAAGAGACTTTTTGGCCCTGAAATAGATGTATACCAAACAACTAAGACGAAAATGCTCGATCTAATAGTGGTAAACAATGTAAAAAAATATCCTTAAAAATAATGAATTTATCTTTGCTACAAGGCCAAGAAATGAAGAGGAGAGGGCAAACTTTTGAAGAAAACTGTCGAAAATTCCCGGGTAACTTTTAAAATACTGTGGACTACGAAGTTTAGTTTAAGATTGTATTCAAAATGTCACGCTAGAACCAAGACAAAAAATCCAAGAATCGAAACTGAATGATTGTGATAGAGAAGTATGTCAACAAATGTACATATTGTCATATATGTACCTATTATATATATATATATATATATATATATATATATATATATATATATATATATATATATATATACCTATTATATATATACCTATTATATATATATATATATATATATATATATATATATATATATATATATATATATATATATATATATATATATATATATATTGAACAATGAAAAATATTAAAAAGTTATAATCTTCAGGCACACTGGGTTTGTCGATTAATGTTCTTTCGTTTTTTGATTATTATTTTTATTTAGACTCATATATATGAGTCTAAATGAAATAATAATCATATATATATATATATATATATATATATATATATATATATATATATATATATATATATATATATATATATATATATATATATATATATATATATATATATATATATATATATATAGGATTATTATTTCATTTAGACTCATATATATATGAATCTAAATGAAATAATAATCATATATATATATATATATATATATATATATACCTATTATAACACGAAGATTTGTAAGAGTATAACATGCATTACAGTCAAATGCTTACGGTATAGTGACAGGTTTTCACAAAACAGTCAATAACTTTGGAGGCGGCGTCCAGTTAGAAATATGTTATGGTCGAGTAATCCAGTCGATATCCGATTTGTTTCCAAGTATCTAGATAGGACCCCAAGTCACCTAAGTTGCTTGTTTCATCTGAGTACGAACACAATATGATCCTTGAAAGTCTCTGTTTACAACAAAATTTAAAAGTGTACTGAGCGTCTCCCGTGGAGATTGCTAGAAAATATAAATATTGTTCATGTTGAATGTCAACTGACATCAGAATTTGTGTGAACATAATGCATATATTTGCTACTTTGCCGTACCCCAAGTCTCAAGTAATAACTAGGTAAGGTAAGGGTTTGTGCTAAATAGAGAGTAAAACAAAAGAAAAATTAACATTGATATTATTATCATTTTCTCAAGTACATATGCAGAAAATTAACAATCAGTAGTGTATCATAAAAAATCTCATATCTTCACCTATCTACATCAAAAAACTTTTTCTTGGTTATCTCAAACAGAACTGATTTCTGGAAGATCTTAGTTCGAAACGCAGTCATAATTTTACCCTTCCATTTTTTAATTCTATCTGTCACAGCCCTAAAATAACCACAAGAACAACTTTCTTAAGCCCACACAATGTATTTGAAACATCTCAGTTCGAATCGCAGTCACAAGTTCACACAATCACATTTTGGATTCTGTCACAGTTCCAAGGGTGTCCCCAACACACACAACTGCTGTTTTCGTAAAACCACAAAATGTTTCTTCTGAAACATTTCAGTTTCAATCACAGTCCAAATTTTACTTATTTGTTTTTTAACCCCTTACAAAGTTGTTGTTTTTTGTTCTGAAACTTCACAGTTAGAATCACATTCCCAATTGTACCATCAATTTTGGTTTTCCTAATCTTCCACAAATTTATTCTGAGAAATCTCACTTAGAATCACAGTCGTTATTTTACACCTATATTTCTAGATTCTGTCACAGCCCCAAGGGTATCCACAACACAAACAACTGCTTTTTTTCGTAATCCCAAAAAATGTTCTTTCTGAATCATCTCAGTTCGAATCCCAGTCACCAATCGTTTTTGGATTCTGTCTGACACAGCTCCAAGGGTGTCTACAAAACAAAAACTGTTGTTTTCGTAAAACCAAAAAATGTTTTTTTCTGAAACATTTTAGTTCGAATCACAGTCACGAGTTCACCCAATCGTTTTTGGATTCTGTCTGTCACAGTTCCAGTGGTATTCACAAAAAATATGCTGTTTTCGTAAGACCAATTGTTTTTTTTCTAAAACATCTCAGTTCGAATCACAGTCACGATTTCATCCAATCGTTTTTGGATTATCTCTATCACAGCTCCAGTGTTGTCCACAACACAAAAACTGCTGTTTTTGTAAGACCAAAAAATGTTATTCTGAAATATCTTTGTTGGAATCACAGTTACGAGTTCACCTAATCGATTTTGGATTCTGTCTGTCACAGCTCCGTGGGTGTCCACAACACAAAAACTGCTGTTTTCGTAAGCCCACAAAATGTTTTTTTTCTGAAATATCTTAGTTTGAATCACAGTCTCGAGTTCACTGAATCGTTTTTGGATTCTTTCTGTCACAGCTACAAGGTTGTCCTGAACACAAACAACTGTTGTTTTGGTAAGACCAAACTTTTTTTTTCTGAAACATCTCAGTTCGAAGCGCAGTCAGAATTCTACCGATTTACTTTTGTATTCTCTGTCACAGCTCCAAATATGTCCACCACAAGAACCACTTCTTTTTTCCTAATCTCCACAATGTATTTCTGATATATCTCTTTTCGAATCACAATTCCAATTTTTTTTATTTGTGTATTTTGTCTGTCACAGTTTGAAGAGTGTCCATAACACAAACAAGTTCTGTTTTCTTAAACCTTTAAGATGTATTTTGCTGAAACATCTCAGTTCGAATCACTGTTCAAATTACTCACATCCATTTTTGATTTTGTCTGTCACAGATCCGAGGGTGTCCACAACATAAACAACCGCTGTTATGTTAAGCCCTTAAAATGTATTTCTTTTGCTGAAACATCTCAGTTCGAATCACAGTTCAAATATTTTCTAACCATTTTTGTGCTTTGTCATAAATGGTGTCCGCAGCAAGAAGAAATCATGTTTTTTAAGACCCCAAAAGAAAAAGCAGCAAGGATGCGATTGTAAAGTTGGAAATATTTTTTTTTTAAAAAAGCCAAAACAATACCCTGGTGTCTCTTACCTTAATTTGTTTTTAAATAATAAAGCATGAAGAAATTATTTAGCCCGAATTGCCTGAAGATACTGAAAGGTTGAAACCAAGGTAGCGTGTTTGGCATATCTACTCATTTTTCTTTAATTTTAAAAATTGCATGTTAAATTTTTATTTTCCTTTCTTTATATGTGCATTGATCACTTTTTAATGCTACTGTTTCCTAGACTAATTCAACTCTGATCAGTAACTTCATATATATATATATATATATATATGTGTGTGTGTGTGTGTGTGTGTGTGCATATGTCAGTATGTCTGTGTATATATATATATATATATATATATATATATATATATATATATGTAATTTTTATATATATTATTTAATTTATATATTATATATACGCGGTGCTTATTGGAAAGCGCTCAATATCTGTGCTAGAGCTAACATATTTAGTTGGATTGATGTGAGTTTGTGACCCTGGGTTTCACGCCGTTTGCGATCGTCAGACAAACTCTGATCTCCTCCCTCCACACACACACTTTATTATTTTGTTGCTCATAATCATGACCTAGCTTGAAGGGAATAATAAACCAGGGAAGACTAAAGCCATGGCCTTTTCTAACGCAAGCGAAATAATTTCTGCTTTTTCGTGACTGTCTTTCATCCACTATTATGTTGTTTCTCATGTTCCCTGCCAAAAATCTTGTAAATTCATTGCTTTTACCTTCTGGAGGTAGTGCTGCCCTGGGTCAAGAGGGTGGCTGCTGGAAGACCATATGTCTGGCAACAGGACTCTGCACATTGCTCCTCAAGAAAGAGAACCCAGTCATATCCTTCAGACAATTTCTGCAGCCACATCACCCACTTACATCTGGCTACCTAATTCCCCAGACTACAACCCCTTGATTATTATGATGGTAACGCAGTTGAGCAAGATACCAGCAAAACTCCTTGTAACACCAAAGATGAACTCAGAGCAAGAATTATTGCAGCATTCGCCAACTTTAATAATGAGACTGTCCAGATGAGTTGTAGGAGATTCCGAAGTCATCTAGTTGAAGTTAATGGCGATTTTATTGAATGAATTTACTCTCTAACATTTCAAGATATTTTTGTGTAATTTTGGTAAATATATCTGTTGATGTTAGTGTTATTTTCATTTTTGCGTTATTTAGATGACAAATCATCATATATATATATATATATATATATATATATATATATATATATATATAATAATCTTATAAATATAAGTAATTATACTCGTCCGGGAAAAAAAAACCTTAGGTGTTTTTTGGCTTGTAAATGAGCAAACCAATACCCAAGGAAAAATAAGGAATAAAAAAAGAAAGAACCAAGAACATGTAATTCAGGCGAAAACAATCCTCCAGAATCTAAGCTCACAGTCCAAAGAAAAAATGTTCCTCTTTGGCCAGCGTACCCTGACGATCCGCGTAGGTGAAACCTAGGTAGGTTTGCCTGGTTCATAGTTATATATATATATATATATATATATATATATATATAATGCTCGGTGTAAAAATCGCTTGCAGCTTGACTGAAACACAGTCAACATACTGTCTTAAATATTAACATATTTAATTAATATTATTCGCTTTTTCGTCTTTATCTGATTAAAAAAATATTACTTCTACATTTTGTGAATATTTTCAATATGTGTGGATATAATTGTTTATCGGCTTTAATATTTATCGTATTTTTTAACATTGCCGTCGCTGAAGTCAACTATATTCTGACGTCTGCTTCGCTCTCAGAATAAGGTGACATTTAGCATTAACATTATTGCCATTTCTGTTATTGTTTTGCCATTCTTGGTGATACTTTTTAGTTACTCACGGCATAGTTTTCAAAATGATTATTATATTTTTGTTCTATGGTTTTATTTTCCTTATTATTGATTATTTATTCCTTATTATTGATTATTTATCACCTTTATTATTATTGTTATCGTTAATGATATTTCTTTTCTCTTTTTACTTTAAAATACCTTTGACCAACCTTTAACATTTGACTTGTTTTTCCTGATTTTCTTTGATTTTTATGCGTTTCTATTTGTTTATTTCATCATTGTTTTATTTTATTTATTTCTTCTTTAACCTTTTAACCATATTTTTATTTATATTCATATTCATCTCTTATATTTTTCTCTGCATTTTCCTTTTTAAGGTGTACGGCGTGGGCTTCATTGCCTTTTTATAACTTCTCTTGTTTTTTACTCCTGTTTTTCAATTTAGAATTGCTTTTGTTTTTCTTTTAACACTTACGGTGTTTTTTATATTTCCGTACACACCCATTACTTCGATCTATCTACTTTCTCATATATATATATATATATATATATATATATATATATATATATATTACCATGTCTGTCTGTATATATATACGGCCATTTACGTAGAGACAGACATACACTCAAGTCGGAATAATTCTTTTATCTTCTTTCATCATCTTTTTCTTCAAGTATTCTTTACAATTATTTCACTTAGTTTTTCACGTTTCATTCCTTTTTCTATTTTTTCTTTCTTTCATTTTACTTTATTTTTTCTATCTTTTTCGTTTCCGTTTTACTTCCTCTTTCTCCTTATTTCTATATTTATGTAGATCTATTTATCGCCTCTTTTCTCAATTTTCTTTATCTCTTTCTCTTAACAGCTTGTAATCCATTATTTTTTTGTTCTTTCATTTCTGACTTCACCTCTCTACTTTTGTTTTGTGTTTCTTTTCTTCTTTCTTTTCTTCTTTCTTTTCTTCTATCTTTTCTTCTTTCTTGCCTTCTTTCTTTTCTTCTTACTTTCTTTCTTTCTTTTCTTATTTCTTTCCTTCTTTCTTTTCTTCTTTATTTTCTTCTTTCTTTCCTTCTTTCTTTTCTTCTTTATTTTCTTCTTTCTTTTCTTCTTTCTTTTCTTATTTCTTTTCTTCTTTCTTTTCTTCTTTCTTTCCTTCTTTCTTTTCTTCTTTATTTTCTTCTTTCTTACTTCCTGCAATCGGTCGTTTACTTTTAGTTTAATCGTTATATTTCTTTACTTTTCTTTGTCATTTAACAGCCTTCCTCTGTTTTTCTTTCTTTCTTTCTTTCATTCTTTCTTTCTTTCATTCTTTCTTTCTTTCTTTCTTTCTTTCTTTCTTTATTTATTTATTTATTTCCATCTTTCTTGCTTCCCTTTATTTGTTTCTTTGTTTCGTCATTACTCTATTTGTTTGTTTCTTTCTTTTTTCCTTCCTTCTTTCTTTTCTCAGCTATTTCCTTCCACGCGTTCTAGTCACCATTGTATTTTCATCTTTGTTTTTACATATAATTTTTTTCTCTCTCAAAATTTCATGTCAAGCTTTCGGCATATTCTTGACAAGTAAGCACTGTGGGGATGAAAGAAAAGCATTTCAATGGATTTTCATCGTCTTTCTTCCATTTATTTTTTGGAGGGCTCATATTTTTCGTCTAATTTTTTTCTTTAGCTTTGTGGTTGCTTGTATCTGTTGTGTTATTTTCATTGAAATCAAAATGCTATTGGTGTCACCCGCCATGTGAAGCGTATATTCACACATTTTCTTTGTATTTTACCACGCCATTTCCTAACTAGCATCATTCAAACATGGAGACTCTATTTGAACACGGACACACATTTGAGACAATACACATACACATACACACAGACGATATATATATATATATATATATATATATATATATATATATGACAGAAATTATAGCTGCTTATTTGTAAATGGCCGCATGTATATATGCATCTATTTAGTTGCATTCATACATACATATATATATATATATATATATATGCATACATGTAATTATGTATGTCTGTGTTCATTATGCGATAAAAATTGTCTGAAAATAAAAATAATCATTTTCGTGAAAACAACTATCTTTACTACTCAGTGATTTTTCTGAATTTTCTTACTTTGCCCACGCCGACATACAGAACATAGAATATATCTACTTTCCTGCACTCACATCAATAGATACACATACACACACACGTATACACATACAAGAAAATTTGAATTATACGTCTTTATATAAAAACGCATATATATATATAACCAAAATAATCACTCTGTTTCACTCTCTCTCATTTATATATACATATTATTTTTTCTAAAGAAGTAATGGATTGTTCACTTTTTTATCCGACAGTTTTTTAGCACTTCAAATGTTAAAGCCATAATATATTGTATATATATATATATATATATATATATATATATATATATATATATATGTGTGTGTGTGTTGTTTTGTGTGTGTGTAAAAAAATAAATATATATATATATATATATTTATATATATATATATATATATTATATATATATATATCCTTATATATATATATATTTTTTAGTATATAGGGTCAATTAGCACACACAAACATATATATATATATAGAAGAAAGATAGTAAATAATTAAGATTGAGATATGTAAATAATTAAGTCAATGGAGATTTTAAATAATGGTATGTAATATATTTGATTCAAACAATATATATATATATATATATATATATATATATATATATATATATATATTGTATATTATATATACAACACACATGCATACACACACACATATAAATATAAATTTTTCATGTGTAGATTTTGTGTGTATGTATGTCTTTGTGTTGTGTGTTTTTTTAACACAAATTTCAAATTTTCCCACAGAAGATCCGATTTACAGATATATTTTCTTAATTAAGAAGCTCTCTATTGTTTTAATTCCAACATACTTTGCTACTCCGACAAACACGAATATGCACAATGTTTTCAGTAAGGTACACATTTGGGTTATATATGTTCTTCTTTCCAAATTTACCTATATGAAAGGAGGAGAAACTCAAAAATGTTTACTCACATCCATTTACACTAATCATATACGCATCCACGTGTGCATAAACTCACCTAACGTTCCCCATCCCACTCCCTGAAAACTTTCAATTTTCTACCAGTCGTGTGAGAGAACAGGTCGAAATATTTTTGCAACGACCTACAGTTACGTCATATTATTTTTATTTTAATATTTCATTCTTTTATTTTACAAGTGTGTATGCGCATGCGTGCCTGCGTGCGTGCAATCATGTTCATGCGTGAGCTTGCACAAGAATGAAAAGGCAAAAAACAAAAAAAAATGACTACTGAATTGAAAGAAGACATTACAGGCTGCTAAAACAATAAAATTGATTTCGAAAACAGATAGATGCAAAAACTAAATGAATGAAATCGTTAAATATTATTATTATTATTATTATTATTATTATTATTATTATTATTATTATTATTATTCATAATAATAATAATAATAATAATAAATTCATAGCATATTTTAAATAATTTCTCTACCTTTTTTGAGAAATAAGAAAACTTTCAGAAATATTTACAACTATGTTATTTCCAGAAACAAGCGATGTGTATGTTTATCAATAACAAAAGTTCATAGAGAAACCTTAAATACATTTTTATATATAATTGTCTCTGTTTTTATTTATTTATTTTTTGTGGGTAAGGTCATACATTGGTTCAGTGGATGATGACGTATTGCCGTTATATTCGTAGTAGATCTTATTTACTTCATTATTTTATATATATAGATCTAAATGCAAGATGGTCCAATGGATAATGGAATAAGGAATCAAAGAAGCAAGTTCTAGTTGAGGTTCAAATACCCTTGGCAAAGGTATGACTATTCTCTTATTCTCTGACCTAGAGAATTTGGTTTGGCAACCAGTCGAGGAAAAATCAAACCAGGCTGGAGATGTTTGGTTTCCATCATTCTGTCTATACCTACAGTGAAGCTACGGCTGTAATACATGTGATGTCTCTAAAACTATTAGGTTACTTGACTAATGATCATGAACATGATTTGTTAGTATTTTTGTTACATTCACTTACGTTCAAATATCCTTCGGAAAAGTATAAATCCATCTCTTATTGATGGGGACATGGCTCCCTCTAGTATGCTATGTCTAATGATTTTCTCTGCTTATATTATGACAGTATGGGGATGATTTTGCAGTCGACTTCCCTCTTCTATGCTCTGTCTCTTTTCTCTCTTTATATTACGACAGGATTTAGGATGATATGAAGCGACACTCTTCCTCATCTATGCTATGTCTCTTTCTAAACTTGCTTACATTATGAAAGGATACAGGGATGATATTAAGCACACTCTTACCACTTCTCTGCTATGTCTCTTTTTCTCTGCTTACATTATGACAGGATACAGGGATGATATTAAGCACACTTTTCCCACTTCTCTGCTATGTCTCTTTTTCTCTGCTTACATTATGACAGGATAGAGGGATGATATTAAGCACACTCTTCCCCTCTTCTATGCTATGTCTCTTTTTCTCTGCTTACATTATGACAGGATACAGGGATGATATAATCACACGCTTCCCTCTTATATGCTATGACACTTTTCCCTGCTTATATTATGACACGATACAGGGAATATATTAAGCACACTCTTCTCTCTTCTATGGCATGTCTCTTTTTCCCTGCTTTTATTATGACAGGATACAGGGATGTTATTAATAACACACTTCCCTCATCTATGATATGTCACTTTTTTTCTGCTTACATTATGACAGGATATATATATATATATATATATATATATATATATATATATATATATATATATATATATATATATATATATATATACGCACAGGCACAATATACATGTATATATATTTTTATTTGGGGAATAAATATGATCCACCACAAAAGTATTATTTAGTCTGGAGAAGTCCATTTGAAGGTTGAAATATCACAGGGGATTTTTTTCCATTTTGTCATTTTTTTATTTGTGCATTTTATATGTCACAGTTTGAAGAGTCCATAACACAAACAAATTCACGATTTTCGATCTTAATATTTGATACATTTCATTTTTTGAACTTTTCAGTTCGATTTACTACACACACACACACATCCATTTTTGACACACCCACACAGACACACACACACACACACACACAAACAACCGCTGTTATGTTAATATTTAAATGTATATATTTATTGGAACATGGGTTCGAATACGCCCTCGAATATTTTCATACCATTTTTGTGCTTTGTCATAAAATGTAAAACCGCAGCAATAATTGTGCATAATATTTTTAAGACCCCAAAAAGAAGTCATATTAATGCGATTTAAAGTTGGACATATTTTTTAAAAATGTAAAAAATCTGTGTCATATGCCATTTGAATTTGTTTTTAAATAATAAAGCATGAAGAAATGTTCTCACACGTGGGATTGTGTGTGATACTGAATGTGTTGAAACCACAGGTAGCGTGTTTGGTATATATATATTTTTTCTTTAATTTTAAAAAATTGTGTGTGTGTGTTTATATATATATTTATAAATAATTGATGTGTATTTTAATATATATATATAGACTATGTGTATATATATGTATATATATATACGTGCAACTTTATATATATGTGTGTATATGTGTATATATATATATATATGTTTGTGTGAATATGTTATATGTCTGTGTATTATATATGCATATATATATATATATATATATATATATATATGTAATTTTTATATATATTATTTAATTTATATATTATATATACGCGGTGCTTATTGAAAGCGCTCAATATCTGTGCTAGAGCAATATATTTAGTTGGATTGATGTAGAGTTTGTGACCCTAGGTTTACGCTGTTTTGATCATCAGACAAACTTGATTAATTTTGAAATTAGGATTTATTTTTGATTGTGTATATCAGTGTTAGCTGGTAGTGGGAAATAATAAACCATATATATATATATATGGCCTTTGCCAAACGCAAGTCGAAATCCGGCTTTTTCAGACTGATGTTTCATCCACTATTATGTTGAGCTCATGTTCCCTGCAAAAAGTCTTGTAAATTCATTGTTTTGCTCTGTCACCGATTGAGCACTATCAAGAGGGAATTTTGGAAGTCCATATGTTCAAAATCTTCAGTTATACATTGAGTGCTCTGCCTGCTGAATTTAGTTCATATCTCAGACGTATTTAATACATTAAACATCCCCTTTCTCATCTGTGTGCCAATTCCCTAGGGTTACAATCTCTGACTTGATAAATTATGATGGTTCAATCAGAGATTGAAGCAATTGAATGTAAAATCCTTGTAATGAGCTGATGAAACAGGCAAGAATTATATATAGCATTATATATATTTAATATATAATAGACTGTCCAGATGAGTTGTAGGAGATTGAGAAGTCATCTACTAGAGCAGCCAATGGTGATTTTATTGAAGATGCCTGCTTTTAACATTTCAAGATATTTTTGTAAGATTTCATAACAGTTTCTGTGAAATAGTGATGTCATTTGATCAACATTTAGATGACAATTCATTCATGCTCAAGCCCTGTATACATAAATATAACTGCAGATTTGAATCTTATAAATTTCAATTATTGAGTGAACCTGTATTAGGTGTTTTGGCACTTTTCAAGATTCCAAACTGTGATCAAATTCTCAAAATAATAACAAAAAAAGAAAGAACTAAGAACATTTCGAATAGATTTAAATAATGAAAATCCTCCAGAATCTCTCTTTTCTTTCCAAAGAAAAAATGTTCCTTTACTCTCGTTCCGGGACTCTGTTTTTGAAATCGGAGGTAGGTTTTTCTTGTTTTTTAGTTCATATATTTATATCTATATATATTTCCATATATATATTTCTTCCCAGTTTGCATTAACTGCTTGCAGCTTCTCTCTTTCACTTTCTCTTTTGTCTTAAATTTCTATATTTAATTATCTATTCTCGTCTTTTTTCTTTATCTGCAAAACTTAAAACTTCCCTTTTCTTGAATATTTGCATTATTCGATCCTAATTGTTTATCTTTTCTTCATTTTCTCTTTTTTTCCTTAACTATTTTAATATATTGTAGGATTTAATCTTTTGTGTCACATTCTTTCTCTTCATTTAGTTTCCTTCCATTTTGCCGGCTGTGTTAACGTTTACAAATTTTAAGTGATACTTTTTCTTTACTCACGGGAAATCAAAAAACAAAATGATTATTATCCTTTTTTCATTGCAAGCAATCTTCCTTATTATTGATTACGTTCCAAATTTTGAAAATAAACATCATTGTTATTATTGTTATGCTTTAATGATAGAACAGTATTTTATTATGGACTTAAAAGTTAAATTTGTTTTTTTTCAAATATTTCACTTACAAATCTGACAAACTCTAAGGTGAAACAAAATTTTTCATTTGTTTTGGACTGCAATTGTTCATATTGTATTTATATTACAACAACCTTTTAAAATATTTTTATTTATATTCATATTCATCTCTTGTTGCAGATTGAACCATTTTTAAATTTAAGGTGAACTGTATTAATAATTGGCTTTTTTGAATGGATTGTTATATTTTTTACCTGTTTTTCAATTTAGAATTGCTTTTTGTCCTTTTTAACACTTACAAAATTTTTTTATAGAAACGCGTCACACACACATCACACACACAAACATTTAATTATATATATATATATATATATATATATATATATATATATATATAAAATTATAGGGTTCCAAATATATATCTCCGGCCGTATTTATAGAGACAGACATACACTAAAAGTATTTTGTTTTTGTTTTTATTTCATCACCATTTTCCAAGCAAAATAATATTCTTTTTAATTATGGACACTAAATTTTTTCACGTTTCATTTTTTTTCTATTTCGAGAGAATTTTCATGAACATTATTTATTTTCTATCTTAAATTGCTTTGTTTTTTTTCTTTCTTTCCCTTCCTTTTCTTACTTTTTGTAGTTTTATTTATTGCCTTTTTTCTTGTTTTTTTCTCATTTTCTTAACTTCTTGTAATCCATTATATTTTTGTTCTTTTATATCTGACTTCTTTTCTTTTACTTTTTGTTTTTTTTTCCTTCTTTCTTTCCCTTTCCTTTTCTTTTCTTGTGTTTTTTCTTCTTGCCTCTTGTTTCTTCTTCCTTTCTTTTTTCTTTTTTTCTTTATGTTTTTTTATTTTTTTCTTTCTTTATTTTTTCTTTTTTTTCCTTTCTTTCCTTCTTTATTTTAATTACCTTTCTTTCTTAATTTCTTTTCTTAACCTTTCTTTTGCCTTTTTCTTCTTTCAATCCTTGTTTCTTTTCTTCTTTATTTTTTTTTTCCTCTAATCGTTCTTTCAGTCGGTCTTTTTATATTTTAGTTTGTTTAGGTTAAATTTTTTTCCTTCTTTTTGTTATCTTTATAGCCTTCCTCTGTTTTTTCTTTCTTTCTTTCTTTTCATTCTTTCTTTTCTTCTTTCATTCTTTTTTTTTCTTTCTTTTCTTTTTTTTTTTTATTTATTTATTTATTTCATCTTTCTTGCTCCTCTTTTTATTTGTTTCTTTTGTTGCGTCATTACTCTATTTGTTTGTTTCTTTCTTTTTTTTTTCCTTCTTTCTTTTTTCTCAGCTATTTCCTTCCACGCGTTCTAGTCACCATTGTATTTTCATCTTTGTTTTTACATATAATTTTTTTCTCTCTCAAAATTTTCATGTCAAGCTTTCGGCATATTCTTGACAAGTAAGACTGTGGGATGAAAGAAAGCATTTCAATGGATTTTCACTGTCTTTCTTCCATTTATTTTTTGAGGCTCATATTTTTCGTCTAATTTTTTTTCTTTAGCTTTGTGGTTAAGCTTTGTATCTGTTGTGTTATTTTCATTGAAATCAAATGCTATTGTGTCACCTGCCATGTGAAGCGTATATTCACACATTTTCTTTGTATTTTTACCACGCCATTTCTCTCACCACTCATTCACACACACTTATTTCTCACACGGACACACACGGAGACACGCACATACATACACACATATATATATATATATATATATATATATATATATATGACAGAAATTATAGTTGCTTATTTGTAATGGCTGCATGTATATATGTATTTAGTTAGATTCATACATACATATATATATATATATATATATATATATGGCTACATGTAATTATGTATGTCTGTGTTCATTATGATAAAATTGTCTGAAAATAAAATAATCATTTTCAGAAAATGAATTATCTTTACTACTCTCAGTGATTTTTTCTGAATTTTCTTACTTTGCTCTAATATTTACACAGAACACAGAATATATCTACTTTCCTGCACTCACATCACAGATACACATACACACACACGTATACACACACGGAACGCACAAACACACACACACACACACACACACATTATATATATATATTATATATATATATATATATATATATTATTAAATAATTGATTTAAAATATGTTTTCCGCTACACAGTTCTAACCATGTTTCAAAATAGAATATAAAGCCCCGAATTTAATTTTGCAATTAAATTAAAAGCATTATTTCCATTTCATCTTCAAGCGATTTTGGAGTAACTTTTAAAAATTACTGGGTTTTAAAGACGCAGCTAAAATCACGTTTCCATGGTTACAGAATATTCTACTTCAATTGGACAAGGATGTCTAGGTTTTTCCTTATGTCAGTATCATTGTATCGGTATTAGTGTACAATTTGTAAGGGGTAGGGATGTATTTTTCAATGAAAACTGACATCCGTTGAATGCGTAATTCGTCTGGATTTTTTTTTAAATTATTGTTAACGGTAAAAAATTATTACGGCATCTTTTTCCATAGAATTCATTTTATTTAACTAGAATTTTAAATACAATTTAAAATTACAACTTTAAAAATTTAAAATGTTTTCATTGTTAGTTTTAATAGACTATATTACTTTTTTTAAACTCATAGTAAGTAAAATTTTTTTTTTCAAAGTATATTAAATTGATTTTAAACTTTTATAATTAAATATTATTTTAATATTTATGGACTTACTTTTAGCTAAACATATTTTAAATCAATTAATCTATAATATTAATGCTCTGTAAATTTTTGTAAAATAAAAATATCATAACACCGGATTATATATTAATGTTCTTATTTATATATATATATATATATATATATAATGAATAAAAAAGCAAAAGGAAAACTTATCTATAACCAACGTTTCGTTCTTAATAAACCTTTATGGCAAATAAATATTATTTGCAATAATATTTATAAACAAAAGTAAAAATCGTTAGGTTTAAAAAATTTTTTATAAGATCCTAAATATACATCAGGCTAACTGAAAATTTTAGGTAATTTTATGGAGGCTAAGGACATAATTTAATGTCAATAAGTGAACAAATATGTTAATTTTTTTTTAATAATGTAATTTTATTTGTTATTTTATATGGATAAATTGTATTATATGTTTCAAGTAATAGTTTTGAACTTAAGGGATTTTTCTTTTAATTTTTCTCGTTTTATTATAATCATTTATGTTTGGCAAATAATTATTTCAAGAAAAGAAGATATTTGAAAAGACGCGATACTGGTACCCTAAGATTTTTCGACTATTCTGTTTTTTTTTTTGCAAGTTTCCTCAATTTATTTAAGAATAGTTAAAATATATATATTTATATATATATATATATATATTTATCATTATATATATATATATTTAAATGTAATTTTTCTAATGAATCATTCATAAAAAACAGATATAGAAGTATGATATTTAAATGTTGAGAACATTAACAACTTTTTAAACAAATAGTATAACTTCTTCCATGGTTTATGCTATGTAACCCTGAACATTTAATATGAATGTTATGATTTTAAACTTAACATTAAACTTTTTTTTTAAAATTTACGCAATGAGGTTAAGACATCAGTTGTGATTAAAGATCTTAGAATTTTTAGATGAATAAATAGAGATTAGTTTTGTTTTTGAAATTTAAAATTATTTGTTCATTTTCATAAAATTAAAAACAGATTTTACAAAGATTATTGCGAGAATTTTTTTTGCTAATTTGATAATGCGAATTAACCCCGAGGTTTTTATTCGAGACAGAATGTTCAAAATCCGTTACCATTATAAGGATACTCCGTGTTGACAGCTGATACCATCGGAAAGGCAAAAAAGCGACTTTAAATTAAAAACAAAGAAAGCAAAGATATTAATCAACAATTTACCTCTACAATAAAATTGATCTCGAAAAAAAAGCCCTGAATAAGGACCATTTAGGATAAGGATCATTTCACGATTTTATCTTAACCTATGAATCAGGTTTTAAAATCCGTCATTATGAAATCTTGCCAGGGAAGGTTTCGTTGACACCTGTCAAACCTCTTCGAGTTCAAAAGTCATTAAAATTTATATGCTTACATTATGATATATATATAACCGGAGTTTATATATTAAATATGCAACGATAAATACTCGAGAAACTGAAGTAAATTATTTCAGGAAAAAAAAATGAACAGAGATGCTTAGCTGAGATGCCCGGAACTTCTTAAAGATCAAAGTGTAATACGATGCCTTGATTTTCAAAACAAATTTCGAACTAACCAGTTCTCTTTATATTTCTTAGGACAATGACAGGAGCCAAGCCCTATTGTTTTGATCCGTTCCCCGTTTGGGGAGGTAGATAGGCCTGCTTAAAGGCGGGTTCAAAAAGAAAATATTTTGATATAACAACCTCGGGGATCATATTAAACCGGCCTAAACCTGAACATTTTCCTGGGGATAATAACAGGAGATGCTTAATTAATTTTTCTCTATTTTCCAGTAGTTTTTCAAAAAGACTTAGAAGGCTAAGTTTCCCGAGTTGGATGGAGATGGTTGTGATCAGGTTTGAGTGCTAAAACAACGAAAGAGATGAAGATCTTACAAGTAGTAAAATCAGTCGGCGGCGAAGGACAGGATCTTATATAGTTGAGTTCTTAAACATCAGGAAAACATGACAGGATATAGTTCGGGAGTATATATATATATTTCCAGGATATTAAGGACAATTACAGGATGCCATCAAGATCACATGTTTTGTGGAGATCCAGATTAGAAAATATAGCAGAAACCATGGAAACGGTTATATGCATTTCACTCAACAAAGAATCTTTTTTTGTCTATACAAAACAGGTAAATATACTATAACAAGAGCAGAGTTTAAAGAATACTTACAGGTATTTAGATTCATCAGCAGATGTTATTAACACATTGAAAAGATTAAAGAGAGGAAGAATAGAACATTCTAATACATTATTACAGAGCCGATGGTATCAGGAGAAACAATGTTGTTAGATGCAATGTCGGTTTCTCTGCTTTCAGCAAAAATGACCAGGATACAGGACACGTTTTAATTTATTCCGTGCAGCCACGAATAGGAGTTTTTTTTTTTGATCTGCTTTTTTTAATGACAGGATATACGAAAATATTAAACACTCTTCCTCTGGAAGGCAATGTCTTTTCATGACGAATTACGACAGGATATGGATGAGAAGGAATCTTCCCTCTTCTATGCTATGTCTCTTTTCTCTGTGAGAAGGATACAAAAAATTATAGCCCCGAGATGCTATGAATTTTTATATCAATATACATTATATAAGGATACAGGGATGATAGAAGAGTACTCTTCCCTCTTCTATTGAAAATGTATATCTTTTCTCTGCTTAGTTCAAATGACAAGGATACAGGGATGATATTAAACATACTCTTCCCTCTTATTATTTGCTAATCATGAAACTTTTCTCTATGAAGTTGAATTTTTTCAGTTGACATTAGGATACGAAGGATGCGATAATAACAAACTTCCTATTATATTTTCTATTTTCCCTGCTTATATTATGACAGGATACAGGGATGATATTAAGCATTTTTCTATCTTCTAAACATCTCTTTTTCTGCTTACATTATGACAGGATACAGGGATGATATTAATCACACTCTTCCCTCTTCTATGTTTTGTCTACTTTTCTCTGCTTACATTATGACAGGATAAGAGGGATGATATTAAGCACACTTTCCTCTTCTATGCTATGTCTTTTTTCTCTGCTTACATTATGACAGGATACAGGGATGATATTAATCACACTCTTCCCTCTTCTATTAAATGTCTCTTTTTCTCTGCTTACATTATAACAGGATACAGGGATGATATTAATGACATCTTCCCTCTTCTATGCTATGTCTCTTTTTTCTGCTTACATTATGACAGGATACAGGGATGATATTAATCACACTCTTCCCTCTTCTATGATATGTTCTTTTTTCTGCTTACATTATGACAGGATACAGGGATGATATTAATCACACTCTTCCCTCTTCTATGCTATGTCTTTTTTCTCTTTACATTATGACAGGATACAGGGATGATATTAATTACTCTTCCTCTTCTATGCTATTGTCTTTTTTTCTGCTTACATTATGACAGGATACAGGGATGATATTAATCACACTTTTCCTCTTCTATGCTATGTGTCTTTTTCTCTGCTTACATTATGACAGGATACAGGGATGATATTAATCACAATGCTATGTCTCTTTTCTTCCCTCTTCTATGCTATGTCTCTTTTTCTCTGCTTACATTATGACAGGATACAGGGGATGATATTATGTCACACTGCTTCCCTCTTCTATGCTATGTCTCTATTTTCTCTGCTTACATTATGACAGGATACAGGGATGATATTAATCACACTCTTCCCTCTTCTATGCTATGTCTCTTTTTCTCTGCTTACATTATGACAGGATACAGGGATGATATTAATCACACTCTTCCCTCTTCTATGCTATGTCTAATTTTTTCTGCTTACATTATGACAGGATACAGGGATGATATTAATCATACTCTTCCCTCTTCTATGCTATGTCTCTATTTTCTCTGCTTACATTATGACAGGATACAGGGATGATATTAAACACACTCTTCCCTCTTCTATGCTATGTCTCTTTTTTCTCTGCTTACATTATGACAGGATACAGGGATGATATTAATCATTTTTCCCTCTTCTATGCTATGTCTCTTTTCTCTGCTTACATTATGACAGGATACAGGGATGATATTAATCACACTCTTCCCTCTTCTATGCTATGTCTCTTTTTCTCTGCTTACATTATGACAGGATACAGGGATGATATTAATCACACTCTTCCCTCTTCTATGCTATGTCTCTTTTCTCTGCTTACATTATGACAGGATACAGGGATGATATTAATCACACTCTTCCCCTCTTCTATGCTATGTCTCTTTTTCTGCTTACATTATGACAGGATACAGGGATGATATTAATCACACTCTCCCCTCTTCTATGCTATGTCTCTTTTTCTCTGCTTACATTATGACAGGATACAGGGATGATATTAAGCACACTCTTCCCTCTTCTATGTCTATGTCTCTTTTTTCTCTGCTTACATTATGACAGGATACAGGGATGATATTAAGCACACTCTTCCCTCTTCTATGCTATGTCTCTTTTTCTCTGCTTACATTATGACAGGATACAGGGATGATATTCCTCTTCACATGTCTCTTTTCTCTCTTCCTCTTCTATGCTATGTCTCTTTTTCTCTGCTTACATTATGACAGGATACAGGGATGATATTAACACACTCTTCCCTCTTCTATGCTAATGTCTCTCTTTTCTGCTTACATTATGACAGGATACAGGGATGATATTAATCACGTCTCTTCCCTCTTCTATGCTATGTCTCTTTTTCTCTGCTTACATTATGACAGGATACAGGGATGATATTAATCTCACTCTTCCCCTCTTCTATGCTATGTCTTTTTTCTCTGCTTACATTATGACAGGATACAGGGATGATATTAATCACACTCTTCCCTCTTCTATGCTATGTCTCTTTTTCTCTGCTTACATTATGACAGGATACAGGGATGATATTAATCACACTCTTCCCCTCTTCTATGCTATGTCTTTTTCTCTGCTTACATTATGACAGGATACAGGGATGATATTAAGCACACTCTTCTCTCTTCTATGCTATGTCTGTCTTTTTTTCTCTGCTTACATTATGACAGGATACAGGGATGATATTAAGCACACTCTTCCCTCTTCTATGATGATATGTCTCTTTTTTTCTCTGCTTACATTATGACAGGATACAGGGATGATATTAAGCACACTCTTCCCTCTTCTATGATATATGTCTCTTTTCTCTGCTTACATTATGACAGGATACAGGGATGATATTAATCTTCTCTTCCCTCTTCTATGCTATGTCTCTTTTTCTCTGCTTACATTATGACAGGATACAGGGATGATATTAAGCACACTTCTTCCCTCTTTCTATGCTATGTCTCTTTTTCTCTGCTTACATTATGACAGGATACAGGGATGATATTAAGCACACTCTTCCCTCTTCTATGCTATGTCTCTTTTTCTCTGCTTACATTATGACAGGATACAGGGATGATTTTAAGCACACTCTTCCCTCTTCTATGCTATGTCACTTTTTCTCTGCTTATATTATGACAGGATACAGGGATGATATTAATGACACTCTTCACTCTTCTATGATATGTCTCTTTTTTCTCTGCTTACATTATGACAGGATACGGGGATGATATTAATCCACACTCTTCCCCTCTTCTATGCTATGTCTCTTTTTCTCTGCTTACATTATGACAGGATACAGGGATGATATTAATCACACTCTCCCCCTTCTTCTATGCTCTTTTTCACTTTATGACAGGATCTCTGCACATTCTTCCCTCTTCTATGCTATGTCTCTCTTTTCTCTGTTTAGGACAGGATACAGGGATGATATTAAGCACCTCTTCCCCTCTTCTATGCTATGTCTCTTTTTCTCTTACATTATGACAGGATACAGGATGATATTAATGACACTCTTCCCTCTTCTATGACAATGTCTCTTTTCTCTGCTTACATTATGACAGGATACAGGGATGATATTAATCACACTCTTCCCTCTTCTATGCTATGTCTCTTTTTCTCTGCTTACATTATGACAGGATACAGGGATGATATTAATCACACTCTTCCCTCTTTCTATGCTATGTCTCTTTTCTCTGCTTACATTATGACAGGATACAGGATGATATTAAGCACACTCTTCCCTCTTCTATGCTATGTCTCTTTTCTCTGCTTACATTATGACAGGATACAGGGATGATATTAATCACACTCTTCCCTCTTCTATGCTATGTCTCTTTTTCTCTGCTTACATTATGACAGGATACAGGGATGATATTAATCACACTCTTCCCTCTTCTATGCTATGTCTCTTTTTCTCTGCTTACATTATGACAGGATACAGGGATGATATTAATCACACTCTTCCCCTCTTCTATGCTATGTCTCTTTTTCTCTGCTTACATTATGACAGGATACAGGGATGATATTAATCACTCTTCCTCTTCTATGCTATGTCTCTTCCCTCTTCTATGCAGGGATGATATTGCACCTCTTCCCTCTCTTCTATGTTTTCTCTTTTCTCTGCTTACATTATGACAGGATACAGGGATGATATTAAGCACACTCTTCCTCTTCTATGCTATGTCTCTTTTTCTCTGCTTTTACATTATGACAGGATACAGGGATGATATTAATCACACTCTTCCCTCTTCTATGCTATGTCTCTTTTTCTCTGCTTACATTATGACAGGATACAGGGATGATATTAAGCACTCTTCCCTCTTCTATGCTAATGTCTCTTTTCTCTGCTTACATTATGACAGGATACAGGGATGATATTATTCACCTCTTCCCTTCTTCTATGCTATGTCTCTTTTCTCTGCTTACATTATGACAGGATACAGGGATGATATTAAGCACACTCTTCCCTCTTCTATGCTATGTCTCTTTTTCTCTGTTTACATTATGACAGGATACAGGGATGATATTTTCACACTCTTCCCTCTTCTATGCTATGTCTCTTTTCTCTGCTTACATTATGACAGGATACAGGGATGATATTAAGCACACTCTTCTCTTTTCTCTCTTCTATGCAATGTCTCATAATGACAGGATACAGGGATTCTTTTTTCCTCTCTTATGCTTACATTATGACAGGATACAGGGATGATATTAATCACACTCTTCCCTCTTCTATGCTATGTCTCTTTTTTTTCTCTGCTTACATTATGACAGGATACAGGGATGATATTAAGCACTCTCTTCCCTCTTCTATGCAATGTCTCATTTTTTCTCTGCTTACATTATGACAGGATACAGGGATGATATTAATCACACTCTTCCCTCTTCTATGCTATGTCTCTTTTTTCTCTGCTTACATTATGACAGGATACAGGGATGATATTGTCATTTCTTCCCTCTTCTATGCTGTGTCTCTTTTTCTGCTTACATTATGACAGGATACAGGGATGATATTAACTCTTCCACTTCTATGCTATGTCTCTTTCTCTCTATGCAATGTCTCCTCTTCCCTCTTTTCTATGTCCCTTTTTCTCTTATGACAGGATACAGGGATGATATTAGCACACTCTTCCCCTCTTCTATGCTTACATTATGTCTCTTTTTTCTCTGCTTACATTATGACAGGATACAGGGATGATATTAAGCACACTCTTCCCTCTTCTATCTTATGTCTCTTTTCTCTGCTTACATTATGACAGGATACAGGATGATATTAAGCACACTCTTCCCTCTTCTATGCTATGTCTCTTTTTCTCTGCTTACATTATGACAGGATACAGGGATGATATTAAGCACACTCTTCCCCTCTTCTATGCTATGTCTCTTTTTCTCTGCTTACATTATGACAGGATACAGGGATGATATTAACTCTTTTTCTCTTCCTCTTCTATGCTATGTCTTTTTCTCTGCTCTACATTATGACAGGATACAGGGATGATATTACTGACACTCTTCCCTCTTCTATGCTATGTCTCTTTTTCTCTGCTTACATTATGACAGGATACAGGGATGATATTACCCTCTTCCCTTCTATGCTATGTCTCTTTTTCTCTCATTCTACAGGGATGGTCTATCAATTCTTTTTTCTCTGCTTACATTATGACAGGATACAGGGATGATATTACACTCTTTTCTTCTCTTATGTCCTCTTCATTATGATGGGGATGATATGTCTCTTTTTCTCTGCTTACATTATGACAGGATACAGGGATGATATTAAGCACACTCTTCCCTCTTCTATGCTATGTCTCTTTTTCTCTGCTTACATTATGACAGGATACAGGGATGATATTAAGCACACTCTTCCCTCTTCTATGCTATGTCTCTTTTTCTCTGCTTACATTATGACAGGATACAGGGATGATATTAAGCACACTCTTCCCCTCTTCTATGCTATGTCTTGCACACTTTTCTCTGCTTACATTATGACAGGATGCATGGATGATAATAATGACACTCTTCCCTCTTCTATGATATGTCTCTTTTTCTCTGCTTACATTATGACAGGATAAAGGGATGATATTAAGCACACTCTTCCTCTTCTATGCTATGTCTCTCTTTTCTCTGCTTACATTATGACAGGATACAGGGATGATATTAACACACTCTTCCCCTCTTCTATGCTATGTCTTTTTTTCTCTGCTTACATTATGACAGGATACAGGGATGATATTCACACCTCTTCCCTCTTCTATGCTATGTCTCTTTTCTCTGCTTACATTATGACAGGATACAGGATGATATTGCACTCTTCCCTCTTCTATGCTTTTCTTTTTTCTGCTTACATTATGACAGGATACAGGGATGATATTAAGCACACTCTTCCCTCTTCTATGCTATGTCTCTTTTTTCTCTGCTTACATTATGACAGGATACAGGGATGATATTAAGCACACTTCTTCCCTCTTCTATGCAATGTCTCTTTTTCTCTGCTTACATTATGACAGGATACAGGGATGATATTAAGCACTCTTCCTCTTTTTATGCTATGTCTCTTTTTCTCTGCTTACATTATGACAGGATACAGGGGATGATATTACATTGTCTCTCTTTTCTCTGATGATATTCCTCTTCCCCCTCTTCCTCTTTATACTATTTTTTTTTCTCTGCTTACATTATGACAGGATACAGGGATGATTTTCACACCTCTTCCCTTTCTATGCTTTGTCTTTTTTCTTCTCCTTACATTTGACAGGATACAGGGATTTTCCTCTTCACCTCTTCCCTCTTCTATGCTATGTCTCTTTTCTCTGCTTCCCTATGACAGGATACAGGGATGATTTCCTCTTCCCCTTCTATGCTATGTCTCTTTTCTCTTCTTACATTTGACAGGATACAGGGATGATATTAAGCACTCTCTTCCCTCTTCTATGCTATGTCTCTTTTTCTCTCTTACATTATGACAGGATACAGGGATGATATTTTCTCTTCCTCTTCCTCTTCTATTTTGTTTCCTTTTTTCTCTCTTACATTATGACAGGATACAGGGATGATATTAAGCACACTCTTCCCTTCTTCTATTTATGTCTCTTTTCTCCCTCTTACATTATGACAGGATACAGGGATGATATTCCATCTTCCCCTCTTCTATGCTTGTCTCTTTTCTCTGCTTACATTATAACAGGATGTTTTCCTCTCCCTCTTCTCTTCTATTTTTTCTCTTTTTCTCTGCTAACATTATGACAGGATACAGGGATGATATTAATTTCACTTTTCCCCTCTTCCCTCTTTTTCCCTTCTATGACAGGATTATCCTATTTCCCTCTTCTCCTCTCTTTTTTTTTCTGCTTACATTCTGACAGGATACAGGATTTATTAAGCCTCTTCCCTCTTCTATGCTATGTCTCTTTTTCTCTCTTACATTCTGACAGGATACATGGGATGATATTCCTCACCCTCTTCCCTCCTATGCTATGTCTCTTTTCTCTTCCCTTTCATTATGACGGGATACGTTTGATATTCCCTCTTCCCTCCTTCTATGCTATGTCTCTTTTTCTCTGCTTCATAATGACAGGATACAGGGATGATATTTCCTCTTCCTCTTCTACTCCTTTCTCTTTTTCCCTCTTCCAGGGATGCTATGTCTCTTTTCTCTGCTTACATTATGACAGGATACAGGGATGATATTAATCCTCTTCCCCTCCTTTTAATGACAGGATACAGGGATGATGTTTTCCTCTTCCCTCTTTTCTCTTCTAATTTGCTTACAGGATTTTGATATTAAGCACCTCTACCCCCTTTTTATGTCTATGTAATTTTTTTTTCTGCTTACTTCCATGGATCTTCCACTCTTCCCTCTTTTATTTGTCTCTTTTCCTGCTTACATTATGAATTTCAGGGATGATATTTTTCCCTCTTCTATGCTTATGTCTCTTTCTCTCTTTTTTTATGACAGGATACAGGGATGATATTAAGCACACTCTTCCCTCTTCCTCTGTCTTTTTCCTTCTATTTCATTCTTCTCTCTTGTCTCTTTTTCTCTGTTTACATTATGACAGGATACAGGGATTATTCTTCTTTTCCTTCTTCCCTCTTTTTCTCTCTTACATTATGACAGGATACAGGGGATTCCTCTCCCTCTTCTATTATGTCTCTTTTCTCTGTTTACATTATGACAGGATACAGGGATGATATTTCTCTTCCCTCTTTTCTATGTCTTTTTCTCTGCTTCCTCACTCTTCCTCTTCTAATTTCTCTTTTCTCTTCTTACATTATGACAGGATACAGGGATGATTTCCTCTTCCCCTCTTCTATGTCCTTTTTCTAATTTCATTTTCCTCTTCCCTCTTCCCTGTCTCTTTTTATTCTTCTTTTATTTTCCTCTTACAGGGATGATTCTTCTAATTTCGTTTCTCTTCCCTCTTCTCCTTTATTTCTCTTTTTCTCTTTCTTTTGACATTTCGTTTTCTCCTCTTCCCTTTTCAGGATGATAGTATTCACCTCTTCCTCTCTTCCTATGTCTCTTTTTCTTTGCTTTTTCCTCTTTGACAGGATACCCCCTGATATTTTCCTCTTCCCTCTTCTATTCTATTTCTTTTCTCTCTTACATTATGACAGGATACAGGGATGATCCCACTTTTTCCTCTTCCCTCTTCCCTCTTCTATGCTATGTCTCTTTTCTCTGCTTTTCCATTATGACAGGATACATTTGATTTTCCTCTTCCCCTCTTCCTCCCTTTATCTCTTTTCTCTGCTTACATTATGACCTCACCTCTTCCCCTTCTTTACTATGTCTCTTTTCTCTGCTTACATTTTGACTTCCCTCAGGGATGATATTTAATCACCTCTTCCCTCTTCTATGCTATGTCTCTTTTCTCTCTTCCTCTTCCCTTACAGGGATGATATTTCCTTTTCCTCTTCCTCTTTTCTCTCTTTCTCTGCTCACTCTTCCCTCTTGCTTTCTTTTCATTCTTCTTACCTCTTCATTCCTTTTAATCTCCTTTCCTCTTCCCTCTTCTCCTTCTTTTATGACAGGGATGATTTTCTTTTTCCTCCTTTCTTTATGTCTCTCTTCCCTTCCTTTCGTTTTATTTGCCTCTTCACTCTTTCTAATTTCTTTTTTTTCTCTTTCCTCTTCCTCCTTCTCTTTTTTTTTTTCTTTTCTCTTCTCTCCTTTTAATTTCGTTTTCCTCTTCCCTCTTCCCTTCCTTCTAATTTCTTTTTCCTCTCTCCTGACAGGACCCAGGGATTTCATTTCCTCTTCCCTCTTCCCTTCCTTCTAATTTCTTTTCCTCTTCCCTCTTCACTCCTTTTAATTTCGTTTTCCTCTTCCCTCTTCCCCTCTCTTCTAATTTCGTTTTCTCTCTTTCTTCTTTTATTCCTTTCTCTTTCTCTTCCCTTTTCGTTTTTCCTCTTCCCTCTTTTTATTTCTAATTTCCTCTTTTCCTCTTCCCTCTTCCTCCTTCTAATTTCATTTTTCCTCTTTCTCTCCTTTATTTCGTTTTCCTCTTCCCTCTTTTCCTTCTAATTCATTTTTCCTTTCCTCTTCCCTTCTTTTCTTTTTCTCTTCTCTTTCCTTCTTTTCATTTCCTCTTCCTCTTCCTCCTTCTAATTTTGTTTTTCTTTTTTCTTCTTCCCCTCTTCCCTCCTTCTAATTTCATTTCCTCTTTTCTTCTTTTGTTCTTTTTCCTCTTCCTCTTCCCTTCTTTTAATTTTTTTTCTTCCCTCTCTTCTTCCTTTTATTTCTCTTCCTCTTCCCTCTTCCCTTCTAATTTTATTTTCCTCTTCTCTTCAGTCCTTTAATTTCATTTCCTCTTCCCTCTTCCCTTCTTTTTCATTTTTTATTTTTCCTCTTCTCCTTCTTTATTTTTTTTCCTCTTCCCTCTTCCCCTTCTTTTCGTTTTTCTTCCTCTCTCCTCTCCCTTTTATTTCATTTTCCTCTTCCCTCTTCTTCCCTTCTTTTCATTTTCCTCTTCCTCTCCTCTACCCTTCTATTTCGGGGATTTTCTCTTCCCTCTTCCCTTCTTTTCATTTTATTTTCTCTTTTCTTCTCCTTCTAATTTCCTTTTCTCTTCCCTCTTCCTTCTTTTCATTTCGTTTCCTCTTTCTCTTCCCTCTTTCCTTCTATTTCCTTTTCCTCTTTCCCTCTTCCTCCTTCCTCTTTATTTTCCTCTTTCCTCTTCCCTTTCATCCATTTTCCTCTTCCTCTTCCTTCTTTCATTTCCGTTTCCCTCTTCCCTCTTTTATTTTATTTCCTTTTCTATTCTCATTTTCCTCTTCAATCCTTCTAATTTCATTTTTTCCTCTTCCTCTTCCTCCTTCTAATTTCATTTCCCTCTTCTTTTCTTCCTCCTTCTCCTTTCTTTTTCCTCTTCCCTCTTCCTCCTTCTGATTCATTTCCTCTTCCTCTTCCTCCTTCTAATTTCTTTTTTCCTCTTCCCTCTTCCTCCTTCATTTTATTTCCTTTCCCTCTTCCTCTTTTCTTTTTCTAATTCCTTTTTTCATTTCTTCCCCTCTTCCCTCCTTCTTTTTTCATTTTCTCTTCCCTCTTTTTCCTTCTTTTTCATTTTCCTCTTCCTTAATCCTCCTTCTATCTTTCGTTTTCCTCTTCCCTCTTCCCTTCTTCTAATTTTGTTTTTCCTCTTCCTCTTCTTCCTCTTAATTTCTCTTTTCCTCTTCCTCTCGTTCCTTCTTCTATTTCTCTTCCTCTTCCCTCTTTTTTTCCTTTAATTTCCTCTTCCTCTTCCCTTCCTTCTTCCTTTATTTCGTTTTCCTCTTCATTTTTCACTCTTCCTTCTTTTTTATTTCCTTTCCTCTTCCTCTCCATTCTAATTTCATTTCCTCTTCCCTCTTCCCTTTTTTCTAATTTCATTTCCTCTTCCCTCCTCTTTTTCTTCTTCTTTTTCCTTTTCCCTTCTTCCTTTCAATTTCATTTTCCTTCTCCTTCTTTTTCCATTTTTTCTTCCCCTCTTCTCTTCCATTTTCTTTTTCCTCTTCCTCTTCCTCCTTCTAATTTTTTTCCTCTTCCCTCTTCACTCCTTCTAATTTCATTTTCCTCTTCCCTCTTCCTCCTTCTAATTTCATTTTCCTCTTCCTCTTCACTCCTTCTAATTTCATTTTCCTCTTCTCTTCCTCCTTCTAATTTCCTTTTCCTCTTCCCCTCTTTTTCCTCCTTCTAATTTCGTTTTCCTCTTCCCTCTTCATCTCTTTCCTTTAATTTCCTTTTCCTTTTTCCCTCTTCACTCCTTCTAATTTCGTTTTCCTCTTCCCTCTTCCCTCCTTTCTATTTTCTTTTTTCCTCTTCCCATTTTATCTCCTTCTAATTTCTTCTTTTCCTCTTCCCTCTTCTTACTCCTTCTAATTTTTTTCCTCTTCCTCTTCCTCCTTCTAATTTCATTTTCCTCTTCCCTCTTCCTCCTTCTAATTTCATTTTCCTCTTCCCTCTTCCTCCTTCTAATTTCGTTTTTCCTCTTCCCTCTTCACTCCTTTTTTTCTTTCCTCTTCCCTCTTCCTTCTTCTAATTTCATTTTTCCTCTTCCCTCTTCCTTTTATTTAATTTCATTTCCTCTTCCCTCTTCCTCCCTTCTAATTTCCTTTTCCTCTTCCCTCTTCTCTCCTTCTATTTCGTTTTCCTCTTCCCTCTTCTCCTTCTAATTTCATTTTTTCCTCTTCCCTCTTCACTCCTTCTAATTTCATTTTCCTCTTCCCTCTTCACTCCTTTCTATTTTTTTCCTCTTCCCTCTTCACTTCCTTCTAATTTATTTTCCTCTTCCCTCTTTCACTCTTCTAATTCCATTTTCCTCTTCCCTCTTCCTTCTTCTAATTTCGTTTTCCTCTTCCTCTTCTTCCATTTTCTCTTCCTCTTTCCTTTTTTCGTTTTCCTCTTCCCTCTTCTCCTTCTAATTTCATTCTTCCTCTTCCTCCTTCTAATTTCGTTTTCCTCTTCCCTCTTCCTCCTTTCCTCTTCCCTCTTCCCCTTCTCTTCCTCCTCCCCTTTCATTTTCCTCTCCCTCTTCACTCCTTCTAATTTCGTTTTCCTCTTCCTCTTCACTCCTTCTAATTTCATTTTCCTCTTCCCTCTTCACTCCTTCTAATTTCATTTTCCTCTTCCTCTTCCCTCCTTCTAATTTCGTTTTCCTCTTCCTCTTCCTCCTTTCATTTCATTTTTCCTCTTCCTCTTCACTCCTCTCTCTTTTTCATTTTTCCTCTTCCTCTTCATTTTTCCTCTCTTCCATTTTCCATTTTCCTCTTCCCTCTTCTTCTTCTAATTTCTTTTTTCCTCTTCCCTCTTCTCTTCTTCTAATTTCATTTTTCCTCTTCCCTCTTCTCCTTCTAATTTCGTTTTCCTCTTCCCTCTTTCCATTTTCTCTTAATTTCCTTATTTTCCTCTTCCCTCTTCTCTTCCTTCTAATTTCATTTTCCTCTTCCCTCTTCAATCCTCCCTTTTCTTTTCCTCTTCCTTTTCCTCTTCCCTCTTCCTCTTCTCTTCACTCCCTCTTTTCCCTCTTCCTCTTCAATCCTTCTAATTTCGTTTTCCTCTTCCTCTTCCTCCTTCTAATTTCGTTTTCCTCTTCCCTCTTCCTTCCTTCTAATTTCCATTTCCCTCTTTCCCTTCCTTTCTTCTTTTCGTTTTCTCTTCCTCTTCTCTTCCTTCTAATTTCATTTTCCTCTTCCTCTTCACTTCTTCTAATTTCATTTCCTCTTCCTCTTCCTTTTAATTTCCTCCTCTTCCCTCTTCCTCTTCTTTTCTTTTCCTCTTCCCTTTCTTCCTTCTCTTCCTCTTCTCTTCCTTCATTCCTTTTCCTCTTTCCTCTTCTTCTTCTTCGTTTTTCTCTTCCCTCTTTTCCTTTTAATTTCATTTCCTCTTCCCTCTTCCTTCTTCACTTTTTCTTTTCCTCCTTTCTTCTTCTTTCTTTTCTTTTCCCTTCCTCTTCCATTTCCTTTTCCTCTTCCCTCTTCCTTCTTCTAATTTCATTTTCCTCTTCCCTCTTCTCCTTCTAATTTCGTTTTTCCTCTTCCCTCTTCCTCCTTCTCTTTTCATTTTCCTCTTCCCTCTTCACTCCTTCTAATTTCGTTTTCCTCTTCCCTCTTCTCTCCTTCTATTTCCTTTTTTCTTCCCTCTTCACTTCCTTTTTAATTTCATTTTTCTCTTCTTCCTCTCTTCTCTTCTAATTTCATTTCCTCTTCCTCTTCCTCTTCCTTCTAATTTCCTTTTCCTCTTCCTCTTCACTCCTTCTAATTTCATTTTCCTCTTCCCTCTTCCTCTCCTTCTAATTTCTTTTTCCTCTCTTCCTTCTTCCTCCTTCTAATTTGATTTTCCTCTTCCCTCTTCTCCTTCTAATTTCGTTTTTCCTCTTCTTCTTCCTTCATTCCTTCTAATTTCATTTTCCTCTTCCTCTTCTCCTCCTTCTTTCCATTTCCTTTTCCTCTTCCTCTTCCTCCTTTAATTTCCTTTTCCTCTTCCTCTTTCTTCCTTCTATTTTCGTTTTCCTCTTCCTCTTCACTCCTTCTAATTTCTTTTCTCTTCCTCTTCCTCCCTCTTCTTCTTTTTTCTTTTTTCCTCTTCTTCTTCTCCTTCTAATTGTTTTCCTCTTCCTCTTCCTCTTCCCTCTTTCCATTTTCTTTTCCTCTCTCCCTTCCTCCTTCTAATTTCCTTTTCCTCTTCCCTCTTCCTCTTCTAATTTCATTTTCCTCTTCTTCCTTTTCTCTTCCTTCTAATTTCATTTTCCTCTTCCTCTTCCTCCTTCTTCTAATTTTATTTTTCCTCTTCTCCTCTTCCTCCTTTATTTCGTTTTCCTCTTCCTCTCTTCCTCCTTCTAATTTCCTTTTCCTCTTCCCTCTTCCTCCCTTCTAATTTCTTTTTCCTCCTCTTCCTCTTCCTCCTTCTAATTTTATTTTCCTCTTCCCTCTTCCTCCTTCTAATTTCTTTTCCTCTTCCCTCTTCCTCCTTCTAATTTCATTTTCCTCTTCCTCTCTTCTCCTTTTTTTTCGTTTTCCTCTTCCTCCTTCTCATTTCTAATTTCTTTTTTTCCCTCTTCCCTCCTTTTCCTCTTCCCTAATCCTTTCTTTTCCTCTTCCTCTTTTTCTAATTTCCTCTTTTTCTTTTTCTCTCATTTCATTTTCCTCCTTCTCTTTCTTCCTTCTAATTTCTTTTCCTCTTCCTCTTCCTCCTTCTAATTTCGTTTTCCTCTTCCCTCTTCCTCCTTCTAATTTTGTTTTTCCTCTTCCTCTTCTCTCCTTCTAATTTCATTTTCCTCTTCCTCTTCCTCCTTCTAATTTCATTTTCCTCTTCCCTCTTCCTCCTTCTAATTTCTTTTTTCCTCTTCCCTCTTCCTCCTTCTAATTTTCCTTTTCCTCTTCCTCTCTTCTTCTTCTAATTTCATTTTTCCTCTTCCTCTTTTTCTTCATTTTTTCTTCCTTTCCTTTAATTCCTTTTCCTCTTCCTCTTCTCTCCTTCTTTTCATTTTCCTTTTCCTCTTCCTCTTCTAATTTCTTTTCCTCTTTTCTCCTTCCTTGCCCTCTTCCTCTTCCTCCTTCATTTTCCTTTCCTCTTCTTCCTCCTTCTAATTTTTTCCTCTTCCCTCTTCCCTCCTTCTAATTTCGTTTTTCCTCTTCCCTCTTTCTCCTTTTTAATTTCATTTTCCTCTTCCCTCTTCCTTTTTTTCTCATTCCTCTTTTTCCTCTTCCTCTTCCTCTTCCTTCTAATTTCATTTTTCCTCTTCCCTTCACTTCCTTCTAATTCATTCCTCTTCCTCTTCTCCTTTCTTTAATTTTTTTCCTCTTCCTCTTCACTCCTTCTAATTTCATTTTCCTCTTCCTCTTCCTCCTTCTCTTCATTTTTTTCTCTCTTTCCCTCCCTCTATTTTCTTTTTTCCTCTTCCTCTCTCTCCTCCTTCTAATTTCCTCTTTTCCTCTGTTTTCTCTTCCTCCTTCTAATTTCATTTTCCTCTTCCTCTTCCTTCCTTCTAATTTCTTTTTTCCTCTTCCTCTCTTTTATTTCCTTCTAATTTTTTTCACTCCTTCTTCCTCTTTTCCCTCTCTTTCATTTCATTTTTCCTCTTCCCTCTTCACTCCTTCTATTTCCTTTTTCCTCTTCCCTTCTTCTTTCTTTTTTCTTATTTTCCTCTCTAATTCCATTCCCTCTTCCCTTCACTTCCTTTTCTAATTCCATTTCCTTCTTCCTCTTCCCTTCTAATTTCATTTCCTTTTCCTCTTCCTTCCTTCTATCATTTTTCTTTCCTCTTCCTCTTCTTCCTCTTTCATTTTTCCTCTTCCTCTTCTTCTAATCCCTCTTATTTTTCCTCTTCCCTCTTCCTCCTTCTAATTTCATTTTCCTCTTCCCTCTTCCTCCTTCTAATTTCGTTTTCCTCTTCCTCTTCACTCCTTCTAATTTCATTTCCTCTTCCTCTTCACTCCTTCTAATTTCCTTTTCCTCTTCCTCTTCTTCTAATTTCTTTTCCTCTTCCATTTCCCTTTTTCTAATTTTGTTTTTCCTTTTCCTCTTCTTCTATTCCTCTTTCCTCTTCCTCTTTTCTTTCCTTTTTCCTTTTCCCTCCTTCTTCTTTTTCCTCTTCCTCTTCTTCTTTAATTTCTTTTCCTCTTCCTTTCTTCTATTTCATTTTTCTCTTCACTCCTTCTAATTTCATTTTCCTCTTCCCTCTTCACTCCTTCTCTAATTTTTTTTCCTCTTCCCTCTTCCCTCTCCTTCTAATTTCTTTTTCCTCTTCCTCTTCACTCCTTCTAATTTCATTTTCCTCTTCCTCTTCCCTTTTCTTCTAATTTTCTTTTCCTCTTCCCTCTTCATTCCTTCTAATTTTGTTTCCTTTTCTTTTTCTCCCTTCTTCTTTTCTTCCTCTTCTTCTTCTTTTTTCCTCTTCCTCTTCCTCTTCCTTCTATTTTCTTTTTCTCTCTCCTCTTCCTCCTTCTAATTTCGTTTTCTCTTCCTCTTCTCCTTCTAATTTCATTTTCCTCTTCTCTTCTCTCCTCCTTCTAATTTCCTTTTCCTCTTCCTCTGCCTCCTTCTAATTTCATTCCTTTTCCTCTTCCTCTTCCTTCTAATTTTCCGTTTTCCTCTTCCTCTTTCCTCCTTCTAATTTATTTTCTCTTTCCCTTCTTTCTCCTTCTAATTTCTTTTTTCCTCTTCCCTCTTCCTCCTTCTCTTTTCCATTTTCCTCTTCCCTCTTCTTCCTCCTTCTAATTCCATTTTCCTCTTCCTCTTCCTTCCTTCTAATTTCATTTTCTCTCTTCCTCTTCACTTCTTCTAATTTCATTTTCCTCTTCCCTCTCTCCTTCTAATTTCTTTTTTCCTCTTTTCTCTTTCTCCTTCTATTTTGTTTTCATTCCCTCTTCCTCCTTCTAATTTCATTTTCCTCTTTCCTCTTCCCTTTCGTTTCCTCTTCTTCCTTTTCACTCCTTTCATTTCATTTTCCTCTTCCCTCTTCTCCTTCTAATTTCATTTTCCTCTTCCTCTTCCTTCCTTCTAATTTCATTTTCCTCTTCCCTCTTCTCCTTCTAATTTCGTTTTCCTCTTCCCTCTTCACTCCTTCTAATTTCTTTTTTTCCTCTTCCCTCTTCCTTCCTTCTAATTTCGTTTTCCTCTTCCTCTTCCTCCTCTTTTCATTTTCCTCTTCCTCTTCCTCCTTCTATTTTTTTTTCTCTTCCTCTTCACTTCCCTTCTCATTTCGTTTTTCCTCTTCCTCTTCCCTATTTCATTTTTTTCCTCTTCCTCTTTCCTCCTTCTAATTTTGTTTTCCTCTTCCTCTTCTTCCTTCTTCTTTCATTTCCTCTTCCTTTCTCTCCTTCTAATTTTTTTCCTCTTCCTCTTCACTCTTCTAATTTCGTTTTCCTCTTCCCTCTTCACTCTTCTAATTTCATTTTCCTCTTCCCTCTTCACTCCTTCTAATTTCTTTTTTTCCTCTTCTCCTTCTAATTTGTTTTCTTCTCTCTTCCTCCTTCTTTTCCTTTTCCTCTTCCTCTTCACTCTTCTAATTTCATTTCTCTTCCCCTCTTCCTCCTTCTAATTTCGTTTCCTCTTCCTCTTCACTCCTTCTAATTTTTTTTTCCTCTTCCCCTCTTTTCCTTCCCATTTCATTTTCCTCTTCCCTCTTCACTCCTTCTAATTTCATTTTCCTCTTCCTCTTCCCTCTTCCCTTCTAATTTCATTTTCCTCTTCTCCTCTTCACTCCTTCTCATTTCATTTTCCTCTTCCCTCTTCCTTCTCCTTCTATTTTCGTTTTCCTCTTCCTCTTCTCCTTCTAATTTCATTTTCCTCTTCCCTCTTCACTTCCTTCTCATTTCTTTTCCTCTTCTCTTTTCTCCTTCTAATTTCGTTTTCCTCTTCCCTCTTCACTCCTTCTAATTTCATTTTCCTCTTCCCTTCACTTCCTCTCTAATTTCTCTTTTTCTCTTCCCCTTCTATTAATTTTCTTCTCTTTTTTTCCTTTCATTTCTTTCCTCTTCCTCCTTATATTTCCTCTTCCTCTTCCTCCTATCTTTTTCTTTTCCTCTTCATTCTCCTTCTAATTTCTTCCTTTTCTTCCCTCTTCCTCCTTCTAATCCATTTCCTCTCCCCTCTTCTCATTTCATTTTCCTTTTCCTCTTCCCTCTTCTCCTTCTAATCCTTTTTCCTCTTCCCTCTTCTTTCTCCTTTTAATTTCATTTTCCTCTTCCCTCTTCCTCTTCTTCTAATTTCCTTTTTCCTCTTCCCTCTTCCTCCTTCTAATTTTATTTCCTCTTCCCTCTTCCCTTCTTCTAATTTCATTTTCCTCTTCCTTCTTCCTCCTTCTAATTTCATTTTCCTCTTCCCTCTTCACTTCCTTCTCATTTCATTTTCCTCTTCCTCTTCCTCCTTCTAATTTTTTTTTCCTCTTCCCTCTTCTCTTCCTTAATTCATTTTCCTCTTCCTCTTCTCCTTCTAATTTCATTTTCCTCTTCCTCTTCACTCCTTCTGTCATTTCATTTTCCTCTTCCCTCTTCCTTTCCTTCTAATTTCCTTTTCCTCTTCCCTCTTCTCCTTCTAATTTTTTTCCTCTTCTCTTCCTCCTTCTAATTTCGTTTTCCTCTTCCTCTTCACTCCTTCTAATTTCATTTTCCTCTTCCCTCTTCTTTTCTTCTCATTTCATTTTCCTCTTCCTCTTCCTCCTTCTAATTTCATTTTCCTCTTCCTCTTCCTCCTTCTTCGTTTTCTTCTTCTCCTCATTTTTTTTTCCTCTTCCTCTTCCTCCTTCTCTTCCTCTTTTCCTCTTCCCATTTCCTCCTTCTCTTTTCCTTTTCTCTTCCCTCTTCTTTCCTTCTTTTCATTTCCTCTTCCCTCTCTCCTTCCATTTCATTTCCTCTTCCCTCTTCTCCTTCTAATTTCCTTTTTCCTCTTCCTCTTCACTCCTTCTAATTTCATTTTCCTCTTCCCTCTTCCTCTTTCTCCTTCTAATTTCCTTTTTTTCCTCTTTTCTCTTCCTCCTCTATTTCATTTTCCTCTTCCCTCTTCACTTCCTTCTAATTTCATTTTCCTCTTCCCTCTTCACTTCCTTCTAATTTCATTTTCCTCTTCCTCTTCTTCTTCTTCTTTTTTTTTTCCTCTTCCTTCCTCTTCTAATTTCGTTTTCCTCTTCCTCTTCACTCCTCCTAATTTCTTTTCCTCTTCCCTCTTCCTCCTTCTAATTTCATTTTCCCTTCTTTCTCTTCCTTCTAATTTCTTTTCCTCTTCCCTCTTCCTCCTTCTAATTTCGTTTTCCTCTTTCCTCTTCTTCCTTCTAATCCATTTTCCTCTTCCTCTTCTCTTCTCATTTCCTTTTCCTCTTCCCTTCTTCTTCCTTTCTTTCCTTCCTCTTCCTCTTCTAATTTCATTTCCTCTTCCCTCTCTTCTTCTTCTAATTTCATTTTTCCTCTTCCTCTTCCCTTCTCTCTTCTGTTTCCTCTTTCTTTCTTTCTCTCTTTCTCCCTTCTTTCCTCTTCCTCTTCATTTCCTTCTCATTCCTCTTTTCTTTCTCCTCTTCAATCCTTCTTTTTCGTTTTCCTCTTCCTTCTTCCTCCTCATTCTCCTCTTCCTCTTCTATTCCTCTCTTTTTCCTTTCCTCTTCCTTCTTCTCCTTCTAATTTCATTTTCTTCTTCCTCTTCCTCCTTCTAATTCCATTTTCCTCTTCCTCTTCCTCCTTCTAATTTCGTTTCCTCTTCCTCTTCTCTTCCTTTCTCTCATTTCTTTTTCCTCTTCCTCTTCTCTTCCTTCTTCCATTTTCGTTTTCCTCTTCCCTCTTCCTCCTTCTCTTTTCATTTTCCTCTTCCCTCTTCTTCCTTCTAATTTCTTTTCCTCTCTCCCTCTTTCTCCTTCTAATTTCGTTTTTCCTCTTCCCTCTTCTTCCTTCTCCTCATTTTCCTCTTCCCTCTTCCTCCTTCTAATTTCATTTTCCTCTTCCTCTTCTCTTTCCTCTTTCATTTCCTCTTTCCCTTCCCTTCTCTTTTTTCCTCTTCCCTCTTCTTTTCTCCTTCTAATTTCCTTTTCTCTCTTCTTCTTCTTCCTTCTCATTTCATTTCCTCTTCCCTCTTCCTCCTTCTAATTTCATTTTCCTCTTCCTTCTTCTTTTCCTTCCTCTTCCTCTTTCCTCTTCCCTTTTCTCTTCCTTTGTCTCCTTTAATTTCGTTTTCCTCTTCCTCTTCCTCTTCTAATTTCCATTTTCCTCTTCCCTCTTCCTCCTTCTAATTTCATTTTCCTCTTCCTCTTCTCTTCTTCATTTTTTTTCCTCTTCCTCTTCCTCCTTCTAATTTCATTTCCTCTTCCCTCTTCCTCTTCTAATTTCATTTTCCTCTTCCCTCTTCCTCTCCTTCTCTTTCATTTTTCCTCTTCCTCTTCCTCTTCTAATTTCCTTTTCCTCTTCCTCTTCCTCCTTCTAATTTCGTTTTCCTCTTCTCTTCCTCTTTAATTTCATCCTCCCTCTTCCTCTTCACTCCTTCTTTTCCTTTTTCCTCTTCCCTCTTCCTCCTTCTAATTTTTTTCCTCTTCCCTCTTCCCTCCTTCTCTCTTCATTTCCTCTTCCCTTTTCTCCTTCTTCTAATTTCCTTTTCTTCCTCTTCTCCTTCTAATTTCATTTTCCTCTTCCCTCTTCCCTCCTTCTAATTCTTTTCCCTCTTCCTCTTCCTCCTTCTAATTTTTTTTCCTCTTCCCTCTTCCTCCTTCTAATTTTGTTTTCCTCTTCCCTCTTCTTCCCTTCTAATTTCCTTTTCTCTTCCCTCTTCACTTCTTCTGTCTTTCTTTTTCTCTCTTCCCTCTTTCATCCTTCTTCTTTCGTTTTCCTCTTCCTCTTCTCTCTTCTAATTTCGTTTTCCTCTTCCTTCTTCTTCCTTTTAATTCTTTTTTCCTCTTCCCTCTTCCTCCTTCTAATTTCATTTTCCTCTTCCCTCTTCTCTCCTTCTAATTCCATTTCCTCTTCCTCTTCACTCCTTTTTTCGTTTTTCTTCCCTCTTCCTCCTTCTAATTTCATTTCCTTTCCCTCTTCCCTCTTCTTTCTTTTCCTCTTCATCCTTCTTTTCGTTTTTTCTTTCTTTTCCTTTTTTTCTCTTATTTTGTTTTCCTTTCCTCTTCTCTTCCTCCTTCTAATTTCATTTTCCTCTTCCTCTTCAATCCTCTCTTTTCGTTTTCCTCTTCCCTCTTTCTCTCCTTCTAATTTCATTTTCTTCTTCTCTTCTTCTTTCTAATTTCATTTTCCTCTTCCCTCTTCACTCCTTCTAATTTCATTTTCCTCTTCCTCTTGTTCCTCTCTTTCATTTTTTCTTTTCCTCTTCCCTCTTCTCCTTCTATTTTATTTTCTCTTCCTCTTTTCCTTCATTGATATTTTTCCTCTTCCCTTCTCCTTCTAATTTCATTTTCCTCTTCCTCTTCTCCTTCTAATTTCATTTTCCTCTTCCCTCTTCCTCCTTCTATTTCGTTTTCCTCTTCCTCTTCTCCTTCTAATTTCTTTTCCTCTTCCCTCTTTCCTCTTTTCTTTTCTTCCTCTTCCCTCCTTCTAATCTATTTTTCTTTTCCTCTTCCTCTTCTTCCTATTCCCTCTTCGTTTTCTCCTCTTCCTCTTCTCCTTCTAATTTTTTTCCTCTTCCCTCTTCCTCCTTCTAATTTCATTTTTCCTCTTCCCTTCTTCTCCTTCTAATTCTCTTTTTCCTCTTCCTCTTCACTCCTTCTAATTTCATTTTCCTCTTCCCTCTTCCTTCTTCTAATTTCGTTTCCTCTTCCCTCTTCACTCCTTCTAATTTCATTTTCCTCTTTTCTTTTCTCCTTCTAATTTCATTTTCCTCTTCCCTCTCCTTTCCTCTTAATTTTCCCTTCTTTTCTCTTCCTCTCTCCTTCTATTTCCTTTTCTCTTCCCTCTTCTATTCTTTTCCATTTTTCTCCTTTCCTCTTCCCTCTTCTATTCCTTCTAATTTCATTTTCCTCTTCCCTCTTCTCTTTCTAATTTCATTTTCTTTCCTCTTCCTCTTCTTCATTTTCCCTCTTCCCTCTTCATTCCTTTAATTTCGTTTTCCTCTTCCCTCTTCCTCCTTCTAATTTCATTTTTCCTCTTCCTCTCTATTTCCTTCTCCATTTCCTTTCCTCTCTTCTTTTCCTTCCTTTCCTCTTCCTTCTTTTCCTTTTCTCCTTTTCTTTCCTTCATTTCATCTCCTCCTTCTAATTTCATTTTCCCTCTTCCCTCTTCCCTCTTCTAATTTGTTTTCCTCTTCCTCTTCCTCCTTCTAATTTCGTTTTCCTCTTCCCTCTTCACTTCCTTCTAATTTCATTTTCCTCTTCCCTCTTCCTCTTCTAGTCATTTCATTTTTCCTCTTTTCCTCTAATTTCATTTTCCTCTTCCCTTTCTTCTAATTTCGTTTTCCTCTTCTTCCTCTTCAGTCCTCTTTAATTTCATTTTCCTCTTCCCTCTTCCTCCTTCTAATTTCCTTTTCTCTTCTTCCCTCTCCCTTCTAATTTCTTTCCTCTTCCCTCTTCTCCTTCTAATTTTCTTTTCCTCTTCCTCTTCCTCCTTAATTTTTTCCTCTTCCCTCTTCCTCCTTCTATTTTATTTTCTCTTCCCCTCTTCTTCCTTCTAATTCATTTTCTTCCTCTTCCTCCCTTCCTTTTTTCTTTTCCTCTTCCTCTTGTCTTCCTCTCCTTTTCTATTAATTTCGTTTTTCTCTTCTTCCTCCTTCTAATTTTGGGATGTCCTTTAATTTCATTTTCCTCTTCCCTCTTCCTCCTTCTAATTTCTTTTCCTCTTCCCTCTTTCCTTCTAATTTCATTTCCTCTTCCCTCTTCCTCCTTCTAATTTCCTTTCCTCTTCCCTTCTTCTCCTTCTAATTTCATTTTCCTCTTCCTCTTCACTTCTTCTAATTTTTTTTTCCCTCTTCAGGATTCTTTCTCCTTTAATTTCTTTTCCTCTTCCTCTTCACTCCTTCTAATTTCATTTTCTCTTCCCTCTTCACTCCTTCTAATTTCGTTTTCCTCTTCCTTTCTCCTTCTTTTTCATTTTTCCTCTTCCCTCTATTTCTCCTTCTAATTTCGTTTTTCCTCTTCCCTCTTCCTCCAATAATTTCTTTTTCTCTTCCCTCTTGACTCCTTCTTTTAATTTCCGTTTTCCCTCTTCCTCTTCTCTTTTTCTGTTTTCTTCTTTTCCCTTTCCTCTTCCCTCTTCTATCCTTCTAATTTCTTTTCCTCTTCTCCAGGATACAGGGATTTTCTCTTCTTCCTTCTCTTCTTTAATTTCTTTGCTCCTCTTCCTCCTCCTTCTAATTTCTTTCCTCTTCCTCTTCCTCCTTCTAATTTCGTTTTTCTCTTCTTTCTTCACTCCTTCTAACAGGGTTTTTCTCCTCTCCTCTTCTATCCTTCTCCTTTTCTTTCTCTTCCCTCTTGTCCTTCTAATTGGATTTTCCTCTTCCCTCTTCACTCCTTCTAATTTCATTTTTCCTCTTCCCTCTTCACTCCTTCTAATACTATTTTCCTCTTCTCTTTTCCTTCTATTTCATTTCTTTTCCTCTTCTTCCCTCTTGATCCTTCTAATTTCCTTTTCTCTTCCCTCTTCTCTTTTTCTTCTATTTCATTTTCCTCTTCCCTCCTCCTTCTATTTCATTTTTCCTCTTCCCTCTCCCTCCTTCTAATTTCTTTTTCCTCTTCCTCTTATGACCTTTTAATTTGATTTCCTCTTCCCTCTTCCTCCTTCTTCTAATTTTTTCCTCTTCCTCTCTTTTTATTTCATTTCGTTTTTCCTCTTCCTCTTCCTTTTAATTTCGTTTTTTCCTCTTCCTCTTCTCTCTCCTTCTAATTTCGTTTTCCTCTTCCTCATTGCACTCCTTCTTTTTGTTTTCCCTCTTCCCTCTTCTCCTTCCTCTTCTCTTTTTCTCTTTTTTCCTCTTGATTTACCTTTTCTCTTCCCCTCTTCTCCTTCTAATTTGGTTTCCCTCTTCTTCCTCTTCTAATTTTTTTTCCTCTTCCCTCTTCACTCCTTCTAATTTCCTTTTCCTCTTCCCTCTTCTCCCTTCTAATTTCATTTTTCCTATTCACCTCTTCACTTTTCTTTAATTTCATTTTCCTCTTCCTCTTCCTCCTTCTAATTTCATTTTCCTCTTCCCCTCTTCCTCCTTCTAATCTCTTTTCTCTCTTCCCTCTTCAGGATCCTTCTGATTTTCGTTTCTTCTGTTCCCCTCTTCTCTTTCTTCATTATTTTTCTTCTTTTCCTCTTCCCTCTGACTTTTCCCTTCTCTTTTCATGGTTTTCCTCTTTCCTCTTCCTCTTCTAATTTCAATTTTCTTTTCCTCTTCCCTCTTCCTTCTAATTTCCTCTTCCTCTTCCCTCTTCTCTTCCTTCTAATTTCGTTTTCCTCTTCCTCTTCAGTATCCTGACAAATTTCATTTTCCTCTTCCCTCTTCCTCCTTCTAATTTCATTTTCCTCTTCTTTTTCTCCTTCTAATTTCGTTTTTCCTCTTCCCTCTTTTCTCCTTCTAATTTCGTTTTCCTCTTTCCTCTTTTCTCTCTTCTATTTTCTATTTTCCTCTTCCTCTTCTCCTTCTTCTTTCATTTTCCTCTTTCTTCCTCCTTCTAATTTTGTTTTCCTTTTCCCTCTTCTCTCCTTCTAATTTCTTCTTTCCTCTTCCCTCTTCTATCTTCTAATTTCGTTTTCCTCTTCCCTCTTCACTCCTTCTAATTTCATTTTCCTCTTCCCTCTTCGGGGATCCTTCTAATTTCGTTTTTCCTCTTCCCCTCTTCCTCCTTCTATTTTTTTCCTCTTCCCTCTTCCCAATTTCGTTTCTCTTCCATTCTTTTTTCTCTCCCTCCCTCTTTCCTTTTTCTTCGTTTTCTAATTTCATTTCCTCTTCCCTCTTCCTCCTTCAATGTTTCTTTTTTTCCTCTTCCCTCTTCAGTCCTTCTTTAATTTCAATTTTCCTCTTCCTCTTCAACTCCCTTCTTTTTCTTTTCCTCTTCCCTCTTCCTCCTTATACTTTCATTTTCCTCTCTTCCCTCTTCTCCTTCTAATTTCATTTTCCTCTTCCCTCTTAATTTTTCTATTTTTTTTTTCCTCTTCCCCTCTTCCTCCTTTAATTTCATTTTCCTCCTTTTCCCTCTTCCTCCAGGATTTTGTTTTCCTCTTCCCTCTTCCTCCTTCTAATTTCGTTTTTCCTCTTCCCTCTGACAGGATAAGGGATTTCATTTTCCTCTTCCCTCTTCTATGCAATTCTAATTTCTTTTCCTCTTCCTCTCTGCTCCTTCTAATTTCATTTTTCCTCTTCCTCTTCCTCCTTCTAATTTCGTTTTCAGGGATGATCTCCTTCTAATTTTCATTTTCCTCTTCCCTCTTCCTCCCTTTTAATTTGATGAATCCTTCCTTCTTCATTTTCTTCTAATTTTCAGGGATTCTATTTCCTTTTCCTCTTCCCTCTCCTTCTAATTTCTTTTCCTCTTCCATCTTTTCTCCTTCTAATTTATTTTCCTCTTCCTCTTCCTCCCTTCTAATTTATTTCCCTTCCTCTTCTCCTTTTTTCATTTCTTCCTCTTTTTCCCTTAGAATTTCATTTCCTCTTCCCTCTTCTCTTCTTCTAATTTTTTTCTCTCTTACCCTTCACTCCTTCTAATTTCATTTTGATCTTCCCTCTTTCTCTCTTCATTTCATTTTCCTCTTTTCTCTTCACTCCTTCTAATTTCGTTTTTCCTCTTCCCTCTTCTCCTTCTAATTTCATTTCCTCTTCCTCTTCCTTCTAATTTCGTTTTCCTCTTCCCTCTTCCCCTCCTTCGTTTCCTCTTCCTTTTTCTCTTCTTATTTCATTTCCTCTTCCCAGGATCTCCTTCTAATTTCATTTTCCTCTTCCCTCTTCCTCCTCCTATTTCTCTTTTCTCTTCCCTCTTTACTCCTTCTACAGGGATGATTTCCTCTTCCTCTTCCCTCCTTCTAATTTCGTTTTCTCTCTTCCTCTTCTCCTTCATTTCGTTTCCTCAGGATACTTACTCCTTCTAATTTCATTTCCTCTTCCCTCTTCATCCCTTAATTTTTTTTCTCTTCCATCTTGACTCCTTCTACAGGGATTTTCCTCTTCCCTCTTCCTCCTTCTATTTCGTTTTCTCTTCCCTCTTCCTCCTTCAGGATACAGGGTTTTCCTCTTCCCTCTTCCTCCTTCTATTTCATTTTCTCTTCCCTCTCTACTCCTTCTAATTCGTTTTTCCTCTTCCCTCTTCCTCCTTCTAATTTCATTTTCCTCTTCCCTTTTCTGCTCTTCATTATTCTGTTTTTTCCTCTTCCCTCTTCCCTCCTTCTAATTTCGTTTTCCTCTTTTCTCTTCTCCTTCTAATTTCTTTTCCTCTTCTTTACTTCTAATTTCGACAGGATTCATTTGATTTTCTCTTCCTCTTCCCTCTTCTACTCTTCTGTCTCTTTTTCCTCTTCCCTCTGCCTCCTTCTAACAGGATACAGGGATTTTCCTCTTCCCTCTTCCTCTTCTAATGCAATGTCTTTTTCTTTCCTCTTCATGACAGGATTTTCCTCTTCCCTCTTTTCTATTCTTGTCTCTTTCCTCTGCTTCCATTTCATTTCATTTTCCTCTTCCCTCTTCTATCCTTCTAATTTTTTCCTCTTCCCTCTTCATCCTTCTGATTTCGATTTCCTCTTCCCTCTGCACTCCTTCTAATTTCTTTTCCTCTTCTCTTCCTCCTTCTCTTTTTCTCTTTCCTCTTCAGGATTCATTTGATTTTCCTCTTCCCTCTTCCTTCTCTCTTTTCTTTTCTCTTCCTCTCCTTCTCTTTTCTTTTTCCTCTTCCCTTTGCATTCTTCCAGGATAATTGATGTTTTCCTCTTCCCTCTTCTATCTTTCTCTTCTTTTCCTCTTCCATCTTCTCAGGATTCATGGATGATTTTCCTCTTCCCTCTTCTATCTCCTTCTCTTTTCGTTTAAAACATTCCTCTTTCAGGATTCATGGATAATTAAGCACCTCTTCCCTCTTCTCCTTCTAATTTCTTCCTTTTCCCTCTTCATTCCTTGACAGGATACAGGGATCGTTTTCCTCTTCCCTCTTCATGCTTATGTCTCTTTTCTCTCTTCCATTATGACAGGATACAGGGCCCTTCGTTTTATTTCCTCTTCCCTCTTCTATTTCTTCCTTCTTCTTATGCAGGATATGATTTTCTCTTCCCTCTTCCTCCTTCTAATTTCGTTTTCCTCTTATAGGATAGGGGATGATTTTATTTTCCTCTTCCCTCTTCTATTCAATGTCGTTTTTCTCTGCCTCTTATGAGAGGATACAGGGATGATATTAATTTCTTTCCTCTTCTATGCTCCTTCTCTTTTTTCTCTCTTCCATTCAGGATACAGGGATGATATTTTTCCTCTTCCCTCTTCTCCTTCAATGTTTTTTTTTCCTCTTCCATTATGACAGGATAAAGGGATGATATTCTTCACTCTTCCCTCTTCTATGCAATGTCTCTTTTCTCTGCTTACATTATGACAGGATACAGGGATGATCTAATTTCATTTCTCTTCCCTCTTCTATGCTTCTGTCTCGTTTTTTTCTCTCTTCATTTGACAGGATACAGGGATGATATTCTTCCTCTTCCCCTCTTCTATGCAATTTCATTTTCTCTCTTTTCTTCCTCTTACATAATTTTCTATTCCTTTCATTTTTAGCACCTCTTCCCCTCTTCCCTCTTCTAATGTCTCTTTTCTCTTTTACATCTTCAGGATACAGGGGATTTCCTTTCCCTCTTCCTCTTCTATTTGTTTTCTCTCTTCCTCTGTTTCATAATTTTCAGGGATGATTTTCCTCTTCCCTCTTCTATCCTTCTAATTTTTTCCTCTTACCTCTTGACAGGATTCTATTTTCATTTCCTCTTCCCTCTTCTCCTTCTAATCTCTTTTCTCTCTTCATTCTTCCTCCTTCAGGGGATTTAATTTTCTCTTCCCTCTTCTCCCTTCTTTTTCTTTTCCATTCCCTCAGGATCCTTCTAATTTTTTTTCCTCTTCCCTCTTCCTCAATTCTCTTTTTTTTCCTCTTCCCTCTAGGGATGATAATTTCATTCCCTCTTCCTCTTCTTACATTATGACAGGATTTTTTTTCTCTCTTCCCTCTTTATGACATGTCTCTTTTTCTCTGATCCTTCTTAATTTTATTTCCTCTTCCCTCTTCTATCCAATGTTTCTTTTTTTCTCTTCCCTTTGTTTTCCTTCTAGGGATGATTTTCCATTTCTTCCCTCTTCTATTCTAATGTCTCTTTTCTCTGCTTACATTATGACAGGATACAGGGATGATATTTTCCTCTTCTCTTCCTCCTTCTAATTTCATTTAAGCACCTCTTCTCTCTTTTGATTCTCTGTTTATGACAGGATACAGGGATGATTTCGTTTCCTCTTCCCTCTTTTCTAATTTCTCTTTTTCTTCCCTCTTTATTATTTACAGGGATGATCCTCTTCCTCTTCACCTCTTCTATGCTATTCTCTTTTTTCCCTCAGGATAAAGGGATGATTTAATTTCCTCTTCCCCCTCTTCCTCCTTCTAATTTCTTTTCCTCTTCCCAGGATACAGGGATGATTTCGTTTTCCTCTTCCCTCTTCTATGCTATGTCTTTTTTTCCTCTTACATTATGACAGGATCAGGGGATGATTTAAGCACCTCTTCCCCTCTTCTATCCCTAATGTCTCTTTTTCTCTGTTTACATTATGACAGGATACAGGGATGATTTTCCACTCTTCCCCTTCTTATGCTCTGTCTCTTTTTCTCTGTTTACATTAATGACAGGATACGGGGATGATATTAAGCACCCTCTCCCCTCCTTCTATGCAATGTCTCTTTTCTCTGCTTACATTCTGACCTCCTTACAGGGATGATATTAAGCACACTCTTTCCCTCTTTCTATGCTGTGTCTCTTTTTCCCTTTACATTATGACAGGATACAGGGATGATTTTCCTCTTCCCTCTTCTATGCAATGTCTCTTTTCTCTCTTCTCTTATGACAGGATACAGGGATGATATTAGCCTCTCTTCTCTTCTTGCAATGTCTCTTTTCTCTGCTTACATTATGACAGGATACAGGGATGATATTCATTTTCCTCTCCCCCTCTTCTATGCTATGTCTCTTTCCTCTGTTCTCATGACGGGATATGGGATGATATTCATTTCCTCTTCCCTCTCTCCTGCTCTGTCTCTTTTTTCTCTGCTTACATTATGACAGGATACAGGGATGATGTTTCACACTCTTCCCCCTCTCTCTTCTGTCTCTTTCTCTTTACATTATGACAGGATACAGGGATCTTCTTCTCCCTTCTATTTATTTCTCTTTTCTCTCTTTATGACAGGATACAGGGATGATTTTTCTCCCCCTCTTCTTATGTCTCTTTTCTTTCTTCTATGACAGGATACAGGGATGTCAGCACCTCTTCCTCTTCTACAATCTCTTTTCTAAAGACAGGATACAGGGATGATATTAAGCACCTCTTCCCTCTTCTATGCTATGTCTCTTTTCTCTGCAATAATGACAGGATCAGGGATGATTTTAAGCACCTCTTCCCTCTTCTATGCAATGTCTCTTTTCTCTGTTTACATTATGACAGGATACAGGGATGATATTAAGCACCTCTTCCCTCTTCTATGTAATGTTTTTTTCCTCTTCATTATGACAGGATACTGGGGATGATATTCCTTCACTTCTTCCTCTTCTATGCAATGTCTTTTCTCTGCTTACATTATGACAGGATACAGGGATGATATTTCTCTCTTCCCTCTTCTATGCAATGTCTCTTTTTCTCTGCTTACATTATGACAGGATACAGGATGATATTTTCCTCTTCCCTCTTCTATGCTATCTCTCTTTTTCTGCTTTACATTATGACAGGATACAGGGATGATGTTTTCACTCTTCCCTCTTCTATGCAAATGTCTTCTTTTTTACATTATGACAGGACTGGGGATGACAGGATACTCTTCCCTCTTCTATGCTATGTCTCTTTTCTCTTCATTCCCTGACGGATACATTTCATTTTTCCTCTCTTCCCTCTTCTCCTTCTAATTTCTCTTTTTCTCTTCCCATTATGACAGGATACAGGGGATGATTTAAGCACACCTCTTCCCTCTTCTATGCAATGTCTCTTTTTCTCTGCTTACATTATGACAGGATTCAGGGATGATATTAAGCTCTTCACTCTTCCCTCTTCTATTTTCTGTCTCTTTCTCTGCTTCATTATGACAGGATACAGGGATGATATTAAGCACCTCTTCCCTCTTCTATGCTATGTCTCTTTTCTCTTCTTACATTATGACAGGGGATTCAGGGATTTCCTCTTCACTCTTCCCCTCTTCTAATTTCTGTCTCTTTTCTCTGCTCCCATTATGACATTTACAGGGATGATGCCCCTTCACCCTCTTCCCCTCTTCTATCTATGACTCTTTTTCTCTTCTTTCATTTTGACAGGATGTCTCTTTTGATATTATGTTTTTCCTCTTCCCTCTTCTCTCCTATGTGTTTCTTTTCTCTCTTCTTTTCTGACAGGATACAGGGGATGATATTTTCTTCTCTTCCCTCTTCTATTAATGTCCTCTTTTTTTTCTTTTTACATTATGACTCTATACAGGATGATATTTCTCACACTCTTCCTTCTTCTATGTAATCTCTTTTTTCTCTTACATTATGACAGGATACAGGATGATCTCCTCAGTCTCTTCCTCTTCTATGCTATGTCTCTTTTCTCTGCTTATCTTTTCTTCCAGGATACGGGGATGATATTACACACTCTTCCTCTTCTATGCAATGTCTTCTTTTTTCTGCTTACATTATTGGGATACAGGGATGATATTTCTTTTCTCTTCCCTCTTTAAACATTTTCCTCTTCATTTGACATGATACAAGGGATGATAAATGCCTAAGTTTTTTCTCTTTTTACATTATGACAGGATACAGGGATGATATTAATCACCTCTTCCTCTTCTATGCAATGTCTTTTTTTTCTCTTACATTTGACAGGATACAGGGATGATATTAACACACTCTTCCCCTTCTATGCAATGTCTCTTTTTTCTTCTTATGATACAGGGATGTCTCTTTTCTTGCTATGTCTCTCTTTTCTCTTTGTGACAGGATACAGGGATGATATTAAGCACCTCTTCCCTCTTCTATGCTATGTCTCTTTTCTCTGCTTACATTTCTTGACAGGATACAGGGATGATATTAAGCACATTCTACCCTCTTCTATGCTATGTCTCTTTTCTCTGTTTACATAATGACAGGATACAGGGATGATATTCTCTTCCCCTCTTCTGCTGTCTCTCTTTTCTCTGCTTCTTTTATGACAGGATACAGGGATGATATGTTCACACTCTTTCCCCTCTTCTATGCAATGTCTCTTTTCTCTTACATTATGACAGGATACAGGGATGATATTAAAGCCCTCTTCCCTCTTCTCCTATGTCTCTTTTTCTCTGCTTACATTATGACGGGATACAGGGATGATATTCTTTTTCCTCTCTTCTATGCTATGTCTCTTTTCTCTGCTTACATTATGACAGGATACAGGGATGATATGTCACCTCTTCCCTCTTCTATGCTGTCTCTTTTTCTCTGCTTACATTATGACAGGATACAGGGATGATATTAAGCACACTCTTCCCTCTTCTATGCTATGTCTCTTTTCTCTGCTTACATTATGACAGGATACAGGGATGATATATTACACACTCTTCCCTCTTCTATGCAATGTCTCTTTTCTCTGTACTTATGACGGGGGATACAGGGATGATATTTTCTCTCTCTTCCCTCTTCTATGCAATGTCACTTTTCTCTTACATTATGACAGGATACAGGATGATATTACACACCCTCTTCCTCTTCTATGCTATGTCTTTTTTCTCTGTTACATAATGACAGGATACAGGGATGATTTAAGCACACTCTTCCCTTTTCTATCAATGTCTCTTTTTCTCTCTTACATTGTGACAGGATACAGGGATGATCTCAGTCTTACCTCTTCCCTCTTCTTTCCTGTGTCTCTTTTCTCCTTACATTATGACAGGATACAGGGATGATATTTCTTCCTCTTCTATACTCTGTCTCTTTTTCTCTGCCTCATTATGACAGGATACAGGGATGATATCACACACTCTTCCCTCTTCTATGCTATGTCTCTTTTCTCTCTGCTTACATTATGACAGGATGGGGATGATGTTCTTTTCCTCCCCTCTCTTCTATGCTATGTCTCTTTTCTCTGTTTTGTCTTTTTTCCTCAGGGGATGATATTAAGCACACTCTTCCCTCTTCTATGCTATGTCTCTCTTTTCTCTGTTTACATTATGACAGGATACAGGGATGATATTTCACCTCTTCCCTCTTCTGTCAATGTCTCTCTTTTCTCTGTTACATATGATGACAGGATTCAGGATGATCTAATCACACTTTCTTCCCCTCTTCTTGCAATGTCTCTTTTCTGCTTACATTATGACAGGATACATGGATGATATTAAGCACACTCTTCCCTCTTCTATGCTATGTCTCTTTTTTCTCTGCTTCCATTATGACAGGATACAGGGGATGATATTTCCACACTCTTCCCCTCTTCTATACTATGTCTCTTTTTTCTTCTTATATTATGACAGGATATGGGATGATTTTTTCTCCCTCTTCCCTCTTCTAATGTCTCTTTTCTCTCTCATTATGACTTTCTAGGGGATGATATTAAGCACACTCTTCTCTCTTCTGATCTTTGTCTCTTTTTCTCTCTTACATTATGACAGGATACCAGGGATGATCTCTCTTCCTCCTTCTATGCAATGTCTCTTTTTTCTGAATTACATTATGACAGGATACAGGGATGATCTTTTCTCTTCCCTCTTCTATGCAATGTCTCTTTTCTCTTTACATTATGACAGGATCAGGGATGATATTCACACTCTTCCCTCTTTATGTAATCCTCTTTTTCTCTGCTTACATTATGACAATGGGGATGATAGGGATGATCTTTTCTTCCACTGTCTCTTTTCTTTTCTCAGTCTTTTACAGGGATCTATTATCACATACCCTCTTCTATGGATCTCTTTCTTCTGATATTCTGGATGATATTCCCTCTTCCCTCTTCTATATCTCTTTTCTCTGCTTACTTTTAATGATGACAGGATACAGGGATGATGTTAGCACCTCTTCCCTCTTCTATGCTATGTCTCTTTTCTCTGCTTACATTATGACAGGATACAGGGATGATATTAATTTCTCTCTTCCTTCCTCTATTCTATGTCTTTTTCTCTCTTACATTCTTTTGACAGGATACAGGGATGATATTAAGCACACTCCTTCCCTCTTCTATGCAATGTCTCTTTTCTCTGCTTACATTATGACAGGATACAGGGATGATATTCTTCCACTCTCTTCCCTCTTCTATGCAATGTCTCTTTTCTCTGTTTACATTATGACAGGATACAGGGATGATATTCCACTCTTTCCCCTCTTCTATGGGATACATGTCTCTTTTCTCTGCTTCTCTTTTCTCTGACAGGATGAAGGGATACATGGATGATATTTTCACACTCTTCCCTCTTCTATGCAATCTCTCTTTTCTCTGCTTACATCATGACAGGATACAGGGATGATATTTCCACTCTTCCCTCTTCTATGCTATGTCTCTTTTTCTCTGCTTAAAATTATGACAGGATACAGGGATGATATTAAGAACTCTTCCCTCTTCTATGCAATGTCTCTTTTCTCTGCTTACATTATGAAGGGATACAGGGATGATATTAAACACCTCTTCCCTCTTCTATGCTCTGTCTCTTTTCTCTCTTTACATTATGACAGGATACAGGGATGATATTAAGCACCTCTTCCCCCTTTCTATGCTCTGTCTCTTTTCTCTCTTACATTATGACAGGATACAGGGATGATATTAAGCACACTCTTCCCTCTTCTATGCAATGTCTCTTTTCTCTCTGCTACATTATGACAGGATACAGGGATGATATTTTCTCACACTCTTCCCTCTTCTATGCTATGTCTCTTTTCTCTTCTTACATTATGACAGGATGTTGGGATTCCCTCAGCACTCTCTTTCTTCTGTGCAATGTCTCTTTTCTCTTTTAAATTATTAATGACAGGATACAGGGATGATATTCTCCACACTCTTTTCTTCCTGCTGTCTCTTTTCTCTTCTTACTATTATGACAGGATACAGGGATGATATTAAGCACCCTCTTCCCCTTCTTCTCTTTTCTCTTACATTCCCTATAAGGGATGATTAATTTTTTTCTCTGTCTTTTTTATGACAGGATGACAGGATACAGGGATGATAAGCACTCTCTTCCCCTCTTCTATGCTATGTCTCTCTTTTCTCTTTTTACACTTATGACAGGATACAGGGATGATGTTCTCACTCTCTTCCCTCTTCTATGCTATGTCTCTTTTTCTCTGCTTACATTATGACAGGATACAGGGATGATATTAAGCACCTCTTCCTCTTCTTATGCTTTGTCTCTTTTCTCTGTTTACATAATGACAAATTGGATACAGGGATGATATTATTTCCTCTCTTCCCTCTTCTATGCAATGTCTATTTTTTCTTTCCCTTACATTATGACAGGATACAGGGATGATATTAGTGTTAGCCTCTTCCTCTTCTATCTTCTTTTCTCTGATCTTTCTGAAGGATACAGGGATGATCTCTTTTTCTCTTTTCTGATCATTTGACAGGATACAGGGATGATATTAAGAACACTACTCTTCCCCTCTTCTATGCTATGTCTCTTTTTTCTCTGCTTACATTATGACAGGATACAGGGATTCTAAGCACACTCTCTTCCCCTCTTCTATGCTATGTCTCTTTTCTCTGCTTACATTATGACAGGATACAGGGATGATAATGTCTCTTCCCTCTTCTATGCAATGTCTCTTTTTCTCTTTACATTATGACAGGATACAGGGATGATATTAAGCACCTCTTCCCTCTTCTATCTCTGTCTCTTTTCTCTGCTTTTACATTATGACAGGATCTAGGGATGATATTTTTCACACTCTTCCCTCTTCTATGCTATGTCTCTTTTTCTCTGCTTACATGTGACAGGATACAGGGATGATATTAAGCACACTCTTCCCTCTTCTATTGTCTCTTTTTCTCTCTCTTACATTATCTCAGGATACAGGGGATGATATTAATTAACTCTCTTCCCCTCTTCTATCTATGTCTCTTTTCTCTGCTTACATTATGACAGGATACAGGGATGATATTAAGCACACTCTTCCCCTCTTCTATGCTATGTCTCTTTTCTCTGCTTACATTATGACAGGATACAGGGATGATATTATGCACACTCTTCCCTCTTCTATGCAATGTCTCATTTTTTCTCTGCTTACATTATGACAGGATACAGGGATGATATTCCCCCACTCTTCCCTCATCTATGCTATGTCTCTTTTTCTCTTTTTACATTATGACAGGATACAGGGATGATATTAATCACACTCTTCCCTCTTCTATGCTATGTCTCTTTTTTCTCTGCTTACATTATGACAGGATACAGGGATGATATTAAGCACACTCTTTCCCTCTTCTATGCTATGTCTTTTTTCTGTAATGTCTTCTTCTCTGTCTCTTTTTTTCTTACATTATGACAGGATACAGGGATGATATTAAGCACCTCTTCCCCTCTTCTATGCTATGTCTCTTTTCTCTGCTTACATTATGACAGGATACAGGGATGATATTCTCTGCTCTTCCCTCTTCAAATCTCTTTGTCTCTTTTATTATGACAGGATACAGGGATGATATTAAGCACACTCTTCCCTCTTCTATGCTATGTCTCTTTTTCTCTGCTTACATTATGACAGGATACAGGGATGATATTAAGTTCACTCTTCTTCCCTCTTCTATGCTATGTCTCTTTTCTCTGCTTACATTATGACAGGATACAGGGATGATATTGACACCTCTTCCCTCTTCTATGCAATGTCTCTTTTTCTCTGCTTACATAATGACAGGATACAGGGATGATATTAAGCACACTCTTCCCTCTTCTATGCAATGTCTCTTTTCTCTGCTTACATTATGACAGGATACAGGGATGATATTAACTCTTCCCTCTTCCCTCTTCTATGACAGGATATGTCTCTCTTTTCTCTGCTTACATTATGACAGGATACAGGGATGATATTAAGCACACTCTTCCCCTCTTCTATGTCTGTCTTTTTCTCTGCTTACATTATGACAGGATACAGGGATGATATTAATCACACTCTTCCCTCTTCTATGCTATGTCTCTTTTCTCTGCTTACATTATGACAGGATACAGGGATGATATTAAACACACTCTTCCCTCTTCTATGCTATGTCTCTTTTCTCTGCTTACATTATGACAGGATACAGGGATGATATTAAGCACCTCTTCCCTCTTCTATGCTATGTCTCTTTTTCTCTACATTATGACAGGATACAGGGATGATATTATGCACACTCTTCCCTCTTCTATGCTATGTCTCTTTTTCTCTGCTTACATTATGACAGGATACAGGGATGATATTAAGCACACTCTTCCCTCTTCTATGCTATGTCTCTTTTTCTCTGCTTACATTATGACAGGATACAGGGATGATATTAAGCACACTTTCCCTCTTCTATGCTATGTCTCTTTTCTCTGCTTACATTATGACAGGATACAGGGATGATATTAAGCACACTCTTCCCTCTTCTATGCTATGTCTCTTTTTTCTCTGCTTACATTATGACAGGATACAGGGATGATATTAATCACTCTTCCCTCTTCTATGCTATGTCTCTTTTTCTCTGCTTACATTATGACAGGATACAGGGATGATATTAAGCACACTCTTCCCTCTTCTATGCTATGTCTCTTTTCTCTGCTTACATTATGACAGGATACAGGGATGATATTAAGCACACTCTTCCCTCTTCTATGCTATGTCTCTTTTCTCTCTTACATTATGACGGGATACAGGGATGATATTAAGCACTCTTCCCTCTTCTATGCTATGTCTCTTTCTCTGCTTACATTATGACAGGATACAGGGATGATGATAAGCACACTCACCCTCTTCTATTCTATGTCTCTTTTTCTCTGCTTACATTATGACAGGATACAGGGATGATATTAAGCACACTCTTCCCTCTTCTATGCTATGTCTCTTTTCTCTGCTTACATTATGACAGGATACAGGGATGATATTAAGCACACTCTTCCCTCTTCTATGCTATGTCTCTTTTTTCTCTGCTTACATTATGACAGGATACAGGGGGATGATATTAACACACTCTTCCCTCTTCTATGCTATGTCTCTTTTCTCTGCTTACATTATGACAGGATACAGGGATGATATTAAGCACACTCTTCCCTCTTCTATGCTATGTCTCTTTTCTCTGCTTACATTATGACAGGATACAGGGATGATATTAAGCACACCTCTTCCCTCTTCTATGCTATCTCTTTTTTCTCTGCTTACATTATGACAGGATACAGGGGATGATATTAAGCACCTCTTTCCCCTTCTATGCTATGTCTCTTTTTCTCTGCTTACATTATGACAGGATACAGGGGATGATATTAAGCACACCTCTTCCCTCTTCTATGCTATGTCTCTTTTCTCTGTTTACATTATGACAGGATACAGGGATGATATTAAGCACACTCTTCCCCTTCTATGCTATGTCTCTTTTCTCTGCTTACATTATGACAGGATACAGGGATGATATTTAATCACACTCTTCCCTCTTCTATGCTATGTCTCTTTTTCTCTGCTTACATTATGACAGGATACAGGGATGATATTAAGCACACTCTTCCCTCTTCTATGCTATGTCTCTTTTCTCTTCATTATGACAGGATACAGGGATGTCTCTCTTCTTTTCTCTATGTCTCTTTTCTCTTACAATGACAGGATACAGGGATGATATTAATCACACTCTTCCCTCTTCTATGCTATGTCTCTTTTCTCTGTTTACATTATGACAGGATACAGGGATGATTTTTCTCTTCCCTATGACAGGATACAGGGATGATTAATGTCTCTTTTTCTCTGCTTACATTATGACAGGATACAGGGATGATATTAAGCACACTCTTCCCTCTTCTATGCAATGTCTCTTTTCTCTGCTTACATTATGACAGGATACAGGGATGATATTCTTCACTCTTCTTCTCTCTCTTTTCTTCTATGACAGGATACAGGGATGATATTCTCTTTTTCTCTCTCTTTTTCTTACATTATGACAGGATACAGGGATGATATTAAGCACACTCTTCCCTCTTCTATGCAATGTCTCTTTTTCTCTGCTTACATTATGACAGGATACAGGGATGATATTAAGCACCTCTTCCCCTCTTCTATGCAATGTCTCTTTTCTCTGCTTACATTATGACAGGATACAGGGATGATATTAAGCACACTCTTCCCTCTTCTATGCAATGTCTCTTTTTTCTCTGCTTACATTATGACAGGATACAGGGATGATATTAAGCACACTCTTCCCTCTTCTATGCTATGTCTCTTTTTTCTCTGCTTACATTATGACAGGATACAGGGATGATATTAAGCACACTCTTCCCTCTTCTATGCTATGTCTCTTTTCTCTGCTTACATTATGACAGGATACAGGGATGATATTAAGCACACTCTTCCCTCTTCTATGCTATGTCTCTTTTTCTCTGCTTACATTATGACAGGATACAGGGATGATATTAAGCACACTCTTCCCTCTTCTATGCTATGTCTCTTTTTCTCTGCTTACATTATGACAGGATACAGGGATGATATTAAGCACACTCTTCCCTCTTCTATGCTATGTCTCTTTTTCTCTGCTTACATTATGACAGGATACAGGGATGATATTAATCTCTTCCTCTTGTCCCTCTTCTGACAGGATGCAGGGATGATATGTCTCTCTTTTTCTCTCTTTACATTATGACAGGATACAGGATACAGGGGATGATATTAAGCACACTCTTCCCTCTTCTATGCAATGTCTCTTTTTCTCTGCTTACATTATGACAGGATACAGGGATGATATTAAGCACACTCTCTTCCCTCTTCTATGCTATGTCTCTTTTTCTCTGCTTACATTATGACAGGATACAGGGATGATATTAACTTCCCTCACACTCTTCCCTCTTCTATGCTATGTCTCTTTTTCTCTGCTTACATTATGACAGGATACAGGGATGATATTAAACACACTATTCCCTCTTCAATGCTATGTCTCTTTTTCTCTGCTTATATTATGACAGGATACAGGGATGATAGTAAGCACACTCTTCTCCTCTTCTATGCTCTGCCTCTTTTTCTGTGCTTACATTATGACAGGATACAGGGATGATATTAAGCACCTCTTCCCTCTTCTATGCTATGTCTCTTTTTCTCTGCTTACATTATGACAGGATACAGGGATGATATTAAGCACCTCTTCCCCTCTTCTATGCTATGTCTCTTTTCTCTGCTTACATTATGACAGGATACAGGGATGATATTAAGCACCTCTTCCCTCTTCTATATGTCTGTCTCTCTTTTTCTCTGATATTAAGCACCTCTTACATTATGACAGGATACAGGGATGATATTAAGCACACTCTTCCCTCTTCTATGCTATGTCTCTTTTCTCTGCTTACATTATGACAGGATACAGGGATGATATTCTCTTTTCACACTCTTCCCTCTTCTATGCTATGTCTCTTTTCTCTGCTTACATTAATGATTATGACAGGATACAGGGATGATATTAAGCACACTCTTCCCTCTTTCTATGCTATGTCTCTTTTCTCTGCTTACATTATGACAGGATACAGGGATGATATTAAGCACACTCTTCCCCTTCTATTCTATGTCTCTTTTCTCTGCTTACATTATGACAGGATACAGGGATGATATTAAGCACACTCTTCCCCTCTTCTATGCTATGTCTCTTTTCTCTGTTTACATTATGACAGGATACAGGGATGATATTCTTCCTCTTCCCCTCTTCTATGCTATGTCTCTTTTTCTCTGCTTACATTATGACAGGATACAGGGATGATATTAAGTTGCCTCTTCCCTCTTCTATGTCTCTCTTCCCTCTTCTATGCTATGTCTCTCTTTTCTCTGCTTACATTATGACAGGATACAGGGATGATATTAATCACACTCTTCCCTCTTCTATGCTATGTCTCTTTTTCTCTGCTTACATTATGACAGGATACAGGGATGATATTAAGCACACTCTTCCCTCTTCTATGCTATGTCTCTTTTCTCTGCTTACATTATGACAGGATACAGGGGGATGATATTAAGCACACTCTTCCCTCTTCTATGCTATGTCTCTTTTTCTCTGCTTACATTATGACAGGATACAGGGATGATATTAAGCACACTCTTCCCTCTTCTATGCTATGTCTCTTTTTTTTGGCTTACATTATGACAGGATACAGGGATGATATTAAGCACACTCTTCCCCTCTTCTATGCTATGTCTCTTTTTCTCTGCTTACATTATGACAGGATACAGGGATGATATTAAGCACACTCTTCCCTCTTCTATGCTATGTCTCTTTTTCTCTGCTTACATTATGACAGGATACAGGGATGATATTAAGCACACTCTTCCCTCTTCTATGCTATGTCTCTTTTTCTCTGCTTACATTATGACAGGATACAGGGATGATATTAATCACACTCTTCCCTCTTCTATCTATGTCTCTTTTTCTCTGCTTTTTATGACAGGATACAGGGATGATGCTCCCTCTTCTATGCTGTGTCTCTTTTTCTCTGCTTACATTATGACAGGATACAGGGATGATATTAAGCACACTCTTCCCTCTTCTATGCTATGTCACTTTTTCTCTGCTTACATTATGACAGGATACAGGGATGATATTAAGCACACTCTTCTCTCTTCTATGCAATGTCTCTTTTCTCTGCTTACATTATGACAGGATACAGGGATGATATTAAGCACACTCTTCCCTCTTCTATGCTATGTCTCTCTTTTCTCTGCTTACATTATGACAGGATACAGGGATGATATTAAGCACACTCTTCCCCTCTTCTATGCTATGTCTCTTTTCTCTGCTTACATTATGACAGGATACAGGGATGATATTAAGCACACTCTTCCCTCTTCTATGCTATGTCTCTTTTTCTCTGCTTACATTATGACAGGATACAGGGATGATATTAAGCACACTCTTTCCCTCTTCTATGCTATGTCTCTTTTTCTCTGCTTACATTATGACAGGATACAGGGATGATATTACCTCTTCCCACTCTTCCCTCTTCTATGCAGGATGTCTCTTTTCTCTGCTTACATTATGACAGGATACAGGGATGATATTAAGCACACTCTTCCCTCTTCTATGCTATGTCTCTTTTTCTCTGCTTACATTATGACAGGATACAGGGATGATATTAAGCACCTCTTCCCTCTTCTATGCTATGTCTCTTTTTCTCTGCTTACATTATGACAGGATACAGGGATGATATTAAGCACACTCTTCCCTCTTCTATGCAATGTCTCTTTTTCTCTGCTTACATTATGACAGGATACAGGGATGATATTAAGCACACTCTTCCCTCTTCTATGCTATGTCTCTTTTTCTCTGCTTACATTATGACAGGATACAGGGATGATATTAAGCACACTCTTCCCTCTTCTATGCTATGTCTCTTTTTCTCTGCTTCATTATGACAGGATACAGGGATGTCTCTTTTTTCTCTATGTCTCTTTTTCTCTGCTTACATTATGACAGGATACAGGGATGATATTAAGCACACTCTTCCCTCTTCTATGCTATGTCTCTTTTTCTCTGCTTACATTATGACAGGATACAGGGATGATATTAAGCACACTCTTCCCTCTTCTATGCTATGTCTCTTTTTCTCTGCTTACATTATGACAGGATACAGGGATGATATTAAGCACACTCTTCCCTCTTCTATGCTATGTCTCTTTTTCTCTGCTTACATTATGACAGGATACAGGGATGATATTAAGCACACTCTTCCCCTCTTCTATGCTATGTCTCTTTTTCTCTGCTTACATTATGACAGGATACAGGGATGATATTAAGCACACTCTTCCCTCTTCTATGCAATGTCTCTTTTCTCTGCTTACATTATGACAGGATACAGGGATGATATTAAGCACACTCTTCCCTCTTCTATGCTATGTCTCTTTTTCTCTGCTTACATTATGACAGGATACAGGGATGATATTAAGCACACTCTTCCCTCTTCTATGCTATGTCTCTTTTTTCTCTGCTTACATTATGACAGGATACAGGGATGATATTAAGCACACTCTTCCCTCTTCTATGCTATGTCTCTTTTTCTCTGCTTACATTATGACAGGATACAGGGATGATATTAAGCACACTCTTCCCTCTTCTATGCTATGTCTCTTTTTCTCTGCTTACATTATGACAGGATACAGGGATGATATTAATCACACTCTTCCCTCTTCTATGCTATGTCTCTTTTTCTCTGCTTACATTATGACAGGATACAGGGATGATATTAAGCACACTCTTCTTCCCCTCTTCTATGCTATGTCTCTTTTTCTCTGCTTTACATTATGACAGGATACAGGGATGATATTAAGCACACTCTTCCCTCTTCTATGCTATGTCTCTTTTTCTCTGCTTACATTATGACAGGATACAGGGATGACAGGATACTTCTATGGGATGTCTCTTTTTCTCTGCTTACATTATGACAGGATACAGGGATGATATTATGCACACTCTTCTTCCCTCTTCTATGCTTTCTCTTTTCTCTGCTTACATTATGACAGGATACAGGGATGATATTAAGCACACTCTTCCCTCTTCTATGCTATGTCTCTTTTTCTCTGCTTACATTATGACAGGATACAGGGATGATATTAATCACACTCTTCCCTCTTCTATGCTATGTCTCTTTTTCTCTGCTTCATTATGACAGGATACAGGGATGATATTAAGCACACTCTTCCCTCTTCTATGCTATGTCTCTTTTTCTCTGCTTACATTATGACAGGATACAGGGGGATGATATTAAGCACACTCTTCCCTCTTCTATGCTATGTCTCTTTTCTCTGCTTACATTATGACAGGATACAGGGATGATATTAAGCACACTCTTCCCCTCTTCTATGCTATGTCTCTTTTCTCTGCTTACATTATGACAGGATACAGGGATGATATTAAGCACCTCTTCCCTCTCTTCTATGCTATGTCTCTTTTCTCTGCTTACATTATGACAGGATACAGGGATGATATTAAGCACACTCTTCCCTCTTCTATGCTATGTCTCTTTTTCTCTGCTTACATTATGACAGGATACAGGGATGATATTAAAACACACTCTTCCCCTCTTCTATGCTATGTCTCTTTTTTCTGCTTACATTATGACAGGATACAAGGATGATATTAAGCACACTCTTCCCTCTTCTATGCTATGTCTCTTTTTCTCTGCTTACATTATGACAGGATACAGGGATGATATTAAGCACACTCTTCCCTCTTCTATGCAGGATATCTCTTTTTTTCTCTGCTTACATTATGACAGGATACAGGGATGATATTAAGCACACTCTTCCCTCTTCTATGCTATGTCTCTTTTCTCTGCTTACATTATGACAGGATACAGGGATGATATTAAGCACACTCTTCCCTCTTCTATGCTATGTCTTTTTTTCTCTGCTTACATTATGACAGGATACAGGGATGATATTAAGCACACTCTTCCCCTCTTCTATGCAATGTCTCTTTTTCTCTGCTTACATTATGACAGGATACAGGGATGATATTAAGCACACACTCTTCCCTCTTCTATGCTATGTCTCTTTTTCTCTGCTTACATTATGACAGGATACAGGGATGATATTAATCACACTCTTCCCTCTTCTATGCTATGTCTCTTTTTCTCTGCTTACATTATGACAGGATACAGGGATGATATTAAGCACACTCTTCCCTCTTCTATGCTATGTCTCTTTTTCTCTGCTTACATTATGACAGGATACAGGGATGATATTAATGACACTCTTCTATGCTATGTCTCTTTTTCTCTGCTTACATTATGACAGGATACAGGGATGATATTAAGCACACTCTTCCCTCTTCTATGCTATGTCTCTTTTCTCTGCTTACATTATGACAGGATACAGGGATGATATTAAGCAACTCTTCCCTCTTCCCTCTTCTATGCTATGATATTAATCACACTCTTCCCTCTTCTCTCTTTTTTCTCTGCTTACATTATGACAGGATACAGGGATGATATTAAGCACACTCTTCCCTCTTCTATGCTATGTCTCTTTTTCTCTGCTTACATTATGACAGGATACAGGGATGATATTAAGCACACTCTTCCCCTCTTCTATGCTATGTCTCTTTTCTCTGCTTACATTATGACAGGATACAGGGATGATATTAAGCACACTCTTCCCTCTTCTATGCTATGTCTCTTTTCTCTGCTTACATTATGACAGGATACAGGGATGATATTAAGCACACTCTTCCCTCTTCTATGCTATGTCTCTTTTTCTCTGCTTACATTATGACAGGATACAGGGATGATATTAAGCACACTCTTCCCTCTTCTATGCTATGTCTCTTTTTCTCTGCTTACATTATGACAGGATACAGGGATGATATTAAGCACACTCTTCCCTCTTCTATGCTATGTCTCTTTTTCTCTGCTTACATTATGACAGGATACAGGGATGATATTAAGCACACTCTTCCCTCTTCTATGCTATGTCTCTTTTCTCTGCTTACATTATGACAGGATACAGGGATGATATTAAGCACACTCTTCCCCCTCTTCTATGCTATGTCTCTTTTTTCTCTGCTTACATTATGACAGGATACAGGGATGATATTAAGCACAACTCTTCCCCCTCTTCTATGCAATGTCTCTTTTTCTCTGCTTACATTATGACAGGATACAGGGATGATATTAAGCACTTCCCTCTTCCCTCTTCTATGCTATGTCTCTTTTCTCTGCTTACATTATGACAGGATACAGGGATGATATTAAGCACACTCTTCCCTCTTCTATGCTATGTCTCTTTTCTCTGCTTACATTATGACAGGATACAGGGGGATGATATTAAGCACACTCTTCCCTCTTCTATGCTATGTCTCTTTTTCTCTGCTTACATTATGACAGGATACAGGGATGATATTAAGCACACTCTTCCCTCTTCTATGCTATGTCTCTTTTTCTCTGCTTACATTATGACAGGATACAGGGATGATATTAAGCACACTCTTCCCTCTTCTATGCTATGTCTCTTTTTCTCTGCTTACATTATGACAGGATACAGGGGATGATATTCCCTCTTCTATGCTATGTCTCTTTTCTCCCCTCTTCTATGCAATGTCTCTTTTTTTTCTCTGCTTACATTATGACAGGATACAGGGATGATATTAAGCACACTCTTCTTCCTCTTCTATGCTATGTCTCTTTTTCTCTGCTTACATTATGACAGGATACAGGGATGATATTAAGCACACTCTTCCCTCTTCTATGCAATGTCTCTTTTTCTCTGCTTACATTATGACAGGATACAGGGATGATATTAAGCACACTCTCTTCCCTCTTCTATGCTATGTCTCTTTTTCTCTGCTTACATTATGACAGGATACAGGGATGATATTAAGCACACTCTTCCCCTCTTCTATGCTATGTCTCTTTTCTCTGCTTACATTATGACAGGATACAGGGATGATATTAAGCACACTCTTCTTCCCTCTTCTATGCTATGTCTCTTTTTCTCTGCTTACATTATGACAGGATACACAGGGATGATATTAAGCACACTCTTCCCTCTTCTATGCTATGTCTCTTTTTCTCTGCTTACATTATGACAGGATACAGGGATGATATTAAGCACACTCTTCCCCTCTTTCCTCTCTTTTATCTGCTTACATTGTCTCTTTTTCTGGATGATATTGTAACACTCCCTCTTCTACATTTACATTATGACAGGATACAGGGATGATATTAAGCACACTCTTCCCTCTTCTATCTAATGTCTCTTTTTCTCTCTTCATTATGACAGGATACAGGGATGTCTCTCTTTTCTATCTATGTCTCTTTTTCTCTGCTTACATTATGACAGGATACAGGGATGATATTAAGCACACTCTTCCTCTTCTATGCTATGTCTCTTTTCTCTCTTACATTATGACAGGATACAGGGATGATATTGCACACTCTTCCCTCTTCTATGCTATGTCTCTTTTTCTCTGCTTACATTATGACAGGATACAGGGATGATATTAAGCAACTCACTCTCTTCCCTCTTCTATGCTATGTCTCTTTTTTCTCAGGATACAGGGATGATATTAAGCACACTCTTCCCTCTTCTATGATGTCTCTTTTCTCTGCTTACATTATGAGGATACAGGGATGATATTAAGCACACTCTTCCCTCTTCTATGCTATGTCTCTTTTTCTCTTTACATTATGACAGGATACAGGGATGATATTAAGCACACTCTCTTCCCTCTTCTATGCTATGTCTCTTTTTCTCTGCTTACATTATGACAGGATACAGGGATGATATTAAGCACACTCTTCCCTCTTCTATGCTATGTCTCTTTTTCTCTGCTTGCATTATGACAGGATACAGGGATGATATTAAGCACACTCTTCCCCTCTTCTATGCTCTGTCTTTTTTCTCTGCTTACATTATGACAGGATACAGGGATGATATTAAGCACACTCTTCCCTCTTCTATGCTATGTCTCTTTTTCTCTGCTTACATTATGACAGGATACAGGGATGATATTAAGCACACTCTTCCCCTCTTCTATGCTATGTCTCTTTTTCTCTGCTTACATTATGACAGGATACAGGGATGATATTAAGCACACTCTTCCCCTCTTCTATGCTATGTCTCTTTTTCTCTGCTTACATTATGACAGGATACAGGGATGATATTAAGCACACTCTTCCCTCTTCTATGCTATGTCTCTTTTTCTCTGCTTACATTATGACAGGATACAGGGATGATATTAAGCTCTTCTCTCTTCCCCTCTTCTATGCAGGGGATGTCTCTTTTTTTCTCTGCTTACATTATGACAGGATACAGGGATGATATTAAGCACACTCTTCCCTCTTCTATGCTATGTCTCTTTTTCTCTGCTTACATTATGACAGGATACAGGGATGATATGCTATGTCTCTTTTCTCTTCCCTCTTCTATGCTATGTCTCTTTTCTCTGCTTACATTATGACAGGATACAGGGATGATATTTAGCACACTCTTCCCTCTTCTATGCAATGTCTCTTTTTCTCTGCTTACATTATGACAGGATACAGGGATGATATTAAGCACACTCTTCCCTCTTCTATGCTATGTCTCTTTTTCTCTGCTTACATTATGACAGGATACAGGGATGATATTAAGCACACTCTTCCCCTCTTCTATGCTCTGTCTCTTTTTCTCTGCTTACATTATGACAGGATACAGGGATGATATTAAGCACACTCTTCCCTTCTTCTATGCTATGTCTCTTTTTCTCTGCTTACATTATGACAGGATACAGGGATGATATTAAGCACACTCTTCCCTCTTCTATGCTATGTCTCTTTTTCTCTTCATTTCAGGATACAGGGATGATATTATGTCTCTCTTTTTCTCTCTTTTCTCTGCTTACATTATGACAGGATACAGGGATGATATTAAGCACCTCTTCCCTCTTCTATGCTATGTCTCTTTTTCTCTGCTTACATTATGACAGGATACAGGGATGATATTAAGCACACTCTTCCCTCTTCTATGCTGTGTCTCTTTTCTCTGCTTACATTATGACAGGATACAGGGATGATAATGTCTTCCCTCTTTTCTATGTCTCTTTTTCTCTGCTTACATTATGACAGGATACAGGGATGATATTAAGCACACTCTTCCCTCTTCTATGCTATGTCTCTTTTCTCTGCTTACATTATGACAGGATACAGGGATGATATTAAGCACACTCTTCCCTCTTCTATGCTATGTCTCTTTTTTCTCTGCTTACATTATGACAGGATACAGGGATGATATTAAGCACTCTCTTCCTCTTCTATGCTATGTCTCTTTTCTCTGCTTACATTATGACAGGATACAGGGATGATATTAAGCACCTCTTCCCTCTTCTATGGATGTCTCAGGGATCTGCTTACATTATGACAGGATACAGGGATGATATTAAGCACACTCTTCCCTCTTCTATGCTATGTCTCTTTTTCTCTGCTTACATTATGACAGGATACAGGGATGATATTAAGCACACTCTTCCCTCTTCTATGCTATGTCTCTTTTTCTCTGCTTACATTATGACAGGATGACAGGATAGGGATGATATTAAGCACACTCTTCCCTCTTCTATGCTATGTCTCTTTTCTCTGCTTACATTATGACAGGATACAGGGATGATATTAAGCACCTCTCCCTCTTCTATGCTATGTCTCTTTTCTCTGCTTACATTATGACAGGATACAGGGATGATATTAAGCACACTCTTCCCTCTTCTATGCTATGTCTCTTTTCTCTGCTTACATTATGACAGGATACAGGGATGATATTAAGCACACTCTTCCCTCTTCTATGCTATGTCTCTTTTCTCTGCTTACATTATGACAGGATACAGGGATGATATTAAGCACACTCTTCCCTCTTCTATGCTATGTCTCTTTTTCTCTTTTTATGACAGGATACTCACACTCTTCCCCTCTTCTACATTCTTTTCTCTGACAGGATTATGACAGGATACAGGGATGATATTAAGCACACTCTTCCCTCTTCTATGCTATGTCTCTTTTTCTCTGCTTACATTATGACAGGATACAGGGATGATATTAAGCACATTATGACTCTTCCCTCTTCTATGCTATGTCTCTTTTCTCTGCTTACATTATGACAGGATACAGGGATGATATTAAGCACACTCTTCCCTCTTCTATGCTATGTCTCTTTTTTCTCTGCTTACATTATGACAGGATACAGGGATGATATTAAGCACACTCTTCCCTCTTCTATGCTATGTCTCTTTTTCTCTGCTTACATTATGACAGGATACAGGGATGATATTAAGCACACTCTTCCCTCTTCTCTTCTCCCTCTATCAGGGATGATGCACACTCTTCCCTCTTCTGTCTATGTCTCTTTTTTCTCTGCTTACATTATGACAGGATACAGGGATGATATTAAGCACACTCTTCCCTCTTCTATGCAATGTCTCTTTTCTCTGCTTACATTATGACAGGATACAGGGATGATATTAAGCACACTCTTCTTCCCCCTCTTCTATGCTATGTCTCTTTTTCTCTGTCTCTCTTTTTCTCTGCTTACATTATGACAGGATACAGGGATGACTCACTCTTCCCTCTTCTATGCTATGTCTCTTTTCTCTGCTTACATTATGACAGGATACAGGGATGATATTAAGCACCTCTTCCCTCTTCTATGCTATGTCTCTTTTTCTCTGCTTACATTATGACAGGATACAGGGATGATATTAAGCCACTTCTCTTCCCTCTTCTATGCTATGTCTCTTTTCTCTGCTTACATTATGACAGGATACAGGGATGATATTAAGCACACTCTTCCCTCTTCTATGCTATGTCTCTTTTTCTCTGCTTACATTATGACAGGATACAGGGATGATATTAAGCACACTCTTCCCCCTCTTCTATGTCAATGTCTCATTTTTCTCTGCTTACATTATGACAGGATACAGGGATGATATTAGGGATGATCTCTTCCCCCTCTTCTATGCTATGTCTCTTTTTCTCTGCTTACATTATGACAGGATACAGGGATGATATTAAGCACACTCTTCCCTCTTCTATGCTATGTCTCTTTTCTCTGCTTACATTATGACAGGATACAGGGATGATATTAAGCACACTCTTCCCTCTTCTATGCTATGTCTCTTTTTCTCTGCTTACATTATGACAGGATACAGGGATGATATTAAGCACACTCTTCCCTCTTTCTATGCAATGTCTCTTTTCTCTGCTTACATTATGACAGGATACAGGGGATGATATTAATGTCTTCCCTCTTCTATGCTATGTCTCTTTTTCTCTGCTTACATTATGACAGGATACAGGGATGATATTAAGCACACTCTTCCCTCTTCTATGCTATGTCTCTTTTCTCTGCTTACATTATGACAGGATGTCTCTTTTTCTTCTGCTATGTCTTACACATTATGACAGGATACAGGGATGATATTAAGCACACTCTTCCCTCTTCTATGCTATGTCCTCTCTTCATTATGACAGGATACAGGGTCACACTCTTTTTCTATCTATGTCTCTTTTTACATATGATGACAGGGGGGATACAGGGATGATATTAAGCACTCTCTTCCCCTCTTCTATGCAATGTCTTTTTTCTCTGCTTACATTATGACAGGATACAGGGATGATATTAAGCACACTCTTCCCTCTTCTATGCAATGTCTCTTTTCTCTGCTTACATTATGACAGGATACAGGGATGATATTAAGCACACTCTTCCCTCTTCTATCCCTTTTTCTATGCTATGTCTCTTTTTCTCTGCTTATGTCATTTTGACAGGATACATTATGACAGGATACAGGGATATATGCACACTCTTCCCTCTTCTATGCTATGTCTCTTTTTCTCTGCTTACATTATGACAGGATACAGGGATGATATTAATCACACTCTTCCCCTCTTCTATGCTATGTCTCTTTTTCTCTGCTTACATTATGACAGGATACAGGGATGATAGGGATGATATTAATCTCTTCCCCTATTCTTCCCTCTTCTATGATATGTCTCTTTTCTCTGCTTACTTACATTATGACAGGATACAGGGATGATATTAAGCACACTCTTCCCTCTTCTTGCTATGTCTCTTTTTCTCTCTTACATTATGACAGGATACAGGGATGATATTAAGCACACTCTTCCCTCTTCTTCTCTTTTCTCTTTTCTCTGCTTACATTATGACAGGATACAGGGATGATATTAAGCACACTCTTCCCCTCTTCTATGCTATGTCTCTTTTCTCTGCTTACATTTGACAGGACAGGATACAGGGATGATATGTCTCTTTTTCTCTGCTTACATTCTGACCAGGGATGATCTTCTCTTCCCTCTTCTATGCTATGTCTCTTTTATGACAGGATACTGCTTACTCTTCCCTCTTCTATGCTATGTCTCTTTTTCTCTGGGACAGGATACAGGGATGATATTAAGCACACTCTTCCCCTCTTCTATGCTATGTCTCTTTTTCTCTGCTTACATTATGACAGGATACAGGGATGATATTAGCACACTCTTCCCTCTTCCCTCTTTTCTATGACAGGATGTCTATTTTTCTTCTCTTTACATTATGACTTTTTTGCTTCAGGATACATGGGATTATGACAGGATAGGGATGATATTAACACCTCTTCCCCTCTTCTATGCTATGTCTCTTTTTTCTCTGCTTACATTATGACAGGATACAGGGATGATATTAAGCACACTCTTCCCTCTTCCTATGTCCTCTTCTGACAGGATACAGGGATGATATGTCTCTTTCTTCTGCTATGTCTCTTTTCTCTGCTTACATTATGACAGGATACAGGGATGATATTAAAGCACCTCTTCCCTCTTCTATGCTATGTCTCTTTTTCTCTGCTTACATTATGACAGGATACAGGGGATGACTCTTCCCTCTTCTATGCTATGTCTCTTTTCTCTCTTACATTATGACAGGATACAGGGATGATATTTCTCTTCCCTCTTCTATGCTATGTCTCTTTTCTCTGCTTACATTATGACAGGATACAGGGATGATATTAAGCACACTCTTCCCTCTTCTATGCTATGTCTCTTTTTCTCTGCTTACATTATGACAGGATACAGGGATGATATTAAGCACACTCTTCCCTCTTCTATCTCTCTTTTCTGCTTGTCTACAGGGATGATATTTTTTCTCTGCTTACATTATGACAGGATACAGGGATGATATTAAGCACCTCTTCCCTCTTCGTCTTTCTCTCTTATGACAGGATACAGGGATGATATTGCACACTCTTCCCCTCTTTTATGTCTCTTTTTCTGCTTACATTATGACAGGATACAGGGATGATATTAAGCACACTCTTCCCCTCTTCTATGCTATGTCTCTTTTCTCTGCTTACATTATGACAGGATACAGGGATGATATTAAGCACACTCTTCCCTCTTCTATGCTATGTCTCTTTTCTCTGCTTACATTATGACAGGATACAGGGATGATATTAAGCACACTCTTCCCTCTTCTATGCTATGTCTCTTTTCTCTGCTTACATTATGACAGGATACAGGGATGATATTAAGCACACTCTTCCCCTCTTCTATGCTATGTCTCTTTTTCTCTGCTTACATTATGACAGGATACAGGGATGATATTAAGCACACTCTTCCCTCTTCTATGCTGTGTCTCTTTTTCTCTCTTACATTATGACAGGATACAGGGATGATATTAAGCACACTCTTCCCTCTTCTATGCTATGTCTCTTTTTCTCTGCTTATTATTATGACAGGATACAGGGATGATATTAAGCACACTCTTCCCTCTTCTATGCAATGTCTCTTTTCTCTGCTTACATTATGACAGGATACAGGGATGATATTAAGCACACTCTTCCCTCTTCTATGCTATGTCTCTTTTCTCTGCTTACATTATGACAGGATACAGGGATGATATTAAGCACACTCTTCCCTCTTCTATGCTATGTCTCTTTTTCTCTGCTTACATTATGACAGGATACAGGGATGATATTAATCACACTCTTCCCTCTTCTATGCTATGTCTCTTTTTTCTCTGCTTACATTATGACAGGATACAGGGATGATATTAAGCACACTCTTCCCTCTTCTTCCCTCTTCTATGCTATGTCTCTTTTCTCTGCTTACATTATGACAGGATACAGGGATGATATTAAGCACACTCTTCCCTCTTCTATGCTATGTCTCTTTTCTCTGCTTACATTATGACAGGATACAGGGATGATATTAAGCACACTCTTCCCCCTCTTCTATGCTATGTCTCTTTTTTCTCTGCTTACATTATGACAGGATACAGGGATGATATTAAGCACACACTCTTCCCTCTTCTATGCTATGTCTCTTTTCTCTGCTTACATTATGACAGGATACAGGGATGATATTAAGCACACTCTTCCCCCTCTTCTATGCTATGTCTCTTTTTCTCTGCTTACATTATGACAGGATACAGGGATGATATTAAGCACACTCTTCCCTCTTCTATGCTATGTCTCTTTTCTCTGCTTACATTATGACAGGATACAGGGATGATATTAAGCACACTCTTCCCTCTTCTATGCTATGTCTCTTTTCTCTGCTTACATTATGACAGGATACAGGGATGATATTAAGCACACTCTTCCCTCTTCTATGCTATGTCTCTTTTCTCTGCTTACATTATGACAGGATACAGGGATGATATTAAGCACACTCTTCCCTCTTCTATGCTATGTCTCTTTTTCTCTGCTTACATTATGACAGGATACAGGGATGATATTAAATGTCTCTTTTTTCTCTTCAGGATACAGGGATGATATTAAGCACATGTCTATGCTATGTCTCTTTTTCTCTGCTTACATTATGACAGGATACAGGGATGATATTAATGACACACTCTTCTCCCCTTCTTCCTCTCTTCATATGACAGGATACAGGGATGTCTCTTTTTCTCTCTCTCTTACATTATGACAGGATACAGGGATGATATTAAGCACACTCTTCCCTCTTCTATGCTATGTCTCTTTTTCTCTGCTTACATTATGACAGGATACAGGGATGATATTAAGCACACTCTTCCCTCTTCTATGCTATGTCTCTTTTTCTCTGCTTATATTATGACAGGATACAGGGATGATATTAAGCACACTCTTCCCTCTTCTATGCTATGTCTCTTTTTCTCTGCTTACAATATGACAGGATACAGGGATGATATTAATCACACTCTTCCCTCTTCTATGCTATGTCTCTTTTTCTCTGCTTACATTATGACAGGATACAGGGATGATATTAAGCACACTCTTCCCTCTTCTATGCTATGTCTCTTTTTCTCTGCTTACATTATGACAGGATACAGGGATGATATTAAGCACACTCTTACCTATTCTATGCTATGTCTCTTTTTCTCTCTTACATTATGACAGGATACAGGGGATGATATTTCTATCCTCTTCTTCTATGCTATGTCTCTTTTCTCTGCTTACATTATGACAGGATACAGGGATGATATTAAGCACACTCTTCCCTCTTCTATGCTATGTCTCTTTTTCTCTCATTTTACATTATGACAGGATACAGGGATGATATTAAGCACACTCTTCCCTCTTCTATGCTATGTCTCTTTTTCTCTGCTTACATTATGACAGGATACAGGGATGATATTAAGCACACTCTTCCCTCTTCTATGCTATGTCTCTTTTCTCTGCTTACATTATGACAGGATACAGGGATGATATTAAGCACACTCTTTCTTCCCCTCTTCTATGCAGGATACAATGTCTCTTTTCTCTTCTTACATTATGACAGGATACAGGGGATGATATTAAGCACACTCTTCCCTCTTCTATGCTATGTCTCTTTTTCTCTGCTTACATTATGACAGGATACAGGGATGATATTAAGCACACTCTTCCCTCTTCTATGCTATGTCTCTTTTTCTCTGCTTACATTATGACAGGATACAGGGATGATATTAAGCACTCTTCCCTCTTCTATGCTATGTCTCTTTTTTCTCTGCTTACATTATGACAGGATACAGGGATGCACACTCTTCCCTCTTCTGCTATGTCTCTTTTTCTCTGCTTACATTATGACAGGATACAGGGATGATATTAAGCACTCTTCCCTCTTCTATCCTATGTCTCTTTTTCTCTGCTTACATTATGACAGGATACAGGGATGATATTAAGCACACTCTTCCCTCTTCTATGCTATGTCTCTTTTCTCTGCTTACATTATGACAGGATACAGGGATGATATTAAGCACACTCTTCCCTCTTCTATGCTATGTCTCTTTTTCTCTGCTTACATTATGACAGGATACAGGGATGATATTAAGCACACTCTTCCCTCTTCTATGCTATGTCTCTTTTTCTCTGCTTACATTATGACAGGATACAGGGATGATATTAACTCTTCCCTCACACTCTTTCCTCTTCTATGCTATGTCTCTTTTTCTCTGCTTACATTATGACAGGATACAGGGATGATATTACACTCTTCCCTCTTCTATGCTATGTCTCTTTTCTCTGCTTACATTTGACAGGATACTCTCTTCCCTCTTCTATGCTATGTCTCTTTTCTCTGCTTACATTATGACAGGATACAGGGATGATATTAAGCACACACTCTTCCCTCCTATGTCTCTATACATTATGACAGGATACAGGGATGTCTCTTTTTCTCTTTGCTTACATTATGACAGGATACAGGGATGATATTAAGCACACTCTTCCCTCTTCTATGCTATGTCTCTTTTTTCTCTGCTTACATTATGACAGGATACAGGGATGATATTAATGCTGTCTCTTTTTCTCTGCTTACACTCTTCCCTCTTCTATGCTATGTCTCTTTTTCTCTGCTTATATTATGACAGGATACATGGATGATATTAAGCACACTCTTCCCTCTTCTATGCTATGTCTCTTTTTCTCTGCTTACATTATGACAGGATACAGGGATGATATTAAGCACCTCTTCCCTCTTCTATGCAATGTCTCTTTTCTCTGCTTACATTATGACAGGATACAGGGGATGATATTATGTCACTCTGCTTACATTTCCCTCTTCTATGCACACTCTTCCCTCTTCTATGTCTCTTTTTCTCTGCTTACATTATGACAGGATACAGGGATGATATTAAGCACACTCTTCCCTCTTCTATGCTATGTCTCTTTTTCTCTGCTTACATTATGACAGGATACAGGGATGATATTAAGCACACTCTTCCCTCTTCTATGCTATGTCTCTTTTTCTTGGCTTACATTATGACAGGATACAGGGATGATATTAAGCACACTCTTCCCCTCTTCTATGCTATGTCTCTTTTTCTCTGCTTACATTATGACAGGATACAGGGATGCACACTCTCCCTCTTTTGCTATGTCTCTTTTCTCTCTGCTTACATTATGACAGGATACAGGGATGATATTAAGCACCTCTTCCCTCTTCTTCCCCTCTTCTATGCTATGTCTCTTTTCTCTGCTTACATTATGACAGGATACAGGGATGATATTAAGCACACTCTTCCCTCTTCTATGCTATGTCTCTTTTTCTCTGCTTACATTATGACAGGATACAGGGATGATATTAATCACACTCTTCCCTCTTCTATGCTATGTCTCTTTTTCTCTGCTTACATTATGACAGGATACAGGGATGATATTAAGCACACTCTTCCCCTCTTCTATGCTCTGTCTTTTTTTCTCTGCTTACATTATGACAGGATACAGAGATGATATTAATCACACTCTTCCCCTCTTCTATGCTATGTCTCTTTTTTCTCTGCTTACATTATGACAGGATACAGGGATGATATTAAGCACACTCTCTTCCCTCTTCTATGCTATGTCTCTTTTTTCTCTTTTACAGGGGATCTGCTTACTCTTCCCCTCTTCTATGCTATGACAGGATACAGGGATGATATTAAGCACCTCTTCCCCTCTTCTATGCTATGTCTCTTTTTCTCTGCTTACATTATGACAGGATACAGGGATGATATTAAGCACACTCTTCCTCTTCCCTCTTCTATGCTACAGGGATGTCTCTTTTTCTCTGTCTCTTTTCTCATTATGACAGGATACAGGGATGATATTAAGCACACTCTTCCCTCTTCTATGCTATGTCTCTTTTCTCTGCTTACATTATGACAGGATACAGGGATGATATTAAGCACACTCTTCCCTCTTCTATGCTATGTCTCTTTTTCTCTGCTTACATTATGACAGGATACAGGGATGATATTAAGCACACTCTTCCCCTCTTCTATGCTATGTCTCTTTTCTCTGCTTACATTATGACAGGATACAGGGATGATATTAAGCACACTCTTCCCTCTTCTATGCTATGTCTCTTTTTTCTCTGCTTACATTATGACAGGATACAGGGGATGATATTAAGCACTTCCCTCTTCCCCTCTTCTATGCTACAGGGATGTCTCTTTTTCTCTGCTTACATTATGACAGATACAGGGACAGGGATGATTCCCTCTTCTATAATGTCTCTTTTCTCTGCTTACATTATGACAGGATCTTGATATTAAGCACTTCTATGCTATGTCTCTTTTTTCTCTGCTTACATTATGACAGGATACAGGGATGATATAGCAACTCTTCCCCTCTTCTATGCTATGTCTCTTTTTCTCCTCTTCATTATGACAGGATACAGGGATGTCTCTCCCTTTTATCTGTCTTTTTTCTGCTTACATTATGACAGGATACAGGGATGATATTCTTCCCTCTTCACACTCTTCCCTCTTCTATGCTATGTCTCTTTTTCTCTGCTTACATTATGACAGGATACAGGGATGATATTAAGCACACTCTTCCCTCTTCTATGCTATGTCTCTTTTTCTCTGCTTACATTATGACAGGATACAGGGATGATATTAAGCACACTCTTCCCTCTTCTATGCTATGTCTCTTTTCTCTGCTTACATTATGACAGGATACAGGGATGATATTAAGCACACTCTTCCCTCTTCTATGCTATGTCTCTTTTTTTCTCTGCTTACATTATGACAGGATACAGGGATGATATTAACTCTTCACACTCTTCCCTCTTTTCTATGCAGGATATTATGGGATGTCTCTTCTATGCTTTTCTTTTCTCTGCTTACATTATGACAGGATACAGGGATGATATTAAGCACACTCTTCCCTCTTCTATGCTATGTCTCTTTTCTCTGCTTCATTATGACAGGATACAGGGATGATATTAAGCACACTCTTCCCTCTTCTATGCTATGTCTCTTTTCTCTGCTTACATTATGACAGGATACAGGGATGATATTAAGCACCTCTTCCCTCTTCTATGCTATGTCTCTTTTTCTCTGCTTACATTATGACAGGATACAGGGATGATATTAAGCACACTCTTCCCTCTTCTATGCAATGTCTCTTTTCTCTGCTTACATTATGACAGGATACAGGGATGATATTAAGCACACTCTTCCCTCTTCTATGCTATGTCTCTTTTCTCTGTCTCTTTTTTCTTACATTATGACAGGATACAGGGATGATATTAAGCACACTCTTCCCCTCTTCTATGCTATGTCTCTTTTTCTCTGCTTACATTATGACAGGATACAGGGATGATATTAAGCACACTCTTCCCTCTTCTATGCTATGTCTCTTTTTCTCTGCTTACATTATGACAGGATACAGGGATGATATTAAGCACACTCTTCCCTCTTCTATGCTATGTCTCTTTTTCTCTGCTTACATTATGACAGGATACAGGGATGATATTAAGCACACTCTTCCCCTCTTCTATGCTATGTCTCTTTTTCTCTGCTTACATTATGACAGGATACAGGGATGATATTAAGCACACTCTTCCCTTCTCTTCTTTTTCTCTGCTTACATTATGACAGGATACAGGGATGTCTCTTTTTCTTTTCTTACATTATGACAGGATACAGGGATGATATTAAGCACACTCTTCCCTCTTCTATGCTATGTCTCTTTTTTCTCTGCTTACATTATGACAGGATACAGGGATGATATTAACACACTCTTCCCTCTTCTATGCTATGTCTCTTTTCTCTGCTTACATTATGACAGGATACAGGGATGATATTAGCACACTCTTCCCTCTTCTATGCTATGTCTCTTTTCTCTCTATGACAGGATACAGGGATGATGTCTCTCTTTTCTATCTCTTTTTTCTCTGCTTACATTATGACAGGATACATGGGATGATATTATGAGCAGGCACCTCTTCCCTCTTCTCTTCCCTCTTCTATGACAGGATACAGGGATGTCTCTTTTTCTCTCTTTTTCTCTGCTTACATTATGACAGGATACAGGGATGATATTAAGCACACTCTTCCCTCTTCTATGCTATGTCTCTTTTTCTCTGCTTACATTATGACAGGATACAGGGATGATATTATCACACTCTTCCCTCTTCTATGCTATGTCTCTTTTTCTCAGCTTACATTATGACAGGATACAGGGATGATATTAAGCATGTCTCTTTTCCCTCTTCTAGGCTGATGTCTTCCCTTTTGCTATGTCTCTTTTCTCTGCTTACATTATGACAGGATACAGGGATGATATTAGCACACTCTTCCCTCTTCTATGCTATGTCTCTTTTCTCCTTACATTATGACAGGATAGGGATGATATTGTCTCTTCCCTCTTTTCTCTGTCTCTTTTTCTCTACATTATGACAGGATACAGGGATGATATTAAGCACACTCTTCCCCTCTTCTATGCTATGTCTCTTTTCTCTGCTTACATTATGACAGGATACAGGGATGATATTAAGCACACTCTTCCCTCTTCTATGCTATGTCTCTTTTTCTCTGCTTACATTATGACAGGATACAGGGATGATATTAAGCACACTTCCCCTCTTCTATGCTATGTCTCTTTTTCTCTGCTTACATTATGACAGGATACAGGGGATGATATTAAGCACACTCTTCCCTCTTCTATGCAATGTGTCTCTTTTCTCTGCTTACATTATGACAGGATACAGGGATGATATTAAGCACACTCTTCCCTCTTCTATGCTATGTCTCTTTTTCTCTTACATTATGACAGGATACAGGGATGTCTTCCCCTTTCTATCTATGTCTCTTTTCTCTGCTTACATTATGACAGGATACAGGGATGATATTAAGCACACTCTTCCCTCTTCTATGCTATGTCTCTTTTTCTCTGCTTACATTATGACAGGATACAGGGATGATATTAAGCACACTCTTCCCTCTTCTATGCTATGTCTCTTTTTCTCTGCTTACATTATGACAGGATACAGGGATGATAAGCACACTCTTCCCTCTTCTATGCTATGTCTCTTTTCTCTGCTTACATTATGACAGGATACAGGGATGATATTAAGCACACTCTTCCCCTCTTCTATCTATGTCTCTTTTTTCTCTGCTTACATTATGACAGGATACAGGGATGATACTCTTCCCCCTCTTCTATGCTATGTCTCTTTTTCTCTGCTTACTGACTTCCCCTCTCTTCTATGCTATGTCTCTTTTTCTCTGCTTACATTATGACAGGATACAGGGATGATATTAAGCACACTCTTCCCTCTTCTATGCTATGTCTTTTTTTTCTCTGCTTACATTATGACAGGATACAGGGATGATATTAAGCACACTCTCCCCTATCTCTCTTTTTCTATGACAGGATACAGGGATGTCTCTTTTTTCTGCTGTCTCTTTTCTCTGCTTACATTATGACAGGATACAGGGATGATATTAAGCACACTCTTCCCTCTTCTATGCAGGATATCTCTCTTTTTCTCTGCTTACATTATGACAGGATACAGGGATGATATTAAGCACACTCTTCCCTCTTCTATGCTATGTCTCTTTTCTCTGCTTACATTATGACAGGATACAGGGATGATATTAAGCACACTCTTCCCTCTTCTATGCTATGTCTCTTTTCTCTGCTTACATTATGACAGGATACAGGGATGATATTAAGCACACTCTTCCCCTCTTCTATGCTATGTCTCTCTTTTCTCTGCTTACATTATGACAGGATACAGGGATGATATTAAGCACACTCTTCCCTCTTCTATGCTATGTCTCTTTTCTCTGCTTACATTATGACAGGATACAGGGATGATATTAAGCACACTCTTCCCTCTTCTATGCTATGTCTCTTTTCTCTGCTTACATTATGACAGGATACAGGGATGATATTAAGCACACTCTTCCCTCTTCTATGCTATGTCTCTTTTCTCTGCTTACATTATGACAGGATACAGGGATGATATTAAGCACACTCTTCCCTCTTCTATGCTATGTCTCTTTTTCTCTGCTTACATTATGACAGGATACAGGGATGATATTAAGCATCCTCTTCCCTCTTCTATGCTATGTCTCTTTTTCTCTGCTTACATTATGACAGGATACAGGGATGATATTAAGCACACTCTTCCCCTCTTCTATGTCTCTTTTTCTCTGCTTACATTATGACAGGATGTCTCTTTTTCTCTGCTATGTCTCTTTTCTCATTATGACAGGATACAGGGATGATATTAAGCACACTCTTCCCTCTTCTATGCTATGTCTCTTTTTCTCTGCTTACATTATGACAGGATACAGGGATGATATTAAGCACACTCTTCCCTCTTCTATGCTATGTCTCTTTTCTCTGCTTACATTATGACAGGATACAGGGATGATATTAAGCACACTCTTCCCTCTTCTATGCTATGTCTCTTTTTTCTCTGCTTACATTATGACAGGATACAGGGATGATATTAAGCACACTCTTCCCTCTTCCCTCTTCTATGACAGGCTATGTCTCTTTTCTATCTCTCTTACATTATGACAGGATGACAGGATACAGGGATGATATTAATCACTCTCTTCCCTCTTCTATGCTATGTCTCTTTTCTCTGCTTACATTATGAAGCACACTCTTCCCCCTCTTCATGCTATGGATACAGGATACAGGGATATTAATCACACTCTTCCCTCTTCTATGCTATGTCTCTTTTTCTCTGCTTACATTATGACAGGATACAGGGATGATATTAAGCACACTCTTCCCTCTTCTATGCTATGTCTCTTTTCTCTGCTTACATTATGACAGGATACAGGGATGATATTAAGCACCTCTTCCCTCTTCTGCTATGTCTCTTTTTTCTCTGCTTACATTATGACAGGATACAGGGATGATATTAAGCACACTCTTCCCTCTTCTATGCTATGTCTCTTTTCTCTGCTTACATTATGACAGGATACAGGGATGATATTAAGCACACTCTTCCCTCTTCTATGCTATGTCTCTTTTTCTCTGCTTACATTATGACAGGATACAGGGATGATATTAAGCACACTCTTCCCCTCTTCTATGCTATGTCTCTTTTCTCTGCTTACATTATGACAGGATACAGGGATGATATTAAGCACACTCTTCCCTCTTCTATGCTATGTCTCTTTTCTCTGCTTACATTATGACAGGATACAGGGATGATATTAAGCACACTCTTCCCTCTTCTATGCTATGTCTCTTTTTCTCTGCTTACATTATGACAGGATACAGGGATGATATTAATCTATCACTTTTCTTCCCCTCTTCTATGCTATGTCTCTTTTCTCTGCTTACATTATGACAGGATACAGGGATGATATTAAGCACACTCTTCCCTCTTCTATGCTATGTCTCTTTTTCTCTGCTTACATTATGACAGGACAGGGATGATATTAAGCACACTCTTCCCTCTTCTATGATATGTCTCTCTTTTCTCTGCTTACATTTATGACAGGATACTTAAGCACCTCTTCCCTCTTCTATAATGTCTCTTTTTCTCTGCTTACATTATGACAGGATACAGGGATGATATTAAGCACACTCTTCCCTCTTCTATGCTATGTCTCTTTTCTCTCTTACATTATGACAGGATACAGGGATGATATTAAACACTCTTCCCTCTTCTATGCTATGTCTCTTTTCTCTGGATATGAGGGATACAGGATGATATTAAGCACACTCTTCCCCTCTTCTATGCTATGTCTCTTTTCTCTGCTTACATTATGACAGGATACAGGGATGATATTAAGCACACTCTTCCCTCTTCTATGCTATGTCTCTTTTCTCTGCTTACATTATGACAGGATACAGGGATGATATTAAGCACACTCTTCCCTCTTCTATGCTATGTCTTTTTTCTCTGCTTACATTATGACAGGATACAGGGATGATATTAATCACACTCTTCCCCTCTTCTATGCTATGTCTCTTTTTTCTCTCTGCTTACATTATGACAGGATACAGGGATGATATTAAGCACACTCTTCCCTCTTCTATGCTATGTCTCTTTTCTCTGCTTACATTATGACAGGATACAGGGATGATATTAAGCACACTCTTCCCTCTTCTATGCTATGTCTCTTTTTCTCTGCTTACATTATGACAGGATACAGGGATGATATTAATTCCACTCTTCCCTCTTCACTATGTCTCTTCTCCTTCTTCTATGCTATGTCTCTTTTTCTCTGCTTACATTATGACAGGATACAGGGATGATATTAAGCACCTCTTCCCTCTTCTTCTATGTCCTTTTCTCTTCTATGACAGGATACAGGGATGTCTCTTTTTCTCTGTCTCTTTTTTCTCTTATTATGACAGGATACAGGGATGATATTAACACACTCTTCCTCTTCTATGCTATGTCTCTTTTTTTCTCTGCACTCTTCCCTCTCTTCCCCTCTTCTATGCTATGTCTCTTTTTTCTCTGCTTACATTATGACAGGATACAGGGATGATATTACATCACTCTCTTCCCTCTTCTATGCTATGTCTCTTTTTCTCTGCTTACATTATGACAGGATACAGGGATGATATTAAGCACACTCTTCCCTCTTCTATGCTATGTCTCTTTTTCTCTGCTTACATTATGACAGGATACAGGGATGATATTAAGCACACTCTTCCCCTCTTCTATGCTATGTCTCTTTTTCTCTGCTTACATTATGACAGGATACAGGGATGATATTAATCACACTCTTCCCCTCTTCTATGCTATGTCTCTTTTTCTCTGCTTACATTATGACAGGATACAGGGATGATATTAAGCACACTCTTCCCCTCTTCTATGCTATGTCTCTTTTTCTCTGCTTACATTATGACAGGATACAGGGATGATATTAATCACACTCTTCCCCTCTTCTATGCTATGTCTCTTTTTCTCTGCTTACATTATGACAGGATACAGGGATGATATTAAGCACACTCTTCCCTCTTCTATGCTATGTCTCTTTTTCTCTGCTTACATTATGACAGGATACAGGGATGATATTTACACTCTTCCCTCTTCTATGCTATGTCTCTTTTCTCTGCTTACATTATGACAGGATACTGATATTGCACACTCTTCCCTCTTCTACTCTGTCTCTTTTCTCTGCTTACATTATGACAGGATACAGGGATGATATTAAGCACTTCTATGCAATGTCTCTTTTCTCTGCTTCATTATCTTCTATTCTATGCTGTGTCTCTTTTCTCTGCTTACATTATGACAGGATACAGGGATGATATTAAGCACACTCTTCCCTCTTCTATGCTATGTCTCTTTTTCTCTGCTTACATTATGACAGGATACAGGGATGATATTAAGCACACTCTTCCTCTTCTATGCTATCTCTTTTCTCTGCTTACATTATGACAGGATACAGGGGATGATATTAAGCACACTCTTCCCCTCTTCTATGCTATGTCTCTTTTCTCTGTTACATTATGACAGGATACAGGGATGATATTAAGCACACTCTTCCCTCTTCTATGCTATGTCTCTTTTCTCTGCTTACATTATGACAGGATACAGGGATGATATTAAGCACACTCTTCCCTCTTCTATGCTATGTCTCTTTTCTCTGCTTACATTATGACAGGATACAGGGATGATATTAAGCACCTCTTCCCTCTTCTCTATGTCTCTTTTCTCTGCTTACATTATGACAGGATCAGGGATGATATTCTACACTTTCCCTCTTCTGCTGTCTCATTCTGACAGGACGGGATACAGGGATGATATTAAGCACACTCTTCCCTCTTCTATGCTATGTCTCTTTTCTCTGCTTACATTATGACAGGATACAGGGGATGATATTAAGCACACTCTTTTTCCCTCTTCTATGCTATGTCTCTTTTTCTCTGCTTACATTATGACAGGATACAGGGATGATATTATCTATCTTCCCTCTTCTATGCTATGTCTCTTTTTCTCTCCCCTCTTCTATTATGTCTCTTTTACTAGGGATGATATTAAGCACACTCTTCCCTCTTCTATGCTATGTCTCTTTTCTCTGCTTACATTATGACAGGATACAGGGATGATATTAAGCACACTCTTCCCCTCTTCTATGCTATGTCCCTTTTCTCTGCTTACATAATGACAGGATACAGGGATGATATTAAGCACACTCTTCCCTCTTCTATCCTATGTCTCTTTTTCTCTGCTTACATGATGACAGGATACAGCGATGATATTAAGCACACTCTTCCCCTCTTCTATGCTATGTCTCTTTTTCTCTGCTTACATTATGACAGGATACAGGGATGATATTAAGCACCTCTTCCCTCTTCTATGCAATGTCTCTTTTTCTCTTATTTTTATGACAGGATACAGGGATGATATTACACACTCTTCCCCTCTTCTATGCTATGTCTCTTTTTCTCTGCTTACATTATGACAGGATACAGGGATGATATTGGCACCTCTTCCCCCTTCTTCTATGTCTCTTTCTCTGTTTCTGACAGGATACATTATGACAGGATACAGGGATGATATTAAGCACACTCTTCCCTCTTCTATGCTATGTCTCTTTTCTCTGCTTACATTATGACAGGATACAGGGATGATCTTTAATCTTCTACTATGTCTCTTCTCTTCTATGACTATACTCTCTTTTTCTCTGCTATGTCTCTTTTTATGACATTAGGATACAGGGATCTAAGCACCTCTTCCCTCTTCTATGCTATGTCTCTTTTTCTCTGCTTACATTATGACAGGACAGGGATGGATTCCCCAGGGGATGATATTATGACAGGATCTTCACCTCTTCCTCTTCTATCTATGTCTCTTTTTCTCTGCTTACATTATGACAGGATGTCTCTTTCAGGGATGATATTAAGGGCATGATACTTCCCTCTTCTATGCTATGTCTCTTTTCTCTGCTTACATTATGACAGGATACAGGGATGATATTAAGCACACTCTTCCCTCTTCTATGCTATGTCTCTTTTTTCTCTGCTTACATTATGACAGGATACAGGGATGATATTAAGCACACTCTTCCCTCTTCTATCTATGTCTTTTTCTCTGCTTTTATTATGACAGGATACAGGGATGATATTAGGCACATCTTCCCTCTTCTATGCTATGTCTCTTTTCTCTGCTTACATTATGACAGGATACAGGGATGATATTAAGCTACACTCTTCACTCTTCTTGCTATGTCTCTTTTCTCTGATTCTGACAGGATCAGGGATATCTATGTCTCTTTTTCTCTTTTTCTCTTACATTATGACAGGATACAGGGATGATATTAAGCATCTACTCTTCCCTCTTCTATGCTATGTCTCTTTTCTCTGCTTACATTATGACAGGATACAGGGATGATATTAAGCACCTCTTCCCTCTTCTATGCTATGTTGTCTTTTTTCTCTGCTTACATTATGACAGGATACAGGGATGATATTAATGCACACTCTTCCCTCTTCTATGCTATGTCTCTCTTTTCTATCTATGTCTCTTTTCCCTCTTCTACACTATTACGTTATGACAGGATACAGGGATGATGTCCAAAGCACACTCTTCCCTCTTCTATGCTATGTCTATTTTTCTCTCTTACATTATCTGAGGATACAGGGATGATTTTATGCAATCCTTTTCTCTGCTTATATGTATGTCAGCTTTTTCATCTATCTTCTCATTATGACAGGATACAGGGATGATATTAACTCATCTATTTCCTTCTTCTATCTATGTCTCTTTTCTCTTGCTTTTCATTATGACAGGATGCAGGGATGATATCTATCTACTCTATCCCTCTTCTATCTTCCTTTTTCTCTGCTTACATTATGACAGGATACAGGGATGATATTCTCTTATGCTATGTCTCTTTTCTCTGCTTACATTATGACAGGATACAGGGATGATATTCATCTTCCTTTCTTCTGCTATGTCTCTCTTTTCTCTGCTTACATTATGACAGGATACAGGGATGATATATTTCACTCTTGTTCTTCTATGCTATGTCTCTTTTCTCTGCTTATGTATTTGACAGGATACAGGGATGATATTAATCACACTCTTCCTCTTCTATCTATGTCTCTTTTTCTCTGCTTACATTATGACAGGATCTATGCACACTCTTCCCCTCTTCTATGCTATGTTTTTCTCTGCTTACATTATGACAGGATACAGGGATGATATTAACATTATGACGCTCTTCCCTCTTCTATGCTATGTCTCTTTCTCTGCTTACATTATGACAGGATACAGGGATGATATTAATCACACTCTTCCCCTTTCTATGCTATCTCTCTTTTTCTCTTCTTACATTATCAGGATACAGGGATGAGATTATGCTTTTTTCTTCTCTTTTTCTCTGCTTACATTATGACAGGATCAGGGATGATATTAAGCACACTCTTCCCTCTTCTATCTATGTCTCTTTTTCTGTTTCTATTATGACAGGATACAGGGATGATATTATGCACACTCCTATTTCTTCTATGCTATGTCTCTTTTTCTCTGCTTACATTATGACAGGATACAGGGATGATATTACTTTCCCTCTTCTATGCTATGTCTCTTTTTCTCTCTCAGCCCTCTTTCTTCTATCTCTGTCTCTTTTCTCTGCTTATATTTTATGACAGGATACAGGATGATATTAATCTATCTTCCCTCTTCTATCTATGTCTCTTTTCTTTTCTGTTTACATTATGACAGGATACAGGGATGATATGCAGCACACTCTTCCCTCTTCTATCTATGTCTCTTTTCTCTGCTTCATTATGACAGGATACAGGGATGATATTACACCTCTCTTCCCTCTTCTATGCAATCTCTTTTTCTCTGCTTACATTATGACAGGATACAGGGATATTCATATCTTCCTCTTCTATGCTATGTCTCTTTTTATCTATTACATTATGACAGGATACAGGGATCTATCTATCTATCTCTCTTCTATGCTATTTCTATTTTTCTCGCTTCATTACGACAGGATCTATCTATCTATCTATCTTTTCTTCCTCTTCTATCTCTATGTCTCTTTTTCTTTGCTTATATTTGACAGGATTCATCTATCTATCTATCTATCTATCTATCTATATCTATCTTTCTATCTATCTATTTCCAGGATACTGTTCATATCTTTTTCTCTTTTCTATGTATGTATTTCAGCCCGCTCATATTATCTATCAGGATCTATCTATCTATCTATCTATCTATCTATCTATCTATCTATCTATCTATTTTGGTCTGTTCTATCTATGTCTATTTTTTTCTTTGTCAGCCCACTCATCCTATCATCTATCTATCTATCTATCTATCTATCTATCTATCTATCTATCCCTATCTATCTATCTAGGTCTGTTCATATCTATGTCTGTTCATATGTGTATTCAGCCCGTTCATCCTATCTATCTATCTATCTATCTATCTATCCTATCCTATCTATCTATTTTGGGTCTGTTCATATCTATGTCTCTTTTTCTATGTGTATTTCAGCCCGTTCATCTATCTATCTATCTATCTATCTATCCTATCTATCCTCTGTCTATCTATTTATCTATCTGTTCTATTTGTCTCTTTTTCATATTTATGTCTCATCTATCTATCTATCTATCTATCTTCTATCTATCTATCTATATCTATCTATGTATCCTCTATATTTCGGTCTGTTCATATCTATGTCTCTTTTTCTATGTATGTATTTCAGCCCACTCATCTATCTATCTATCTATCTATCTATCTATCTAGGTCTATTTATCTATTTCTTTTCATTTCTATCTATATCTCTTTCATCTATCTATCTATCTATTTCATCTATCTATCTATCTATCTATCTATCTATCTATCTATCTATTTCTGGTCTGTTCATATCTATGTCTCTTTTCTATATATTTCAGCCCGTTCATCTACCTATCTATCTATCTATCTATCTATCTATCTATCTATCTATCTATCTATCTATCTATCTATCTATCTATTTCAATCTATTTCATATCTATGTCTCTTTTTCTATGTATGTGTATTTCCAGCCCGTTCATCTATCTATCTATCTATCTATCCTTATCTATCTATCCTATCTATCTATATCTATCTATCCTCCTATCTATTTCCCGGTCTGTTCCTTATCTATATCTCTTTTTTCTATGTATGTATTTCAGCCCGTTCATCTATCTATCTATCTATCTATCTATCTCTATCTATCTATTTCCGGTCTGTTCGTATCTGTCTTTTCTATGTATGTATTTCAGCCCGTTCATCTATCTATCTATCTATCTATCTATCTATCTATCTATCTATCTATCTATCTATCTATTTCGGTCTGTTCATATCTATGTCTTTTTCTATGTGAACATTGGGACGAAATTCAGGCAAAAAATAACGTATCTTTTCTAAATCTTATTTCTCTTTTTATTGGGCTACCTTCGTATCAATTTTCATATAGTATTAAACTCTTCATTATTGTAATCTTTGTATCCCAGATGGACAGGATATTAATTCAAAATAAACTCTAAAATCTTTATTGAATCCTCTTTTTTTTTATGAATTGAAAATTTATTTTTGGCGGATTAAAACGCAGGAAAAATCGCCTTTATCACTTCTATGTTATGTTTCGCACCTACCCAATAGTTAGATCGACAGGGTATTGCTCAAACAATTTCTTCGCCTTCTAAATTAAACTATATAAATATGGTAATACAGGTTTGATAATTATGGTCCTTCTGCGCTCTATATGTTATATATATATGATGATATATGCATATCTTATAGATAGATATTGGATTCTTTTTTATTTTTGCATTAGTTTTGGGGATTGTAAAATTGCCAATCTCTTTTTTCTTTGCTATTTCTTTCTCTGTATTATTTTTGGGCGTCTTTATGCTATGAAATGGTACCATCTACAGATTAGATTGTTAAGCAGGTTACTAATTTCTAATAGACTATTTTAGTATACTCATTATTTTGAGAAGAATCTGGATTGATTATTATATTCTTCCCGTGAAGGACGGTCCATCTGACTCAAATAAAAACATTTTTCAGTGTGAGCTAGGGAGTAAATCTAGTTAGCCATTACTACTGAGCTAATCTCAAAAAGTCAACTCATATCCAAATTTAAAAAAACTTTATAGATATTTTTAAGTTACAAAATAATATATACAATACAATTAAAATAATAAACAATATCTAAATATATCTTTACTTGACCTTACATAACTTGTGTGGAAAATAAACTTGATAAATCTGAAAAAGAAATATATTTCAGACAGTTAGATTAGTACTTAGTATTTACTGGGAATTTTCGTATATAACAGTTTACACTTATAAATTTACTTATAGAGATAAGGTATATCATGGAATTCGACTATTTAGACATATACTGTATTTTATGCAATCGTCAAAATATATAAGTTCAGGTAAATTAGCCATTTCCTTATATGTAATATAAAAACTGTTTCTTGCTTTAAATTTCTCTGATTAGAATTTACAAAGTTTTGCAGACATGGAAAGCGTTGATCGGGAGCGTATTTATTCTTGTCTATAGTTACCACGTATCGCTAATTCTTTACAATTCAAAATATTTATCCATTCTGTATGATTCATTTCCAATTATTGTGAGAAAACTGCAAGGATATTTACCTTCATTTATCTATCTATCTATCTATCTATCTATCTATCTATCTATCTATGTAAATCTTTCCATATATCATTATATTTTATCTATCTATTTGTAACAATCTGTTCATATCTATCTATCTATCTATCTATCTATCTATCTATCTATCTAAGCACCAATATATCTAACTACCTTTTTTCATCTAACCATCACACTTCCTATCTATCTATCTATCTATCTATCTATCTATCTATCTATCTATCTATCTATCTAAATCTTTCCATATATCATTAAATTTTATCTATCTATTTGTAACAATCTGTGCATATTTATCTATCTATCTATCTATCTATCTATCTAAGCACCAATATATCTAACTACCTTTTTTCATCTAACCATCACACTTCCTATCTATCTATCTATCTATCTATCTAAATCTTCATATTTCAGTATCTAGCTTTAACAGTCTGTGTATATCTATCTATCTATCTATGTTCGGATTTGTCTCTCTACCTAT
>CAHIKZ030003077.1:167500-262500 GCA_903632075.3 Acanthosepion pharaonis
TCTTCGTTTTCTTTATAATTTTTGTTCCTTCTATCTTAGCATTTTTATTTGTTTCTTAGTATGTTTCCAAAGAAACGGTAATGTAATCATTAAATAAATAAAAGCAGTACAAAGGAAAAATCCGTGAAATTTTCATCTTTAAAAAAATAAATATAAAGGATTTGTAAAGCTATAATAAGGTCTCTTAATTCCTTTTTATCTATCATAAAAGCGACCTTCATTAATTTTGTGAAAATGTCGTTGAAAATAAGATTATTGAGTAACAGACGCCATTATGCTGTTCGGCTTGGTTATTGGATTAGTGTGAAAAAGGCAGGAAAACCTATCTTAATTTGAAGAAAAAGAAAAAAAAATAATGTTTTATCTTCGGTTTCATTCTTTCTTTCATGTCGCTGATTTCTTCCAGATACCTGCATTCTCGGATGACTCTTGTACTTGGATTACCTTTAAAACCTCACTGCCTTTGATGCTTCAAATAATTAATTAACGTGAATTCTTTAATTGGCTCCCACTAGTAATTATAATGGCAGAGATAATGTAGTTGTTTCTATGACAGGTTCAAATCTTTGGTATGCCAATGAATACCTAACGCTAATCTATTAGAAATAAAGTGATTTAATTCTGTTGTACTATTAGTAATACGCTTGGTTTGTATATGATGTTTGATGCTACAATGTAGAAGTCAAACAATTTTTTTTACGTTCATGTCTTCCATACTGGTAACAATAATTTTATTGATTGAGGCGATTCTGAAAAAATTAGAAGTCCTAAGATGATTCGTTGTTGGTCGCCAAAATATTAACTATATAAAATTTGCTGATGACCAAACATTCAGCAATTGTAAGAAGATATAATAAATGGTTATTAGCAAAAGGAACATTAAGTGGTGCGAACGACAAATTGGAGGCGCGAAAATCAAGCAAGTACAAAGATTTCAATATTTAGGCAGCATATTATAAAAGGACAAAAATATGTGATACTGAAACCCGAAGGTGCATTAGAATAGCGAATGATGCCTTCCAAAAGCTAAGCAATATATTAAGGAACAGCAAAGAGTACTAGTCCGTTATGTAATATGTAATTCTACGATATGGCAGTGAAAGTTAGGCAATCTCCTCACAGATGAAGAAGAGATTTGAAGCAAGAGAAACAAAGAAAAGAGTACTGAACTGTTATGTAATATCAGTGCCCCTATATGGCAACAAATGTTGGACAATCTTCTCACAGATGAAGAAGAGACTTGAAGCAAGAGAAACAAAGAAAAGAGTAATGAAGTGTTATATAATATCAATCCTCCTATATGGCAGTGAATGTTGGACAATCTCTTCACAAATGAAGAAGATACGTGAAGCAAGAGAAACAAATAAAAAAATACTGAACTCTTATGTAATATCAATCCTCCTATATGGCAGTGAATGCTGGACAATCTACTCACAGATGAAGAAGAGACTTGAAGCAAGAGAAACAAAGAAAAGAGTACTGAACAGTGATGTAATATCAGTCCTCCTATATGGCAGTGAATGCTGGACAATCTCCTCACAGATGAAGAAAAGACTTGAAGCAAGAGAAACAAAGAAAAGTGCACTAAACTGTTATGTAATATCAGTCCTCCTATATGGCAGTGAATGCTGGACTATCTACTCACAGATGAAGAAGAGACTTGAAGCAAGAGAAACAAAGAAAAGTGCACTAAACTGTTATGTAATATCAGTCCTCCTCTATGGCAGTGAATGCTGGACAATCTCCTCACAGATGAAGAAGAGACTTGAAGCAAGAGAAACAAAGAAAAGAGTATTGAACTGTTATTTAATATCAGTCTTCCAATATGGCAGTGAATGCTGGACAATCTCCTCACAGATGAAGAAGAGACTTGATGCAAAGAAACATTTTCAAAAAGTGCTGAACTATTATTTAATATCAGTCCTCCAATATGGCAGTGAATGCTGGACAATCTCCTCACAGATGAAGAAGAGACTTGAAGCAAAGAGAAACAAAAAAAAAAGTATTGAACTGTTATGTAATATCAGTCCTCCCATATGGTAGTGAATGCTGGACAATTTCCTCACAGATGAAGAAGAGACTTGAAGCAAGAGAAACAAAGAAAAGAGTATTGAACTGTTATGTAATATCAGTCCTCCCATATGGTAGTGAATGCTGGACAATTTCCTCACAGATGAAGGAGAGACTTGAAGCAAGAGAAACAAAGAAAAGAGTGCTGAACTATTATTTAATATCAGTCCTCCAATATTTTAGTGAATGCTGGACAATCTCCTCACAGATGAAGAAGAGACTTGATGCAAGAGAAACAAAGAAAAGAGTGCTGAACTATTATTTAATATCAGTCCTCCAATATGGCAGTGAATGCTGGACAATCTCCTCACAGATGAAGAAGAGACTTGATGCAAGAGAAACAAAGAAAAGAGTGCTGAACTATTATTTAATATCAGTCCTCCTATATGGCAGTGAATGCCTGGCAATCCCCTCATAGAGTTTCTATTTTACATTGGCCATTATTGAACTATTTTACATATTTATAGTGTGAAATTGAAATGAAAATTCTAACGCTAATTACATCGTTGACATATGTTTTTTGATTAACTAAAGTATTTTTTTTTTCACTATATATTTACTCTTATAAAAACATCTGTTTTTTACATAAGTGAATTATAAGATGGGCAAGTAGGCAGCGTCAAGGTTATTAGCGCATAATGTGGAAATTTAACTGAGTTCAAATTCCAGTCTATACTGTTGCGTTCACTTTCGCCCAATTTCTTCTCCCCACTCTGATGTGTTAAATAGCAGTGTAGACTGTACTCCTTGGTGGATGTATAAGAGGGAAATTCTGAATTCAAAACCTTAAAGGAAGTAACTAGATACAATTCAACTATATTTTCCAAAGAATCGTGGCAGTTCGCAGATAATACAATTATTATCTGCCAACTGCCAAAAAAGAAAATGTTCATGAGTCGTGATTACGTACTAGGAAGTTTCTAGTTGGACTTTAAAATATATAAATAACTTATATAAATCGTAAATGGACTAATCTGCTTGTATTAATTTATTTTAATATTTCTCTCCTGTTTTGACGGCAAGATTCATCAAAATAATCTTATGATTATGAAAGTAAGTTCCACAGGTGAGAAGTGTGACAGAAGAAACTATTAGAATAGAACGTAGGGTTACATTGAGAGATTTCACCAGTAAAATGATGAGACCTAGCTGTCACTCTAGTCCTACGTTTGAATTTATGAAATCGATATTCCAAAACTCATCAGTAAAATAGCCATGAAAGTATTTATAGAAAAGGCAGAGTGAGGCTACGTCACAGCCAGATCAGGGTCGATAACATTGCAGATTCCCCTTTGGATTTTGTCAAGAATTTCTAGATGTCTGGCAGACGCACCAGGCAAGCTGTGACAGTTATATTCAATGCACGGACAAATTGTAGATTCATAAAATTCGCGGCCTATTTCTTGAAATTTTATTAATCTTTCCTGAAGCCCTTGGTCATTTTCCCTAGTGACATTGTCATACTGTGTAGGTATAGTTAACATTTACATAGTTTAACTAAGTACAGTACAAGATCTGCAGACACTAGGGGGATTGTGACTTGGACGCCGATAAGGTGTTGCGGAAAATACGTAAATATGAGGCTTTAAATGCCAAATCAGGATCACTAACTTTGTGAATTTTATCTAGAATCTTTAAATGCAGAAGCACCAGACCAGATGTGAAAGGAATATCTAATGCATGGTCGAATAACAGACTTGTAAACGTGCCAGATATGTATCCAAATATCAAATTTTTATGTACATACTAGCAGCACGGCCCGGCGTTGCCCTTGCTTGATTCAAAAATCGTACGACTCATACAACAATCTCTATCACTTGACTTAAAATATTTTTGCCCTTCCTTGCCTTTAAAGGAGTACCTTTTGCCGTGCTGATGTTGCTTCATGCCTTACTTCTTGCCTATCTCACATTGCGAATTTTTTCTAAGCTCTATACTAAACATTAAATATGTTACAAAAAAAGAACTAAACAAAATGAACACAAAATGAGCAGATTTAAAAAAAGGACTTTTTCACACCCAACCCAGTTCTGCGGAATCAGAATCAACGTTGAGTTTAAGCAAACGAATGAGCCAATTGGAGTAAAGTGCCATGTAGATTTAGTTTTTTTCCTACTTGTGACGAATGCAGCTATCGATTTTTTGCATGCTGCTTAACATTCGTGTCAGTCAACTGTTGGCTCTCACGCTGGCCAATAGAATCTTCCTGCCTATTCATGGCAGCCAGCTATAGGCTCTCACTCTGGCCAGTAGAAAATGGCCGCAAACTACATGAAAACTGCCGTAGAAGCATGAAAAAATCGATTATTTCCACTATCGATGGGAGTTGGGAAATGCAAAGTCGGTCTTGGCTTTCCCGCTAACTTGGAGCATGTGCTTGTAAATTTTGGTGCAAATTCGTCGAAAATTGCGGCCGTGCATTCGTCACGCACACACACACACATCCTGCCTTTTATAGATAGAGATTGCTACTTATGTTTTTCTTATAACAAGTGTGTTGTAGCATACCTAGGGACGATAATGGCTATGCCACCATTCACATAAATACAGTAGTGAATACTGTATTTGTTGGTCCGTCGGGACTTCAGCTGGGCTGGTTTAGCTCTCTGCTTCCGAGCAGAGAACATTTTCAGACGGAGCTATGTCGAAGGTAGTCTCATCTCGGTAATACCTACCCGACACCGTTTTATACTGGGTCTACGGGGAAATTTTGGCTCGGCCTACGGGCTCGGTTATCCAACATTAAAATTCGGCTTTGTGCCACATCTGACTGTGTGGGGTAGTTGGTAGATACCGTCTTCGGTCTGCAGTAAGAGATTCATCGTGGAATTCACTTAACTCATTTCTAGCAGTTGAGTACTTCTACGCGCCGCTGGCGAATCTTATTTGTGTTGTTCTTGTCCTAAGTATTATCGTTCATTACTAACCTTTGTGTGATTATTCTATTCAGTAACCTCCCCTAGGTTACAACAAAGTGTAATATAAACTTGAACCCTGACATTTTATAATTTAATCGGCTATTTAGAACAACGTGACTGCATTCTGCTCAGCACTGTCGATACACGTTGCAAGATTTTTAGGTGAATATAGTGGTAAATAGAAAATATATATCAATTTTCCCATTGCCAAGTCAGCTGGTAAGAAAGTTGGTTCACTGTGTCGTGCGAGACAATTTTTCTCCTTACATATCTATATGTCTACCATTCTTCCATGCTTAGAATATTGCTTCCACATAGTGTCCAGTGTCATTGCTATTTACTTTGGGCAACTTGATAAAACCCCAAAAAGATTCAGCAACATTACTGGTCCTGATCTGGCGGATCGGCTCCAGTCACTTTCTCATCGCCTTAAGGTTGATGTGTCTTTTCTGTAAATACTTTCATGGTAATTATTCGGGTGAGCTCTTCACTATGGTACCTAGACTTTTTGAATTTAAGCGCAGTACTAGACTGGCGTCGAGATCTCATCAATTTACAGTTGAGCTGGCGATATGTAGCCGTAAGTTCTATGCTAACAGTTTCTTCTCTCGCACTTCTCATTTGTCAAACGCCCTTCTAGCGCCATGATTTCCAGCCGGCTTTAATCTTCAGCCAGTTAAATTCAATATCAATCGATATTTACTGTCCTCCTGATTAATGTTTTCTATTCCTGCTCATTATTAATGTTTCTGTTCCTAATTCTTTCACACCCTGTAACCCCTTGTGTCTTAGTGGCTTTACTGCCTTCCTTGTGGAACTCCCTTCCAATTCCATGCTTTCCAACCAACTTTAATCTGCAATAATTTAAATGCAATATCAACCACTATCTACTGTTCTGATTACTCTTTCCTTTTCCCACTCATTATTAATGTTTCTGTTCCTAATTCTTCCACACCCTGTAACCCCTTGTGTCTTAGTGGCTTTACTGCCTTCCTTGTGGAACTCCCTTCCAATTCCATGCTTTCCAACCAACTTTAATCTACAATAATTTAAATGCAATATCAACCACTATCTACTGTTCTGATTACTTCCTTTCCTCTTCCCGCTCATTATTAATGTTTCTGTTCCTAATTCTTCCACCCTATAACCCCTTGTGTCTTACCTTTTTACTGCCTTTCTTGTGGAACTCCCTTCCAATTCCATGCTTTCCAACCAACTTTAATCTACAATAAATTAAATGCAATATCAACCACTATCTACTGTTCTCATTATTAATGTTTCTTTTCCTCTTCCCTCATTATTAATGTTTAATTTCAAGAAATTTCCAGTTTCTTTCACAGTAACAAATTAATGCCTTGTGTCTTAGTGACTTTACTGCCTTGCATGGGATAATATCGATTAAAAAAGTTGTCATAATCTTATTTTTCAGTACATCCACGCCGCTACCTAACGTGACACAAGGTGGTTGTATTTAATTTAGCGAGACAAGTTTTCTAATCATTACATCACGCAGAAGCGCCCCGGTAACTTACTAAGGCCAGATGTAAGAAGCACCAGGAAATCAGAACTCAATCGTAATTGATCAAGTGATACAAGCTTTTTAACCATTACACCGCGTCAAAGTGCCCAAAGTAGACAGGTAAGTACACAAACTGCTTATTAAGATAGTGACAAAATATATTCAACTTATTCATTTTCATTTTATTCGTCTTATAGTTATTACTACTGTATCTACTCCTTTTCTTTAATTCAGTTTCTTTAGGATTGTCCGTTATTTCTATATCCTCAGTATTTGTTATAGAAGTTGCAAAAATGTGTTATTGTTGTTGCTAACAATAAGTTTATCACTATAGTATTGAGTTAGAACAAAAGTTTGTAGTGATTTAAAAGTAAATTTCATAGACAATATTCAGATGTATTCAACCATGTATTTACCATTTTGTTTCACTGCTTCTATGTGTTGTTCCTTCAGGGCGTAGATTATCACGACTCTCCACAGTTTCCTGTCCTTTGTAGCTCTTTGTCTTTTTGATATCTCTCCCTGCCCTGATCTGCCATCCATTCACCCAGGCTGGCTAGGTAGGTCACGCGTTACTTTCCTCTGTCTCTCTTACCTTCAATCTGTCCTGTGAGTATCAAATTTTCCATGCCCTCTTTCCTTATTATGTGCTTGGGAAATTTCAACAGTTTCTTCTTGATGTTAAATATAAGTGTCATTTTTCTATCCATTTTCTCTAGAACTACGTCGTTGCTGAAATATTGGTTCCATGGTACACTCAACATCCTTATGTAGAACCACATTTTATTTTCTTTGTCTTTGAGACATAAACCTGATTCCATCCTTCCAGAACTTGGAAGATTTTGGGATGGTATAAGTTGTTTTACAGGCTTCAAGATCAATGAATCTTCTTCTCATTAACATAATTTTGTATGAATTGAAGTGGTAAATCGAGAGTGTAAGATCAAGAGAGAACTGTGAGCTTATTAGAATATCCTAGTTGGGTTTGCGAAGAAACGTTAGTCCTGGCTTTGTGCTGATGGAAGTCACTATCTTTGTCTAATTCCTGGTGCCTTTCATCGATTACTGTCTTTAATTAAAACTAAAACCAGGAATTCTCTTAATTCAACATCTGATTACGGAAGGAACTCGTAATACATAGATTTACGGAAAGAACTCATAATGCATACAGCCCTTCCAATGCCATCAGATTCACAGCATGACCTTATTCGGACGCAGACCGTTTATTGAATCGGTTAACGATGGTACATTTCTTTTCTTTTTTTTCTGCGAACCTTTTTCTGCACGTCCATTTTTTTTATTGCTTGTAGTCCTTCTTTAAAAACTGGATCGTTTTTGTTTCAGTTGTGCAGAGAAACGCTGATTGAAAAATTACTTCACTTAATTATTTCCTTTTAAATCGTGAGACCCTCAAATATCATATCTATCCTCCTTTTTTTTTTTTTTTTTCTCGCACTTCACACTTTTTTCACTTTTTAATTTTTTAATTCAAAATACATTACAATCTTAAAAAAATTAAATGCAACATCAATCGCCATTTCTGTCTCCTTAAACCATTTTCTTTTTTTTTTGTCCTTTCCTCAAACCTCCACAATTTTCAATCTTTCTCCTTCTCTTTCATTTTCACTCCCTGTAACTCCGCCCCGTGTTCTAGTAGCATTGTCCCCATACTTAGGGGTGAAACGATTAAAAAATGTATAACCTGAATCATTATATTAATCATTATATTATTATCCATTAGTATATAGATAATAATTATGATATTATTATTTTTCCTCGTTAAATCGTGAACGATTCTTCTATACCAGTGTTTTCAAATGTCTAACAAATCTCATATAAAACACATGGATTATCTCTGCTATGTCCCGTGTCGTATATCTTGGATTATTTTAAATCGACGCTTTGATTTCCTCATCATCAATGGGTGTAGGCCTACCGTAAGGTTTTTGTTTATCCAGATCAGTAATTCTACTTTTTAATTTAACGAACAACTGACAAACAGTCTGTTTACACAGTATTTTTTTCCTTACCGGGAATAAAAGAGCATCAAATGATAAAAATGCGTCTCATCTCTTATTTTAGCTTCACAATCCACACACGTTATTATCTAAATTTCAGAACATATATATATATATATATATATAAAGAAATATAGTTTTAAGGTGTGCTATATTTATGGAATAAATTGCTCAATATCAGAGAAATAGTGTATGGAAATAAAAGTGAACATTGAGCTTTCAATACTCAGAGGCCGACAGGCTGTTTCATGCTGGACGCAATCGAAATTTTCCGTTAACAAAAAGGCGTCCTGGCGATTTTTCCAGCACAACATACAACCTTTGCCTTTACTTCAATATTCAATATATATATATATATATATATATATATATATATATATATATATATATGAAATGGACAAAATCCGACAATTATTTTAAGACATTTTTATGTTCATACATTCTTTTTATAGCTACAAATATTTAAGTAAATGCTCTGTTTTATAATAAACAGTATTAAACAACATTTACCGGCCTAAATGTCCGAGAAATTTTCTCAGAAAATATTCCTCCTCCGACAGGATTCGAACCTTTATCCTATACAGAACTGTCATTTAGCTTGACGTGCCTTTACCTTTAAAATTTTCTGTTAAAATTTCTCGGACATTCAGGCCGGTAAATGTTGTTTAATACTGTTTATTATAAACAGAGCATTTACTTAAATATTTGTATCTATAAAAAGAATGATAAATAAAAATGTCTTTATATATATATATATATATATATATATATATATATATATATATATATATATATATATATATATATAAGTATATAATTTTAAATTTATAAATTTTAGTCACAACCCAATACTAACCAGTAAAACAGATACTTCAACTAAGGAGTAAATAATTGTCATCGTTATCAAATAAATTTACCATCATCAGAAGGGTAATCATTAATATAGCTAATATTAATGCTATAATTATTGCAAGAGACACTGCTTAAGAAAGACAAATGACACCGCAAAAAATGAATAATGATAGTATAAAAAAATTATAATTGTTATAGTTGTTGTCCTTTTGTATGAGTTGGTATGTTATTGTTATCTACTTATTTCCAGTTATCTTCTTGGTATATAGTTTTGATTCGATTGCCATGGAAACAATGTCATTTTAGCTGATCAATGTGGTTAAATCTAGGGGCAAAGAATAGGCAAGAGAATCGTTTGTTATTACCATTTCCAAAATATAATATATATATATATATATATATATGTGTGTGTGTGTGTGTGTATATATATATATATATATATATATATGTATATATATATATATGTATATATATGTATATATATATATATGTATGTATATATATATATATATATATATATATATATACTTTTCAGGTTTCAGGTAAAAATTTGTCAAAGAATCGCAACATAAGAACAAATGCAATATGTGATGTCACAAAAAGTAGGAAGCTGTGAGTTGCAGGGTGAATAAGAGAAAGTACAGTGATAAAAAAAATGTGAAACGTAAATAACGATGCAAAGAGAAAGATGAAAACAAAGAGACAAGGGTATATAAATGGAGAATCCTTTAAGAAAAATTGCAAAATAAATTAAAAATCGTTAAAAAAAAAGAAAAAAAATGAAAATAATTTAAACGGAAGTAATAAAGTAACAACAGTGAAAATTAAAACAACTAAATAAAAAATGCGTAAAAGAAGAAGCAACTAGATAAAGAAAACTTTGTGACGAAGAAGAGGCTGAAAGGAAAAAAAAAAGAAAAGCATCCATAAAATGAATGAAAAATTAACGAAAATGAAGAAAGTTTCTGGTGCATCGCAAAAGAGAAACGGACGAAGAAGGAAAGATTGGAACAGCAAAAAACTTGACAAGAAAACTGTCAGATGTCAACGAAAAAACAAAATGGAGGGAAATATTTCTTTGTCTGAGTTAAAACACGGGAAGAAAAAAATCCAACTTTGAGATAAAGAAAATGACAACAACGACATGAAAAAATTAGAAAGAAAAAAAAAACGAAAATCTTGAACAATACGTGATTTAATAATAAATAGATTTATAAATAAATATATAAATAAATAATTTAGAGACAAGTAAACAAAGAAATCTATGAGAATAAAGCCAATAATGAGAGAAAAAATACGTGGTACTACCATGTGACAGAAACTCCGTTTGAAAAATGTTTGATTCCTTCAAGTTCGCAGAATAAAGAATCATCAGATTGCGACATGATGGAATGGTAGACATAGATTCAAAGAGAAGTGGGGGCCCATACGGGAAAGACATCTTACGGCCATATCACGTTAAAAAACCGGTCCCCGTACGAACAACGAAGTTAAGCGACGTCGAGCCAAGTCAGTACTTAGACGGGTGGCCGCAAGAGAATACCAGGTGCTGTAAGCCTGGATGTAAGAGTGATATAATAGATAATACCCGGAATTATATAATCGGAGAGCCGAGTTCTAATTCCTGTTGGGTTAGTTATATTCACTTTACATGCAAATGCTCTTGGGAAAGGTATGAATTCACCTCCACACCTAATTACACCTGGAGTAATTAATAAAATTTGTATCACTAAATTATTGCCATCTCAAAAAAGTATCTTAAAATCTAAATAAATTTTCTGGCTTTAAATGACCTGTAACTGGCTGATAAGCCGTAGAAAACGAATACATCAATCAATGAAAAAGTGGTGATTGAAAATACAGAAACAAAACACAAGATAGAGGAAAATGGAAAAACAAGTGCAACGTGAAGTACCATATAGCATACAGAATTTTTATTTATATACAAAATATCCCCTTGCAAAAACAAATAAAATTCATGAAACTATTGATATATGTATGTTATTATAATATACAGATATTATTTTAAATATCCTGTATATTAGTAATGAAAATATTTCCATGTCTGCTTTGATTAATTTTCTAAAAAATACCCCAAATAATTAATATATTCATATATATTCAAGGCTATATAAAATACCAGGTTGAGGACTGGCGTGGGGTAGCTGCCCTTGATGAGGGAGAAAGGAGTCTCTCTGAGCTTTGGTTAGCAACCCTTTTAATGTTGGTTTCACGATAAAAAGACTTCAGATGGGAAGAAAAACTCATGACAGCTTAACCTGGTCATTGTATTGCATGTGTCTGTCGAGAGGCGTGTACTGGCTGGTACTGACTGTGATCCGGAGAGGTTAAACTCCGCGATAATAACACATGAAGACTGTCGTTCAGAGTTTCCGTGGCAAGTCTTTTGCGCCGTTATTTTTTTATCGACAGATCCAAAACGTATGGATGGTCTGACACAAGCCTTCACCACTTGAAACAAATCATTGTGTTGGTTTTCTGACAACTACATCTAATTAGTTCCGCACATATCTGGCTACTGCGAAAAATTCTATGAAACAATATCAACTTCATCTTGGCACTTGGAATGTACAAACTCTCCAGGACAACAACTCAGCACCAGAAAAAAAAGCTCTGGTCGCATTGGAGCTAAAGAGGTACATTGATATAGCTGCACTGAGAAGTAAGTGTTGTGGATTCCGAGATGAAATCCGGTCTCCAATGAATGACAAACGCAGGAATGAAATATAACAAATATATGTATTTACACAATAATACAATTGGTAATACTGTTAGTAGATCCAGAAACGCGGTTAGTAGCAATAATAATATATATATACAGTCTGTTAAATCCAGTCTCGAAGTAGGACTTCCTTAGAGTCGGGCGTGCTTGTAACTGTGGCTTCTACAAGCGGTTACCTCACACTATTACTCTACCTCCAACTCAATCACAATCTCACTCTCGCTCTCTCTACTCTGACCGACTCTGGGTATTTAACGGAAGCAGTCCAAGTAACACACTGGTCGAGTCCAATTGTATGAAAAAGGGATGGACCCCATAACAGTAAGGATCAGTCGACTACATGAAACGAGAAAGCAAAATAAGACATCTAACAGTGTTCCTGCTGTACTTGGATACAATACATTCTCTAGGTCCACTCCTTCATAGTCAGCCTATACCTTTTCAGCCTACCCTCGTACCTGGAAAGAAACGATGCAGCTATTAATAAGAAGAGATGAAATGAATGCATGCAAGATTTCACAGCTTTAGTATCACTACTTCATAGGCAGCCTATGAACTTTTCAGTCCACCTATGTACCTGGAAAGAAACAATGCAGTTATTAATAAGAAGAGTTGAAATGAATGCATGCAAGGTTTCACAGCTCTAGCATCACTCCTTCATAGTCAGCCTATAAACTTTTCAGCCTACCCTAGTACATAGAAAGAAACAATGCAGTTAATTAATAAGAGATGAAATGAATGCATGCAAGATTTCACAGCTCTAGCATCACTCCTTCATAGTCAGCCTATGAACTTTTCAGCCTACCCTAGTACATAGAAAGAAACAATGCAGTTATTAATAAGAGATGAAATGAATGCATGCAAGATTTCACAGCTCTAGCATCACTCCTTCATAGTCAGCCTATGAACTTTTCAGCCTACCCTAGTACATAGAAAGAAACAACGCAGTTATTAATAAGAAGAGATGAAATGAATGCATGCAAGATTCCACAGCTCTGGCATCACTCCTTCATAGTCAGCCTATGAACTTTTCAGCCTACCCTAGTACATAGAAAGAAACAATGCAGTTATTAATAAGAAGAGATGAAATGAATGCATGCAAGATTTCACAGCTCTAGCATCACTTCTTCATAGTCAGCCTATGAACTTTTCAGTAGTCTCTTGTATGTGAAAAGACATTATGAGTAATGATTAAAGGAAAACTTTTTACCAACGCGTTATGAAAGTAAATATAAGGATTTTATTTTGCATCGTGCATTTATAAATAGAAGTACAATTAGCCTTATGCTTTTAATATTTTTTAAATATAAGACCGCTCAAAATATTCTTTATTATTCTTGTGAATTTCAATTTAAACTATGGAAGATGCTATGCGATGTAATTTAATGGGTAATAAAGAAAAGTGAATAAATTCTATTTTGTTTTTCCACACCGGTAGCACGACACGGAGTTTCATTCAAAACGCAACCTTCAGGTGCTGATTGAAAACCGTATACGGAGCGAAGGCTAAAAATTTGGCAAGATTCGATGGCGGCAATATCAAGAACTTTCCGTCTAAGTAAATTATTTTCTTTTTTAATAAGTGTGGTATTCTTTAGAGGACTGTTGCGGTTAAATATATTTCTGTGAATGACTAATAAATACAAAAATTATCTCATACATAACAATTTTGCAAATAATAATAATGATAATAATAATAATAAGCAACCAAGGAATTTGAAAAACTATCAAAATACAAAGACCTGGAAATTGAAATAGAAAAAATGTGGAAATTGAAAACAAGAATAATACCAGTGGTAATAGGTGCACTTGGAATTATAAAAATGGAACAAAACAACACATTGAAAGAATCCTGAAACCCCAGCTTAAGAGACATACAGAAAATTGTCTTATTAAGTACAGCACACACACTAAGGAGAACTTTGTCTATGTAACGCTAGCAACTCATCGGAGATAAAAAAAAAAAAAAAAAAAAAAAAACACATGAAATGTGGCCATAACAACACACCACGACCTGCCTTAGGTCTTTCCGCAGACTTGGTAGGTAGTGTGTCCATAGCAGAAATAATAATAATAATAATAATAATAGTATTATTATTATCAATTATTATTATTCCGAATTTTGTTGTTACCCGGCTGCGTCCCTCAGAGAGAAAGCAGTCTGCGTCCGAAAAATCTGTCACTGGAAGAAACTCTTTGATGACTCTCTTGGTCATCAAAACCGGATTAACTCCAACCATATACCTTGTGATCAAATCAATTAATAAAAAGAAAGAACGAATTGGAGTGGCAAAGAGTGTCAGCAAGTCATGACATCTTTTTTTCTCCGCACTCGAAAACCTACAAAAGAACATCACTGATCAGGCGTACCAAATATGGAGAGATATGGTAGATACTGAAATAAGACGCTATCTCAACCCAAACATATTTGCCAGTGTCCACAGGGACATCATGCAAAATAAAAGACTACCAAATGGAGAAATAGATCAGATAAAAATAAATATAAGGAAAAGTATATTATGATCACTCAAACAATAATGAGGTAAGAGTAGAAATAAATAATATGACAGAGGATGAGGTAAAAACTAAAATAAATGAGATACGAAAACAATAATCTCTTAGGAAATAAAATAGAAGAATCTAGCTGCGACATAAACAATTGCACTGGTTCAGATTATGTCACTGAAGATGAATCAAACGACATTAGGGCAGAATTCCTTGCGAACAACAGAGTTGAAATCACTGAAGCGAAAAACTACATCATTCTAATAATCAGCAGAGTAACTCGCGCACCGATGTCAAAGAAAAAAGACCGGCTCCCAAAAACTCATATGACATAGTTCAAAAAACATACTGTGTAAACATATAAGACTGCATTGCAAGCACTGTTAAGACCACTGGAAAACATCACAGAATTAAATAATGTCATCTATGGAACAGTTTTAGTAGTGAGTAGGAAACTTAATGTCAAGACAAAGAAAAATCAAGCACTAGACAAAAAAGAACCAGTTTCGAAGGTCAAATTAAAGCGAAGAATTGGGAAAACCAGATGGGAATTATCGATAATAAATGAGATGTCAAGAAATTTTTCAACAAGGAAAAGCAAGAAAATCAAATGGAAATATAAAATTAAAGCAGTAAATGAAATTCCACCAATAAAGAAAAAACTTAAGCAGAAACTGCCATTAAAGAAGAAAACAAGACGTTGTAGGTTCTATCGACAAAAGATTTTCCAAACATACCTCAAGATATTTTATAGGGAAATGTGAAAAGCTGTTAAAGAAGTAAATATCACCATTTATGAAAGAAGTGCAAAAATTTTGGAGAATATTTGGAGCAACCCAAAGAAATATAATCCCAATACAGAGAGGATTAAACGAGAACAAGAAAGAATGGAAGGATAAATCTGTGGATGAATGTCAAAATATAAACGAGGTAAGCAAAATCCCCAAATGGAAATCTCCAGGAAATGACAAGGTACCCAATTTTGGCTCTATCATCTGTCATCAATCCATAAAACACTTGTACAATCTTTATCAATACTAATTAATAACCTCATTATAATTCCAGAATGAATCATTGATAGTAGTACATATCCCCAACCAAAAAAACTATAGGCAAATAACATGTCTGTCCACCACATATAAATTGATCACGTCTGTCTTGACGAAGTGTACTTTCACTTTTGTCGATGAAAACAATATCTTTCCTCTGGAGCAGAATGGATGTCGAAGAAGTTCATATAGTTGGAAAGATCAACAAAATGGTCCTGGAAGACAAAAGGTAGAAATCTCTGCACAGAAACTAAAAAAAAGAAGCAGAAACAATGACAAGATAAGCCTATTCATGGTCAATATTCTGTCCATACCAAACATACTGATGTAGACAGACCCATCAGTGTCTACGTAGTGCAGAGTTAAAGGCTGAAACCCGTTTTATTTTTCTGCACCAGACCAATTTTTGCTAACTAGAAATTACCAAGCACTCATGCTGAAAAATAGTAGAGATTCTATGATAAATATCCAGAAACAATTGACAATTTTGTATGAGGTTGCAAAGCGTTAGCACCCACTGAATACAAAACTCAACATGATAGAGAGGGCCAATACCGGCACTAGAAAATATGCAACTTTTATAGAAAGGACACTGCAAGAAATTGGTATGCATAGCATCCATTCCCGCTTACAGAGACAGGGCCTGTAACAATTCTATGGCAAAAGTGCACAATACACACAGACAAAACAAGCATAGCTAATCGCCCTGATATCATGTTCATAAACAAAAAAAAAACACAGACACACACACAGAATATACTTTCTTATATGCTTATATGGTGTAATGGATATCGGCTCGGAGTGAGAACTCGGAGGGCCGAGTTCGAATTCCAGTCGAGTTTAGTCGATTTTAGCCGAATTCGAGTCAAGTTTTCACTTACGTAGAAATACCCTTGGGAAAGATATGAATCCATATCTTCTTGAATAGCAGGACAGACTGGGTTCTTTAGCCTTGGTTGGCAACCAGTTTACTGCTGGAAAAAGTGGAAACCTACTGCGGAAAAAATCTGCCTCGTCAGTCATCTATCGAAAGATATATGATTGCTCAAACGTATATCACGCATGGCAGTTAACTGACTGACTGATATACTTTCTTATTGATATGGCAGTTCTTGCAAACTGTAATGTATCTTTGAAGATTTTCAAAACCTATCAAAATACAATGTTCTTCAAAAGGAAATCTCAGAAATATGGTACGTGATAACATGAATAATTCCAGCTGTAAAAAAGTTCATTGAAGGGATCCCTGGTAACCCAAGCCTTAAAGAAATCCAAAAATACTATAATCACACTTTACGAAGGGCTTTATCTGTGTAAAATGTGTTTGATCTTAGGTTATTTTTCTTTTACAAAAATACTAAGTGGAACATATCCTGATTCTATTTCTGTCCTTAGGTCTCTGGTTGGAAAACTGAAGGCATTGAGTATACAAAAGAAATAAAAAATAATAATAATATCTGATTTAAATATGACTGTTAACAATGCACTATGCTATAGGAAATGCTTTCGAAATAAAACATTTCGTAATACTTTGGTAGTAGATGAAAACACTTGAACATCTCTTTATAAACTTTTGTGCAAATTAAGTGCAGCTGTGGATGTACTATAGCAATTAATCTACAAAAGTCGGGTATGGCAAGGCCTTAGAATGTGAGAAGAAAATGAAAGCAGAAAAAAAGGCAGATATGTAAATGATTAGATATAAAATAATATCTTACATTTGTTAGGAGTAAATAGCTACACGTAACCTTAAGAATTTCTAATTCATAAATTTTGTACAGGTCTTATTTTTTACCCTGCAGATTTCAAATCAACTTTATCATGTATGTGCGTCCTGGGTATGACGATAAACTACATCCGCGTCCAGGGTAAGACGATAAAACGTCCAACAGCAAGACCTCTGATCAGGAGGTTTTGAGGAGCGTGGAACCACCTCTTAATTATTGATGTTCCCGATCCACCCTGACCCAGGGTGTTAGCACCTGCTAGGGTCCCAGCTATGGACAAATAGTTAACCCAGAAACTGAGGTAAAAAGCATTATAAAAGTGTAAAAATAGGTTTTAATACCAGAAATACTCTGTAAAAATTATTACCAGAAATAAACGTTTTTGAAAAAATATTACCAGCTATACGTTTTTGATAAAATAATATTACCAGCTATACGTTTTTGAAAGAAATATTACCAGCTATACATTTTTGAAAGAATAATATTACCAGCTATACGTTTTTGAAAAAATAATATTACCAGCTATACGTTTTTGAGGAAAAAAATATTAACAGAAATAGATTTTTGAGAAAACAAAAATATTACCAGAAAAAAAAATTACCAGAAAAAAAAATTACCAGAAAAAATAATTACCAGAAAAAAAAATTAAATGGCCCATTGAGGTTGATATGTCGTAAAACAAAACAAACCAAACCATTATCATGTAAGTTTTCTGCGGAAGCCGGTTCAGTCACCGACTACTCAACTGTGCTGCATAGAGTACTGGTTTATATAGTACATTTTTCTTCTCTTGAACCTGTAGCCACACTCGGTAATGTACATGATCATGACTACATCACCCTATGTAGTGCTGCTGTCACTTGAGAATCAAGTAGTTTTTTTTCAAGGTGGAGATAGTAGCACACTATGTTCTGAATTCTAAATTTTCTTTCTTCAAGTTTGGTTGACAACTAAGCATAAAGAACCTAGTCTACTCTTCTATTTAATTCAGAATTTAAACTTGGCTCGTTCATCTTACTTTCAGCAACACATTAAATGTTTCCAGTAACACTCATTTGAATGAACTAATCTACATATACTCTTATTAATTAACTTTTTACAGAATTTACTTTCTCTTCGTGTAACGGAAGACATTTCCTAAGAGGGCAATATACTGAATTTAATGTTTGATATGGTGTAATGATTTCCAGTTTCACTAATCTGGTGAAGACATTTTCCCATGTTTAAAATTGTTAGTGGCTCCAACTGCAATACAAATGGTTGACATGCAGAATTAGACTAGACTTCAGTTTTTAAAAAAAATGCGATTTAAAATCATAATAAATTTTCTGTTTTCTAAACATTAAAACACTTGTAAAATTCTGTAAGTCAACGGACTACAGAGTCAAGCTGGAATCTTTCGAACTCTCGAACTCTCTGCTCGAAGACAGATAGAAACCCGGACGAGGCTCTGCCGAAGTGCAGAGTCTCGTCCGGGGTGACAGACCCGATCCCTTTCATGCGGAGTCTACGGGGATTTTTTGGCCAAGCCTACGGACTCGGGAATCTCACATTAAATTCGGCCTTGTGCCACATGTGACTGCGTAGGGCAGTTGCTAGATACCGTCTAGCTGGAATCTGTTCAGTCTTTTTCTGTTACCTGAAGACTCTACGTCGGTTTGATTGGCAAATTATTCGCTTGAAATTTCCTTGCGCTAAAGTAAGTGTAAGTTCGGTTACGTCTTTTGCTGTTTTGTATTCATTGTTCGTACATTGTTTTTTGTGACTTCTTTTTGTGTTTGATTCTAACCGGTGTTTCCAACCGGTGTCGTGGGAACGTCAACATTATGGCGGAGTCTCAAACTACTGATGTCACCCCCACCGAAGTAGTCCCTTTGGTGTGGACAAAAGAGAAACTCTTACCAAAAGGAACCAAGTATTATAAAGGACTAAAAGAGAAATATGGTGATTATATTAACGGAAGTGAACTGTTACCGGTAGCGGGAAGCATACTCGTTACCAAAACAGTAAGGCTTTAGACTGAATATCTGAGAACCAGAAAAACCAATGTACGTATCAGAGGACCAATTGTACTTGAGGTTGTCGCACATCTTTGTGTCGATTTTGACTGCTGTGTTCAACAACTGGTTTCGGCGGGGGTCCATCCCCAGTCGGATCACCAGGGGTTTGGTCACGTTGCTGAAAAAGGATAAGAATGGAGGGTGAGAATTAGATGATTATAGGCCCATAACTAGGCTAAACACAGAGTTAAAGATTTTGGCCAAGATCCTGACGGGGCATTTGCAGTCAGTTGCCGAGAGTCTGTTGGGACCCGATCAGACATGTGCTCTGATGGGCCGAGCAATTCAAAGCATCCTACATCTGATCCGCACGAGCTCAATCCTAGAGGATGTAAAAGACGACGATGAGGTCGCGGTGATCAATTTGGATCAGTCTAAGGCATTCGATAGGGTCGATCATCAGTACCTGGCTGCTGTCCTGCAGGTCGCCGGATTCAAACCTGATTTCTGAAAGTGGATTAGCCTCCTGTATCGCCCGCCCCCCAGTGCTGTGGTACAGGTGAACAGAATGCTGACGCGCGCTTTTTGCTGTCTCGGTCGGTTCGTCAGGGTTGCCCACTGTGGCCCCTACTTTATGCTTTGGCGTTGGAGCCTTTCCTTCGCCGGCTAAGGGAAGAGGCGAGCAGTCCGGTCCTACCTGGAATCACTGTCTCTGGTGGAGCTCGAGCCAAGGTTTCCGCGTAAGCCGGTGACTTATCCATTTTCGTATAGTGTCGCAGCGATATTGTGGTGGTACAGAAGGTCACGAGGGTCAAGAATAACCGCAAAAGGTCTTCCGGCTTGCGGTTAGGCTCCTGGAAGGGAGTGGATCTTTCAGGGCCCTTTGGCTGGACGGCATTCTTGGAGAAAAATTGGTCAGAAGTACACTTACGTCTTTCTTATCCTTTGGCTTGGCTGTACTTCCTCTTTGCAAGGACCATCGAAAGACGATCGAGCGCTTGTTGTTCACCCTCTTGTGGCGTGGTTGCAAGCAGAAGGCCCATAAAGAATGCTGTGTCTAGCGTCTGTCATGGGGGGCTGGGAATGCCACGTTTGGTGAGACACCAACAGCGAGTGTCGAGCGACCTTGAGGGCCTTTCCTCGGTCCAGTGACCTTTCACGGTCTCGAAAGATTTTGTATCGTGAATTACTGGAGGGGTCGCGGAGGATCCTCTCTGTGGGTGGTTCGGCTTGTTGTTGGCCGAGTTGCGCTATTTCTGTTCTTTGGCACCAGTGGCGAATTACTTCAGTAACCTTGAGTTTTTGCTTACCTCGCGATTGATTCGGAACGTGCTATCTCACAATGAGAGAATCTTCAGATGGGGCTGACTGTCATCGGTGTGACCTTGGATTAGAAGAAACGGTTTCAACGCCTTCTACCTTTGTCCTCAGGTGCAGCCTTTCTGTGATTATGTCGGTGAGTTGACGGCTCGTATCGCTCCCGATGTTCTCGTGCTCATGTGAATATATGGTATTATGGTATATGTAGGATTGAATGGTGATGAATGAGTTCTTGTGGTAAATGAATTAATTGTTTTGGAGGAATGAGTCGTGATCATGATTAAATACGATTAGGATAATTAACAAAGACCAGCCTCTCCCCATTTCTCCTTCGGCGATATGCCACAATTATTGTATAATTTACAATAATAAATAATCCAGCTTGAATCTTTTCCAGCTGTGCTGGTCAAACTCTCTGCCTCCGAGTAGAGAGGATCCCCAGACGAGGCTATATCGTAGGGCAGAGTCTCGTCTCGGGAAACAGCTACCCGACCCCGTTTTATACGGGGTCTACGAGGAAATTTGCCCGAGCCTACAGGCTTGGATTACCCCACATTAAACTCGGCTTTGTGCCACATCCTACCTCCTGGGGAGGCTGGTAAATATTGTCTAGCAGGGATCTGTTGAGTACGACTCAGATTTACGCGAGAACTACTGACATTCCAATAGTAGCACTCACTACTGGATTGATATGCGACCACTCTTGTACATAACTGTAACCTTTATTATTATAGTACTAGTTTTTGCAACAAACATTTACTTATTTTATCCAGCGTGTTTTTCAAGTATATATTCCTATTAGCACGGAATATAACATAAATATTAATAATTGATTGAAGATACCAACTTATTAAAGGAATAATTGCAAACCGAAGGTGAAGATTATATTGTACGATGAAGAATGGTCATGGAAGTCCGACTGTGATCGATTCGTTATGTTGATAACTATTAATATATATTTGATGAACATTCTTTCAACGACTTAAATAAAAACTATTTCCCTTTTTAAAATATTTTCTTTCTATATCAGGATTTCCCAACATTTTTTTTTTTTTTTGATCATGGAAAAAATTTCTACGGTATAGATATATATATACCAAAATTGTTTGCTAAATGTCTGTTACTAGTTCATAAAATTTATTTATGATGTAGTAAAAAATACCAAAGAGAGGTAAAAAATATAACGCTTCTTCATGCAACAGCTGCTGATACTACTGTATTAAAGAACGAAGGAAAGCAAACATGAAGACTAAATTTATAATTTAGTTTTAGGATCAAGGTTAGTTTTATGGTTAGTGTTATTGTTGCAATTGTTGAAAAAATTTAAACGTTTTTTGTTCATAATTATAAAGTTAAAAAGAATATACACTACTAACAACTAATAAATATCCAGCGATTTTTGTTGTTCTTGATCTTCTCTTATCTGATTTATATCCGGACAAAATGTTATTTCGTCTTAAGAACTATTTGAATGTTACTGACCTTTCTCAAAACTATAGAAAATACCAAAATGTTCCTTGTTTGCGAGAATGTTTATATCTTACCTAGGAATGTGATACAGTTATTACCATTTACCCATTTAGTTTCATTTTTGTTTTGTTTTTATACAGGTTCTTTGTGTATCTTCTTTGAATATATTTTGGTGGGTAGCATATGTTGAAATACCATTTGAATACTCAAAATCCTATATCGTCCACCAAAATTTCCAGTCACCCACCATTTTCTGTTCAGCTGCCCATCGCCCACCCAACAGTTGAAACCACTTACTGGTGGGTGATATCTCTCAGGTTGAGAAATTCTCTTCTATATGAATTTTTTTTTCCTGAATACAGTTAGTATAAACTTTACATTTCTCGTTGTAAAAGAAAAGAGCGTAAAATTAAACATAGATACTGATTGTGACAAGCAATTAGGCTTTATTTACAACTACTGAATATTGTAAAAATAGATTTCCCCTATATTTATAGAATAATTACTTACCATATCAGTAGTAAGTAATCTGAGACATTAAAGTTAGCATGTCGTAAGCTAACTTCAAATTACAACACATATGCTAGTTAGAAAACCACGTACAAGCATTTTAATATATAGTTACTTACAGTACTTATGTAAATTCTAAAAGCAAATTTTCGAAACTAATATTTTTGTCTAAACACCTATATGGGAATGATTGCTCAATAATCTCCTTAAATAGGAAAGAAAGACTTGAAGAGACAGAAATTGGGTTCTACCGACGTCAGCTAAGAATACTATGGACTGAACATGTGAGCAACGAGGAAGTTTTAAAAAACTGGAACTACAAGGAAATATATACGTGCAATCAGAATTAAACACTTGACATTTCTGGGACATATAATGGGAAAAGAGATTCTGGACAAATTAACACTCACTGAAGGATAGAGAAAGAAGAGGAAGCAGTGAGTAACTTATTTAACGGGTATGTGTGGATGGGTGGATAGATGGATAACAGAAAAAGGATGGAAGAAGATATATGATAATGTGTCAATAGTTGCTTAGAGCAACAAAAGACATAAATTGTGGAGAGCTATGGTTAACCACAAACTGAAAGGATAGGCCACATAGAAAAAGATGAAGATTATTTTCTAGATAAGCTGACTTTTAATATTATGTCTTTTTTAATATAGGCACTCAGATATTTTCTACTATCCTCGTAGTGTATATAATCAATGACTTTCTTTTTTAATACAAAAATGAAGTGATATAGAAGATAGAGATAGACAGTAGGAAAGCAAATTGCGTTATTAGATCTAAAACATAGTATTTTTTTTGGATTTTATATTTTGACAGAAAGGTTTACAAGATAGAAGCGATTTTCAGTTAGTTATGAAATAAATGCGTAGACAACTAAGATAGCTGATAGTTATGTATAGTAAAATTTACAGTTGTTTGATGGAGAAAAATTACGAGTCGAAAACGTTGAATTAAAGAGATTATGTCCAAAGTTACATTAATAATTTTTGTGATATGGGGTCTGGCAAAGAACAACACTTAACTTGACAAAGTCAATTGTATTAGTAGTATTAAATACTCAGCTTGACAAGTCACTGCAATAGTAATACCTCCTTTTCTTTCTGGACAATTACCCGGGACTAGTTATCATGAATGGATCATTCCATTCATGATAGTAAGGAGGATAACTAGCGCTTACTATAACAGTAATAATGATAAAATTAGCCGTTTCTTTAGAAGAAAACATTCAAAGTTCATTGCTCTAGTGCAGTGGTTCCCAAAATGTTTTCTATAAGCCGCATTTCTCGCGCCTCAGCAAATTTTATGTGATAAAAATTATATTTAAAAATTAAAAAAAAACAGATAGCGGGTTCAAGGAAGATAACTGTGAATTCGAAGCCAGAACATTATCATTGATAACTCTCTCCTCCAATTTGTGGAGCCTAGTTGCTATATTCTTAATAATTGATATAATGCAAGTATATCACAATGATAAAATCGGCCAATAATTATTTATAATTATTAATTCTGGGATCATGCATGCAATTTACAAGTAATCCATAATAATATTTGAAATTTCGAAATCATATTTATTTTTGGCATATGAATTTTTTAAACTGTTTCTAAATCTTTGATTGTCTTTGAATCATTGTGCCTCACCTGCTATCCTCTTCTTCCACACCTAAGAGGTGCATCGCACTTTTTGAGAAACACTTCTCTAGTAGATGTCATACGTTTTTCGTATTTCGAGTGTACGTTCCGTATTTGTTGTTGTATCTGAATTAGTGCGTGTTTAGTCAAATGCTTGCTTCAATTTATGTAGGCCTGCATTAATTTAGGCTGTTTAACTGTGTTTCTGCTACAATTTAGGATTTACGGTGGTTATTACTAACACTATTTTATTTATTTTAGTAAATATTTGTTTAGATCATTGTTATCCTCACAGACAAACTGTACTTGTTAAGGCTTTATAAAGAAATTGTGGTATTAGGGCGACTGTAGTAAGAACAGTAACTATGTGTTGTTTGATGTTAGAAAAATTACAATATGTTTGAGTCAGTGATAGTGACTAGGTAAGATAAATATAGGACCAATGAAAACCAGATTCCCTCATCTATTCAGGAATTGTGCCATATTTCTTGTAATTAACAAGAATAAACATTGCAGCCAGGCTACCCAAGTTACGCTTTTCTTTAGTCCCTGTCCATCGCGCTGGGATCAAAGTGTAGTAGAAAACATTCGGGATTCATTAACCGAGCAGCCACTGCTACACGTGTTACCCATTTCTTCACACCCTTGCCATCGGGCTGGGATCAAAGTGTAATAAATGTTATCCTCATGTCTAATGATGATATTAGGTGCTGCCCTATAACAAATTCATTAACCGAGCAGCTGGTGCAACTTTTACTTGAAATTTGAAAATTAGAAAATAGAAACGTTTAATTTTATCTCTAGTGATGAGGAAAAGAGATACAGGGGTTACTCCCCCCACTCCCCAGTGACGTCATATGCACAAGGTCGGTTTAAAGTGTGTGTGTGCGGGGGAGCAGCTGCAGATGGGCCAGGTCACAAAATCGTCAATCCCTGTGACCACGCTTGTGTCTATATTCCACCGACCCTCCGTCTTTGATGCAATGAGAGTGAGACTGCTGCAGGGTTGGAATCGCCGGGACAAGGCATTCCACATTTATTTGTTATGATCTGTCCGAAGACCGAAACAAAACTTAGATATGAAGGCAGATTTGATCACGGCCCAATGGCAAGAAACTGGATAGTGATCTAATTCGTTTTCAGTATTTCAGAAAAGATGTTTCTCAAATCCAGTAACTGTTATTGCTCTTTCTATGTTTGTTTTCTTTTATTTTGTTTTACGGCATATCAACCTCAATGGCTTATTTAATGCAGACAAGATTTTTAGGATGGGTTCGTATGAATAGAATATGTATTCTTTGTAAGAAATCAGGTTGTAGATCAGGTTTAATTTCAAAATAACCGAAATTTTTCATTCTGGTTAAATCGTCATACGTGTCTAATGTTCATTTCAACTTCCAGATTAAAAAGTACAAATAATTTTAAAAAGTTAGAAATAATATAGATATGACGGGAGTAACATAAAATAAATATAATAAACTGGACTGAAAAACGATATCAATTAGGGATATCATGGTCCATAATAGACATATAACATATTAATGGGAAAAATTTATTAGCAGATTTCACAGATATTAAACGAAAATATAATTTTAGCTGCAATTATTTAGAAATTTAACCAGAACAATGTATTTCTTCTTTGTTATATTATTATATTTACTAGAGTTTTTCGGATTAATTTACTTAAGTTTTGCTTTTTATTCGTGCTTTTAGTATGTGTTTGATCATTTCTTACTACAAATTCCTGTCCTTTGTTGACCTATGAAGCCTCCGATTCTTTAGCATACTTCTCTCTTCTTGTTCTGCTATTTATTCACTCAAAATAGTTTGCTCGGTGTTCTCCAATGCTTCTCTTGTTTTCGGTACTTCCTGTAAATTTTAAGTTTTTCCAGCCTTCTTTCCTCCTTATGTGTACCAGAAATTTGAACAGTTTTATCCCGATTTTAATTATATGTCTCCTTGTAATTCTTTTGAGCTACAAAATTTCCTCGATGTTCACATATTCTCTATATACTATTCTCAGTATTCATCGACTAAACCACATCTCTGTTTCCTTAAGTCTCTTCTACATCAATGAGATTACCCAGCATTCACTACCATATAGAATTTCAGCACTCTTTTACATCGTTTCTAAGAAAGTTTTCCAATCTCTTCATACTATGCTTAGTTTTGGAATAGGTAAAGTTGCCAAAAACGTACAAGAATAAGGAAACATACGGAAAGCGCATGTGAATAATGTAAGTTTCAGAAAACTCATTGGAATAGCAAAAGTTATCGAACATTCATTGGAATAGAGAAAATGGCTGAAAACTCATTGGAATAAGAAAATATGCATATGGATAAAAAAAGTTGCCGAAAAGACATTGGAAAAGATAAAGTTGCTGAAAATTCATTGGAATAAAGAAAGTTGCCGAAAGCGCATTGGAATAGCAACATTTAGTGCATAAGAATTCGAAAAATTGCCGGAAAAACATTGGAACAGGGTAAGTTGCCGAAAGCATATTGGAATAGGGAAAATTGCTAAAAAGGCACTGGACAAGAGAAAGTTGCCCAGAACACATTGGAATAGAAAAAGTTGCAGAAAACGCACTGGAATAAAAAAAGCTATCGAACATTCATTGGAATAGAGAAAATTGCCGAAAACTCATTGGAATAGGAAAATATGTCGAAAGTGCATATGAATAGAAAAAGTTACCGAAAAGACATTGGAACAGGAAATGTTGCCGAAAGAACATATGAATAGAAAAAGTTGCGGAAAACTCATTGGAAAAGAAAAGTTACTGAAATTTCATTGGAATAAAGAAAGTTGCCGAAGGCACATTGGAATAGGAAAATTTGCCGAAAATGCATATGAATTCGAAAAGTTGCCGGAAAAACATTGGAACAGGGTAAGTTGCCGAAAGCGTATTGGAACAGGAAAAGTTGCATTGGACAAGAGAAAGTTACCGAAAGCACATTGGTATAGAAAAAATTGCCAAAAACACATTGGAATAGAAAAAGTTGCCGAAAGCGTAATGGAACACTGAAAATTGCTAAAAAAGCCTTGGAATAGAGAAAGTTGCCGAAAGCGCATTGGAATAGCAAAAGTGGACGAAAGTGCGTATGAATAGGAAAAGTTGCTATAAAGACACTGGAACAAGGAATGTAGTCGAAAGCGTATTGGAACTCCGCATTGGAATAGAGAAAATTGCTCAAAACTCATTTGAATAGAGAATGTGGCCGAAAGTGTAATACAGAAAGTTGCCGAAAACTCACTGGAATAACAAAAGTTCGTATGAATAGGAAAAGATACCATGAAGGCATTGGAACAAAGAATGTAGCCAAAAGGGTACTGGAACAGTGAAAGTTGCTTAAAACGCTTTAGAATAAAGAAAAGTTACCGCAAACACATTGGAGTAGCAAAAGTTGCCAATGGTTTATATGAATAGGGAAAGTTGCCGAAAAGGCATTGGAATATAAAAAGTTGACGAAACTCCATGGGAATAGAAAAACGTGCTGAAAATGCATTGGAATGGGGAAAGTAGACAAAAACTCATTGCAAAAGAGAAAGTTGTCGAAAGTGAATATGAATAGGGAACGTTGCCTAAAACACATTGGAACAGGGAAAGTTTACGAAAGCATAATGGAATAAGTAAAGTTTCTTTAAACGTATTGGGATAGGAAAAGTTTCGGAAATCTTATTGGGATCGGGAAAGTTACCGAAAACGCATTAGAATAGAGAGTTGCCGAAAAGGCATGGGAACAGGGAAAGTTTCCGAGAGAATATGGGAATAAGTAACGTTTCTTTAAACGTATTGGGATAAGGAAAGTTTCGGAAATCTTATTGGAATCGGGAAAGTTGCCGAAAACGCAATAGAATAGAGAGTTGCCGAAAACGCATGGGAACAGGGAAAGTTCCCGAAAGAATATTTGAATAAGTAATGTTTCTTTAAACGTATTGGGATAAGGAAAGTTTCGGAAATCTTATTGGGATCGGCAAAGTTGCCGAAAACGCATTAGAATAGAGAGTTGCCGAAAAGGCATGGAAACAGGGAAAGTTCCCGAAAGAATATTGGAATAAGTAAAGTTTCTTTAAACGTATTGGGATAAGGAAAGTTTCGGAAATCTTATTGGGATCGGCAAAGTTGCCGAAAACGCAATAGAATAGAGAGTTGCCGAAAAGGCATGGGAACAGGGAAAGTTCCCGAAAGAATATTTGAATGAGTAATGTTTCTTTAAACGTATTGGGATAAGGAAAGTTTCGGAAATCTTATTGGAATCGGGAAAGTTGCCGAAAACGCAATAGAATAAAGAGTTGCCGAAAAGGCATGGGAACAGGGAAAGTTCCCGAAAGAATATTGGAATAAGTAAAGTTTCTTTAAACGTATTGGGATAAGGAAAGTTTCTGGAAATCTTATTGGGATCGGGAAAGTTGCCGGAAAACGCATTAGAATAGAGAGTTCTGAAAGGCATTGGAACAGGGAAAGTTTCTTGAGAGAATATGGGAATAAGTAAAGTTTCTTTAAACGTATTGGGATAAGGAAAGTTTCGGAAATCTTATTGGGATCGGCAAAGTTGCCGAAAACGCAATAAAATAGAGAGTTGCCGAAAACGCATGGGAACAGGGAAAGTTCCCGAAAGAATATTTGAATAGGTAATGTTTCTTTAAACGTATTGGGATAAGGAAAGTTTCGGAAATCTTATTGGGATCGGCAAAGTTGCCGAAAACGCAATAGAATAGAGAGTTGCCGAAAAGGCATGGGAACAGGGAAAGTTCCCGAAAGAATATTGGAATAAGTAAAGTTTCTTTAAACGTATTGGGATAAGGAAAGTTTCGGAAATCTTATTGGGATCGGGAAAGTTGCCGAAAACGCAATAGAATAGAGAATTGCCGAAAAGGCATGGGAACAGGGAAAGTTCCCGAAAGAATATTTGAATAAGTAATGTTTCTTTAAACGTATTGGGATAAGGAAAGTTTCGGAAATCTTATTGGAATCGGGAAAGTTGCCGAAAACGCAATAGAATAGAGAGTTGCCGAAAAGGCATGGAAACAGGGAATGTTCCCGAAAGAATATTGGAATAAGTAAAGTTTCTTTAAACGTATTGGTATATGGTAACTTTTGGAAATCTTATTGGGATCGGCAAAGTTGCCGAAAACGCAATAGAATAGAGAGTTGCCGAAAAGGCATTGGAACAGGGAAAGTTTCCGAAAGAATATTGGAATAAGTAAAGTTTCTTTAAACTTATTGTGATAGGGAAAGTTTCGGAAATCTTATTGGAATCGTGAACGTTGCCTAATACGCATTAGAATAGAGAGTTTCCGAAAAGGCATTGGAACAGGGAAAGTTTCCGAAAGATTATTGGAATAAGTAAAGTTTCTTTAAACGTATTAAACGTACAAAGCCTAGATTATATCAGTAGTAGACACACTAACACAAAGCTACATTTCCAGAAAATCTGCCGAGCACCAAAACCCTAATCACTATCATGCAATGAATATGCATTTACAATTGTAGTGGAATTAATCGTACTCTATTTCAATATATTTTACAAGAATATAAATATATTGATGTCACTGGATTTGGAGAAGAAAAGACTTGTGTCATTTTAGCAGGGTTTATTTTAACCTCCAGGAGAGTGTCTCATTACAACTTCTGGGGCTAACGTTTTCTACTGTCATGAAGTGGAAATATCACATTGAACCAATTGCTAAATCTGCTGCTAGTCAAGTTGGTTCACTGTGCCATGTTAGAGAATATTTCTAGACAGAATCTATCTTATATATTTATAAGTCTGCCATTTGTCCATGCTTTGAATATTTCTACTTCGTCTGATCTGATGTTCCTGCTATATACTTATAGACTCTTTATATAATACAAAGAAGATCATTCAGTGTTCGTAACTTGGCATTTCGGCTTCAGTCATTTTACCAACACCCTAATATAATTTCCTTGTTGCTTTTCTATCAATACTTTCATGGTAATTGTTCTGATGAACTTTCCTTTCCTAGACTTTAAGCACAGTACTAGATTCGTGGCACGGGCTCATCTTATTACAGTTGAAATGGCTAGATGTAACCGTAAGTTCTATGCTAACAGTTTCTTCTCTTGAACTTCTCGCTTGTAGAACTCTCTTTCAGCTTCTTGCTTTCCAGTCACCTTTGATCTTCAAAAATTTAAATGTAATGCCAATCGTTATCCACTGTCTTCTTAATTCCAGTTCTTTTAGTATTCTCTCTCCTTAATAATGTTTTATCAGTAATCCATTTTGTTTAATGGTTTTATTACTTTGCTTGGAGTGAAATTATTAAAAAATACATTCTAATATATTGTTCATGTGCTAATTGGTGCCTTTAGTAAAACTAGAAAGTTGTCTTGTGGTTCAATGTTCACAGTTATAGTAATAGCCATAATATTGCTTGGTATTCTGTCAGTCTTTGTATTACTTATTACAAATTGAATATCAGTCTTTGTATTACTTATTACAAATTGAATATCACTTACTTAATATCACCTACCTCTTTGGAAAATACTCAAAATCTTGTATTTCTTCAGACACAGATATTAAATACTGATCGAAACTACTAATGTCTCATTCCTCAAATTGACATATCTGATTTACTGGGACTAGTAAGTATCTCACTGGCATATTTAGTCTCTCCCCAAATCATATACTTTGTAAAGTCAGCAAGGAGAATATTTCGAAGAACAATAATACAATAGTATTAACATTAATTAGTAAATGTGTTACACATTGTATTCAACTTATGTTCTTTGTCGAGTACCTAAATGCAACTAGTAGATTATTTTCGGAACTGGATTACTAAGAAGACCACTTACACAAAGTTCATATCCCTCTCTGTTCCAACTAGTTATTATACCGTACCCTAAATCTATCTAAGCTACTAAATTATGGCTATCAGTCGTCAGTTTTAATTTGAAATTATATCGAGCATTCTAAACACTAATACTTTTACACTTTATGTCGTTTTATAATATCCATAATAAGAGTATTAGCAGTTTAAGTAGTAAATTTTGTCGTAGTAACATACTGTTTGTTATTAACTTAGCTGTTTTCCTGTTGCTACAAATATATCAATGGTTTATTAATTTATTCAAAGCAGCAATGATGCAAGGCTAAATTTACTGAGAATTCTGTAATGCTAACACTTCCTAGAAATGGTTTTCCCATCTGCTATTTTTTTGCATTGGAAAACAGAAGCAGTTTTAAAAAAATAACGGATGATTTATGATGAAGACGTTCAATACAGATTTGTTCTGCTACAAGAACATCGCGTAGACATCTTACCTACTATCAATTTCTAAGAAAACAGTATCGAATTAGTAGGTGATATCTGTACTTGTGGAGATGGGATAGTAATACTTCTACTAATACAGGAACTTGTGAATGTTTAATTGCTTGGATTGAGTTAAGTTTGGCACAAGTTTGGAGCTCACAGTATGGATCAATTAAAATGTCTACTCGGGTCAACGAGATATTTGTCTTGATGTGAAAGCTTTTGTTTAAGGTAACGTCGGTGATAACTGCCGTGTATTTATCATTACTAATAGTAGTTGTTGATTCTAAAAATGCAGCAGTAGTGGAAGGAAGCATTTCTGATGATGATGATGATGATGATGATGATGATGATGTTTGTAACAGTAGTAGTAGTAGTAGTAGTAGTATTAATATTTGACTTTGGTGGTGGTGTCCAGTATGGGGGCGGTAGCTGCATCTTGTTAGCATCGACTTCCGTGAGGCATGGCATTAAATTTGTTATTGACTATGATTTTCTCCTCATTGCGTCGTTACTTAATCTGTTCCGTGCATCTTCGTCTTACTCGTCATTTCCAACGTAAACACCTCAATAAGAGCACGCATCACGCACACCGCCAGGTTGTTGGCTAGAACTAGTGACACCCAGTCTCCCACCCTCCTCCTCCTCCTCCTCCTCCATCTTCTTCTTCTTCGCTGTCTTGTTCTACTCCTTCTACTCTTTCTTCTTCTGCTTGCTCTTCGCTTTCTTCTTCTACCCTTTCAGAGCTTTCTTCTTCTTCTTCTTCTTCTTTTTATTATTATTATTATTATTATTATTATTATTATTATTATTATTCACTATTTTGTACTACTCCTTTAGCATTCTTCCTCTTCTGCTTCTTCTTCTTCCCTTTCTTCTTCTACCCTTTCAGCGGTTTCTTCTACTTCTTCTTCTTCTTCTTCTTCTTCTTCTTCTTCTTCACTGTCTTCTTCTTTTCTTTCGGCGCTTTTTCTTCTTTTTCACTGTCTTCTTCTTCTTCGCTGTCTTCTTCTTCTATTGTTGTTGTTGCTTCTTCTTATGCGCTTTCTTCTACACTTTCAGAGCTTTCTTCTTGTTCTTGTTTTTCTTCTTCTTCTTCGTCACCATCATCATCTTTTTCTTCTTCGCCACCTTACTTCTATCCCTCCACCGACTTCGCTATCAATTTAATTCTTTCTTTCTTTCTTTCTTTCTTTCTTTCTTTCTTTCTTTCTTTCTTTCTTTTTAGATTTACATTCTGTCTTCTCTCTCAGTAATCATTGTCTTTCTTTTTCCTCCTTATCAAAACGTATTCTTTATTATACTACTGTGTCATTCCATTTCCTCCGTACTCTTCTTCATTGTATCCACACTCTCTTTCCCACCTACCTCTCTCATTTTGCCATTCTTTTAACTCTCCAACCAGCCCAGTACATTCCATTTTCTCCATTTTATTCTCTTCTGCTATTTATCTGTCTTGTTCTCAAGCTGACTGCCTGTCAGTCTATCTGTCTGTTAGTTTGTCTGTTCGTCTGCCGCTCGGTCCGTCTGTCCGTCTGTCTATCAATCTTTCCCTTTTCTTGTCTCCCTCTATCCATCTCAAATCACCCAGCGGACCATCAAACCAGCCAATTTCTTTATACATCTGTCTATCCTTGCCAAAGAGATTCAAAGCACCCACTCTGTCCCGAACACAATGTTCTCTCTCTTCCTATTTCTAACTCCCTCTCTCATTCAATTTCATTAATTCTCTCTTCACTGCTCGCTTTTATTTGCTGAATTGTCCACTAGAGTTCTCTCACACTCGCTCTCTCCCCTCTTCTTTTCCCAATCTGTTTTGTCCCCACAGATGAATATGGCTGGAAGCAGTGACCTCCCTTTTCACTTACGAATATTTGCGCCCTTCACTATCGAACCCCTATTTGCAACTTCAATCGCTACCCGTCTACCTGACTCTACACATGTCCCTTCCATTCTTTTATTTCTTCTTCTTCTTCTTCTTCTTCTTCTTCTTCTTCTTCTTCTTCTTCTTCTTCTTCTACCGCATTCTTCTTATTCCTTTTCTTTTTCTTCTTCTCTTTTTACCACTCCACCTCATTCTTCTTCTTCCTTTTCTTTTTCTCCTCTTCCTCCTTTCGTCTCCTTCTTCTTCTACTTCTTCTTTTTTTTCTTTTTTTCACCTCCCCCCTTCTACCACTTCACTGCATTCTTCTTCTTCTTATTATTATTATTATTATTATTATTATTATTATTTTCTGCTACTTCACCCTACCTTCTACCCCTCCACCGCATTTTTCTTGTTGTTGTTGTTCTCCTCCTCCTCCTTCTTCACCTTCTTCTACCCTTTCAGCGGTTTCTTCTTCTTCTTCTTCTTCTTCTTCTTCTTCTTCTTCTTCACTGTCTTCTTCGCTGTCTTCTTTTCTTTCGGCGCTTTTTCTTCTTTTTCACTGTCTTCTTCTTCTTCTTCTTCTTCTTCTTCTTCTTCTTCTTCTTCTTCGCCGTCTTCTTCTTAATATTATTATACATTCTTACAGTCCCCTAGTAACCTTTGTCGTGATTACATTCCCCTTTTCTACTCTTTTAGTTTTTCGTTTATCTCAGTTCTGATTCCTCAAGTTCCTACATTTCTTCTTTTTCTTAAAATTATTGTTCTTTCTTTTTTTTCCTTCTTCCATTTTTCATTATTTTTGTCTATCTCTTCCTTCTTCAGTTTTATTCTTCATATTCTTCTTCTTGTTCTTTTCAGTCCATCATCGGTTGTTTTTCGCCTTCCACATTTACTACCCGACGTACCTACTCCTGTACATCAACCATTCCCGTTTCCCCCATCACCACATGAAATATTCACATCCAAAACCCGACCCCCTGTTCATATTTGTATCCCTCTTCTTCTTTGCACGAACAAACTATCGATTCATACCCACCCCCGACCACCACCAACACCAAACCCATGTGCTTACCTTATCCCTCCCTTACAAGTTTTGCCTCAGCTCATATATCTGCCTGCTCATCCAAGCATATACTTACTATTCTGTTCAAGCCTAACCCCCTACACATACCTTCATGTGGGTTATTTTATCAATTTTGTAAAAAATGCCAAAATAAGAATGCACATAAAAAGGTCCAAATCACTTCTCAACATACAGACATAAAAAGCCGTCAGAGTTTGTTTTTTTTTAAGTGACATAAAAATACAATAGAAGTAAATACAAAAAATGAAAGTCTAAATGTTTGTTTGTCTATGTGTTTGTTTTTGTGCGTGCGTGCGTGCGGCGACTAGAGAAGATTTCATATATATATTTTTTTTTTTTTTTTACCTTTTGTCTTTCTCATTGTTCCTTGCAACTACGCTGTGCGCCTCTCAGCTTTCGTTCTCTCGCCTTTGCGGACATATTTCTAAGTCAAGATTTCAAAAGAAAGATATTTGACTTTCTGTGACAGAAAGACTGCCAAATGAAAAAAAAAATGGCGATTATTTAAGTGTAAATCTTGAGCGCTGGGTGTGGAAGATATAGAGCCGGACGTCAAAGAAAAAAGTTTTCGACAGAGTTGAGATTTGAGGGGGAATTTAACCTTTTTGGAGGATAAGTTTCACTTGCAAAAAAGTCAACGTAAACTGTAATCCGCCGTGATATCAAAATTGTATTTTAGATGATTTAAATTTTTTTTCGAAAATTTTACACGATGATAGATTATTGATGTATTAATGTACTGACTGTTTTCATGTTAATTGATGCAGATCACTAAGAACAAAATGGGGAAAGAATATTCACACTCACATATTTTCACAACAGCTTTCATATAATTTTCGTTAAATCATGCTCTCCTAATGAGTTAAATATTGCACACATAAAATAAAACCTGGAAAACAAAGGGATGGAATTTCATCTAAACTAATTACTCAGGCTTTGAAATTATCAAATAAACTTCTGTAAATAGAGGGCAATAAACATAAACTGAAAATATTTAAACCCTCAACAATGTACTGACGACATTTTACTTATAATTTTTATATTTTTTCCCTCTTTTATACAAGTTTCATCAAGACACTGCTAATAAGATTTTTTTTTATTTCGTTTAGGTGTTCTTATAATTTTCTTTTTTTCTGGACATAAAATATATAGGAATTGTCCGAATGTTCTGTATGCTTTTAGCTATACTTTTAGCAGTTATCAAGGATGATTTTATTTTTTACATTTAACTGAATGTATGGATGGTTTTATATATTTATCTAGAGTTATCGGAATGATTTATTTTCCAAACACGGTCAGCATATTGTGGCCACGTTCATACTTGATTTTATCGAGTGTTATCGTTTTTCTTTTTTTCAAATAATATTTTTAATCATTTTAATATATATATATATATATATATATATATATATATATATATATATATATATATATATATATATATATATATATATATATATATATATATAATATCTATATATACGCAGAACGTTGGAAATCGCTCAATATCAATGATAATATATATATATATATATATATATATATATATATATATATATATATATATAAAATTAACACATTGAGAGTTGGTGCTATTATAATAGTCCTCGATATATATATATATATATATATATATATATATATGAAAATACTTATTTTAGTGTATACCTATACTGAGTAGACACTTGTTCAATTATTTTCTTCTGAAAATTCAAAAAATCCGTTTGAGTATTGACTTCAATGTTCATATTCATATTTATATTTACATACACTCTATCTCTGATATTTTGAACAATTTATCCCATAAATATAGCACTCCTTAAAACCATATTTCTTTATATATATATATATATATATATATATATATATATATATATATATAAGGGATCCTTGGAAAGATTCGAACCTACGTTGGCAGAAGATGCGATATGCTTTAGACTCTATGTGCTCCAAAGTGTGTCGATGATCACGTAATGATTAATGGTGCTTTATAAAGCACGATTCATCGAAAGAAAGCTAAATAAGTGTATCAACTAAAAGCAACGTTTAAGTCATAAAATCTGCCACATAAACATATAAAAATCCTTTACTTCTTTTTATTTATATATATATATATATATATATATATATATATCCGATGAGAACGAAAGTAATATATAAATTCCAACATTCACAGCATTAATTCAAAAGAGGGCTTGATACCTATAGTAGACCGATATTTATTTATTCATTATAAGCAAGCAGGATCGTTCATCCCAAGCAGGATTATTCATAACCTTTTTCTATTCTCACCCGTCGAAGTGCAGTTGAAATGCACTGAAACCAAGTTGCATCTTTGTAGTGAGTAAAATGGTTTTGTCTATATGATAAAATTATAGTATATATATATATATATATATCGGAAGAGAGACAGACAGACAATCAGACAGATTTGATCTGAGGAATAAAAGCCAATAAAATAACAATATTGACAATAAGACTGATAATATTTATTATATATTAGCCTTTTGACTAAATTGAAGCACGAAGAGAAATATTTTAAAGTTGGAATTTTCGGACACGCCTGTGTCCTTTTTCAGTGATATGACGAATAAAGAAAGAATTGGGTCTTACTCTTCCGAGGAATGTTGTTGTTTGCTAGAGGCTTCCCGTGGAAATTATACTCTCTGAGTCAACCCAAATTCCGGTTTAATCCCTCAATGTGGTATTTTATTTTGAAAATTTATTTCAACTCCGATCTACGCCTTTCTTGTCGGTTGTTGAATAATGACGCTAAAAGGTCGCATCTGATGTCATCAATACTATAAAACGGCTGGTTGAAGTGTGCAGCGACAGAAAAATGTTTTTTCTCTTTGATGTTTTGTATGGTTACTGAAAAATTCGATCTATCGTGATATATATATATATATATATATATATATATATATATATATATATATATATATATATATATATATCACCTGTACCGCTGGAAAAAAATTCTTCCAGAGCTTTCTCAATGACCTCGAATATTGTTGGGATGTTACTGTTAAGAGTTGGGTGTTTTTTTCGCATAGTGCGTCAAAACACCCATCTGTTAGCAGTAACATCCCTGCTTGGCATTGGATGTCACTGCCCTCAAAATTCCGTGAATTGAAAGAAGCCCAGCGCTTCATGAAATTCGGTAAAGCTCCCGGACCCGACAATGTGTCCCTGGGATTTTTCCCTATGGTGGCCTCGAACTGAAGACCCGGTTAAACTCCTGAAAATCTTGAAAGATAAATCAGTTCCTGAGGACTTTTAAAATGCCGACATTGACGCCGCTCACTCTGCGAAAACTATCATAGCGTCTCCATACATTGGCAAGATTTTTGCGCGAATACCATTGAATAGACTACTCCCCATGGCAGAACAGATCCTCTCAGAATCACAATGTGGTTTCTGGCCTTCGAGTGACATTGTTGACTTCTGCATGGGACAGCTTCAGGAGAAGAGTTGTGAGTAGCAAAAACCACTGATGTTCATCTTCCAAGATCTACAGAAGGCCGATACCACTCTTCCCCGATTTCGCTGTCCGGATTGTTTCGTGATCCTTGTACCCCAAGATAGAATGGAGAGCCAGTGGATCGATGGGTGTTCTCTCAGATCAGTTTCCAATCACCGGAAGCCTGTGTTAGCTCCGACGCTCATTTCACGAGCGAAGAGTACCACCGGCCACGTGCTGACCAAACTGCCACTAGCCTCTACAGATTGGCTAACCTGTATAACGATGACTACAAACGCTTCGGGATGCAGTGTCAAAAAGACGAAGATCCTCATCCAACCCGCCACTGAACAAGCAACATCGGACATCAGTATCGGCTTCGACGGGTAACTGGTAGAAGTCGTAGACGAATTTCCCTACCTTCATCTTGAATAATGTCAGATACCTTGGCAATATAATCAAAACGGCTCATACTGCGTACGAAACGCTATTGCACCGGATCTTACTTGGATGAGCAGGCGGATATATTAGTCTCGACATAAGAATTTAATTATGCTCTTTCGGGTCGTGGTCATCTCGACACTTCTGTACGCTTGTGAGATATGAACCTCGTATCGGACATCAAACGTCTGGAGGGATTCCAGTAAACAAAGCTCCGAAGAATCCTCCGCATCACCAACAAAGATGCCCTTTCTTGCCGTCTCTACCCAACACCGAGGGTACCATCCTTCAACATCGCCTTCGCTGGGCGAGTCAGTTGTCCAGAATGCGTTTCATTTGACTCCCACGTATCATCCTGTTTAGAGAACTCGCCAGAGGCTACGGGTGGCCCAAAAAGACGCTTCAAGAATCAGTTGAAGACATCTCTGACACAGGCCAACATCGATCCTGAGACCTGGGAAACTATTACTGCAAATCGGCCATTCGGAGGTTTTCGAGTCCAACCGACAACAAAAAGAGAATTTATGACGTGCTGTCAGGAGCGCCGGGCTCGATCAGCCGCGCACACCACTCACAATCTTCTGGGACTCTTGCTCATGATTCTTCAGGATTTAGGTGGGTCTTCAAAGCCATCTTCTTCACCGCCACCAGTGTGGTGAGAAAGAGAATATGGAGACAGAGTGACGATCCCGATGCTCGTATATCTATATATTGGGTAAGTAAATGACAAAATTAAAAAAAAATTCTTATTGACGTGTTTAATTACATGAAAGAACGTCTTCAGACTAATATCAGTATTTTGATGGAATCAGCCTTGCACATAAAAAGAGAAAAATATGTCTACCTCATCCAGCTTATATTTCTTTAAATTATCTTTATTTTATTGCTATTAGTAAAAATGTTTTAGTATATGTTGTATGATCCTGTACATAGATTTTACTGTAGAGTGTTATGAAATTAGTATACTTTCAATACTAAGATGGACAACTTGATACATCGAAAGGTAACATTCAAATTTTAAATCTGAGCCTATTTTTATTTTTAACGCTTTGTTAGTAATCAGTGTTTGTTGTATTTTTCTTCTACTACTCTTTCTCAATCTTTTCAATATGTCCTGTGAATGCAAGCCCCACTTCATTATGTCTAAAAAAATTCGACTCTCTTTCTGCTCCATCCATAGTTTTCTCAACATCCTTTTGTAGAATCATATCTCCGTTTTCTTAAGTCTCCTCTTCGCCAGTATTTGTTACTATATATGAATACGGATATTACATATCAGTTTAGCAGTTTTTCTTTACTTCTAGCGAATTTGTTTTCTGTTTCTTAATCCTTTGTTTGCATTTTGGTAGGCATCATTTGCTATTCTAATACCTGTTTTGAATTTTTGGTGTCACATACATTGTCCTTATGAAAACATTCCCAAGAAATGTTAGTCCTCTCAGTGCTATGAGCAAACATTTTGAAGCTATGATCAACAAGATGGGTATTGATCACGTCGATACGAACAACAGCTTGAGCTTCAAACAGTAAGAGTTTTGATCGGTCTGGTCCCCTACGGATATACTAATTGCCATTACTTACAGAATCATTAAGCCTCTATAAAGCAAAATACAAAAAAAACGATCGCATTAGATATGTCAAAGGTATTTAACAAGGTGTGGCATAAAGGATTACTGCCATGGAACCACTGGAAGAACTCCTGAAGGTAGTTGTTAATGGCTAGTGCTCCGAGACTGAGGCGATCAACGCAGGCATCCCCCAAGGTTCGCTTTTCGAATTAACCCTCTTTCTACTTTACAGAAATTATATACCTAAAAGTTTACCTTTGTATCATTTTTAAATATATATGTTGATGATACAACGGTATATAGCGGCAGATCCAAAACTCAGGATAACCGGAGCTTAGCAGCTAATATCTTCTCTGACCAAGCTCTAAAATCACATTCAATGCCTCGAAAACCAAAGTAGTTATATTTCATCGACACTCAGAACATCCGCCGATCACAATGAATGAGTGTTTCCACAAGGAGGCCCTGTGCTCTGATACAAGCTCAAGTGGAACTTGTAAATATGATCACTCACTAAAGATGATGGAAAAATGGTTGTTTTCCGACACGGGCGTCTCCCAGAGTTTACTTCACAGCCCAACTCTCTTTCGACTTTACATAAATGATCTGCCTAAGAGTATACTACGATCGTTTGTGGATCTCTATTCTGATGATACAACAGTATATTTGGGTGCACCTCCAAATTTCTCGATGAACAGAGATAGGTAGCTGATCTCTCCTCTGACCTAGCTATAATAGCTCAGTGGGATAAGAACTGGTTGGTCATATTCAATGCCTCGAAAACCAAACTAATTACATTCAATCATCGCCAATTGAACTATCACTAATGGCAGTGAATGAATGTTCTCACATGAGAACTTATATACTGGAAAAATGTTTGGTTCCTTGTACAGCTACAGTAAGTACCTGACTTCTTCCGCTATCCTCTATCTTAACGAGAAATAGATTAGGCCGGAAATGAAGTATTGCTACCATATATAGATGAAATTTGCACAGTCTTTATTTTCCAGATTCGATAGAGTCCAAGCATTTATGTGCGTCCTTGTGGGTGATGAATTATTTTCCACCCTACAACCTCTTTCTCACAAGCGAATAGTTGCAAGTCCCTTGCTTCTCTATTGCTATTTCCATCGAAAGTGTTCAGACAAACTACTACAAATTACTTATTGTCACCAGTTTAACCTTCACGACTATGATCCGCCATACTACACACATTGTAGCGAACCACCTTCATTCCCTTCTTATTTCATTGGTGAGATGGAAGTTCCACCAGAGCAGTTTCTTCTACGAAACCGCTGCTTCGTGGAACCGACTCCCAAGAGGATGCTTCCCGGTAACTACAATCTTAACCTGTTCAAATCTAGGATTAACCGTTATCTTCACCTATAAATTGTGCTTCCTATTCTATAATCTTCTACTATGAGTGGCATTGTAAAGGGGGGAAAAGAGCTTCTGTAAAAATTCGACCCTCAAACCATCTTCCACAATCAATATCATATAGAAATGACAATGACTTAATCAAATATATAGAACTAGTAATGTGACACATAGGAGTAATAAATTACAATATGGCTGACAAAAAATAATAAAATTGGGTTTAATTATATTCTAGGAGCAAAAGATTTCACAATTAAATACGTTCGTCCTCTTCTTGAGCATTCTTTTGTATCTGCGTGATAAGTGTGGAATCCATTAACCGCCTAGCCTGATATGTTTGATTACGGTGACTATTGACGGCTCGTAATAGAGTGTTAAACAAAAGTAAGTCGTCTATCTCTCATTTTTGACTCAATTTGAGATGTTAACATTTTCTGCTGATAATGTCTTACTCTTAAATTCTCTTTCAAATCTACTCTTGATTCATTCAGAATATCATTGACTTTTCACTTAGAACTGAGTATCTACTGTGTGATATGCATATAACTACGTCCGTGGTTTTTTGCTTTCATATCTAAACTGGATCCCCACAAAGTATGTGGACTCGATGATATCGCTGAAATTGTTTTTAAGAAATGCGTTCCTGAATAGGCACGTGTTCTTTATATATAAACTCTACAATAAATGAATAGATGTTTTTTGCTTACCTGCTTTTTGGAAACCCTCTTCTGTAGTTCTAGTATTTAAGAAGATGAGCGAACCGTCTCATCATTCTAACTATCGTCTTATTAACCATTTATCTATTCTGCATTAATTAAGCATCTCACCTCACAGGATCTTGGTTCATATAAAATTATAGCTCCTCTAGGCCAACTGCTGATGCGTTAACGGTTATTGCTAAAAGAGTCTATCAAGATTTAGATAGTAATGTTAAAGATTGGATTGTTGCTTTAGATATCTCGAAGGCATTTGACAGTTGTTTATCATGCTGGTCTTATTCAGAAGTTGAAAGGTTATTGCATTTCCGGACAAATTTTTATTTAATCGATCTTTCTTAACAAATGAGAGTTGTTTTGAACGGTTAGAGTAACTTATTTTGATTTCTCAGGCTAACATTTTCCGCTGTCAGGATGTAGAAAGGAATGAATCATTTATAAAGAACGGTGAAGAGAGAGAGGGGGGAAAGAGAGAGAAAGAGTGAGAAAGCGAGAGAGAGAGAAAGAGTGAGAAAGAGCAAAAGAGAGAAAGAGAAAGAATTTGAAAGAGAAAGAGAGGGAAAGATAGTGAAAGAGAAAAAGAGAGAAAGAATTTGAAAGAGAAAGAGGGGAAAGATAGAGAAAGAGAAAAAGAGAGAAAGAGAAATAATTTGAAAGAGAAAGAGAGGGAAAGATAGAGAAAGAGCAAAAGTGAGAAAGAGAAAGAGCGAGAAAGAGAAAGAAAGAGAAAGAGAAGTGGAGAGAAAGAGAAAAAGGAAGAGTATGAAAGAGAGAAGGGTGTCTATTACAAGGTAAAATAAACGTAGTAAACATTCTATGATGAATGAATCACAAAGAAGATTGCTTCATCTCTAATTAGAAACAATATACATCGTAATGATTTTTTTTTCTGCGTTCTAACGGGAAACTTTAAACGATCCTGTACGTTTTGATTTGAAGAAGCAAATAATTCAGGATTTACTTTTGACTGAGAATCGGATTAGAATTATTCTCCATATTTATTTTCTTCTCTCTTTACTGATGTTAGTCAGAGTCATATTTTTCATAACTGGGCGGGTCTTTAGACAACCTTCTCTCTTTCTCATTCTTTCTCTTTCTCTCTCTCTCTCTTTCTCTACTTCTCCCTTTCTCTTTCTCTCTCTTTTTCTTTCAAACTCTTTCTCTCTCTTTCTCTCTCTCACTTTCTCACTCTTTCTCTCTTTCTCACTCATTCTCTTTCAGACCCTTTCTCTCTCTTCCTCCTTCTCTCTCTTTCTCTTTCTCACTCTCACTCTCTTTCCCTCTCTTTCTCTTTCAAATTTTTTCTCTTTCTCACACTTTCTTTCTCTTTCTCTTTCTCACTCTTTCTCTCTCTTTCTCTTTCCCTCACTTTCTCTTCACCGTTCTTTATAAATCATTCATTATCTCTTTCTGTTTCCGTTTCTCTCTCGCTGAAATATTTAATGCGATTTCTTTTTATTCTCTTCTTCAGTTTACTATTTCTCTCTTTTTGTATATCTGTCCTTTTTCCCCAATATCCTTTCATAAATTAAATTATTCTTTATCTAATTGTTGCTATATCTTCAAATGATACATCAACCTATTTTCTTCATATACATACTAATACAGGCATACTCTTATATGTATATATTCACACAAACAAGATTGTGAAGGTCACGCATGCTTAGTCCTGACAACCGGACTTTGTTGAAGTGTCTCCTTGATCTTGTCCTGATTTTTCTTACTAATCCATACGGTGGACTTGACTCTTTTGAACTAAACTGTTGTCCCTACGGCCATCTCCCAAGTTATTACAGCTTACTGGCAGAGAAACAGAAGCAAATAACTCATTTAATACTTGAAAAATACGCACCGCAAAATGATTTTTATTTTTCATGGTAGCCTATCGATATTAGATTATTTTAATCACTTTATTAAATAAAAAAAAATACTTCTCACTTTCATCCGTTATGCGCATGAAGTATTTACGTTAGATGCTCAGATAGCAATAAAAATGTGTGTGTTCAATACGAAGCTGTTTCTTCATAATTATTTTATTTCGATTTCAAGTGTTTGTTTATATGACCGACGGATAGGGTCTTTGAAGTCGGTTTTTGTAACCGAAGGAGAACAAATAATAAATAATTAAAAGAGTGCATTTGAGGTCAAGTGACAACAAACTCCGACTTGACGAGACAGATTTTCTTCCGCAGTAGGTTGCCATTTCTTTCTGCTGTAGATTGGTTGCCAACCAAAGCTAAAGAACCCACTCTGTCCTGCTATTCAATGCTGCGGTAGCAGAGATGGATTCATACCTTTCACAACGATACTTTATGCATAAATGAATCTAATGAACCCGACCGGAATTCGAACTCGGCTCTCCGAGACGATATCCATTACAACGCACATCTGAGTTCATAGGTGCTAGAGAACCCATTTCCCCGTTCTATTTTACTCGTAGTTGAGATCAGCACGATACCCGCACAAACATATCAAGCGCATGCAGATATACATGCATTAATATATACTGGGTGTGCCAAATATTTGAGAACATATTTTGCGGGTCTTAACAGAAGAGGACCAAAAACTGATAATGATATACAGCAAATTCTAACATTCTTATTTCTCTTCCAAAATTATCAAGAATATGAAAGATCTGACAGAAAACAAAACGCCAAGCCATGCTCATGGCACTAGCTGCCAATAACACTGTTTCTGAAATATGGGCCTCGGTGACGAAGAGATTGCAAATCAGACCGATGAGTCCCAAATATAGGAATAAATGGCCGTCCAGTGCTTTCTGCATTCTATCAGACTCGATGAATTACTTAAATATAATTATCAAATCCTCCTAATAATTTCTATCATGTACATCATTACTTGAACCGGCTTCTAATGCTCTAGAGTGAGCGGCTTGGTGAGAGTAGTCGTGGCTCTTGGGGGGCACAGTCCTATGGTTAGAGATAACTCAGTAGAGTTCAACCACGGAATATGTGAGTGAGCGGCGCGTCGTTGAGTCTGATGTGCAATCTCTTCTTCAGTGGAACAGTTGGTATGATGTTTGCTTGACAACCTAACTGTAAGGGTTTCAATTCTCGGTAGTGGATGCGCACTGCTGATGAGTCCCAAATATAAGACACAACGTATATAATCTTTGTACGGTAATTTGTAAAAGAAACGAAAAAGAATTCAAACAGAAATAAAAACTAATCAGAGGAAAAATATTAAGTTATTTTATATAAAAAAAAAAACAAAAATAACATTGAAGCGATAAAACACCAAAAAGAAATTTGGGTAAAAATAAAGCGAAATGAATTCTTAAGATATGAAATAATATTTTTAAGAGTTGACACGATGGAAAGAGAAATAAGATATAAAATAAATAAGACAAAAAAAGAAGTCAAAATTGAAACATTAATTAATCAATATATCCAAAAACAGATCGAACATTTAGCAAATACTTCCATGGAAAGAAAAAAGCAAATACAGTTTGTGCTTTGAAAAATAAAGTAAAAATATATCAGTAAAACAGGGATTTTCAAAATGTATGAAGCCCCAAAATATGTAAAAAATAAAGAAATTATGAAAAAATTCGAAAATTAAAAAAAGCTACTGAGGATTTTCCGAATATCAGAAAATAAATATCTTGTTAGGAAACAATAACGTAAAAGAATAAATACAATATGAACATATTGTAGGAATCCGGGAAAATAACGCAAAAACATGGTGTAGTAGTCGGAAATAGGAAAAGGGCAAACAAGGACGGGAAGATGTTATGAAAATCAACGGTAAAAAAATTTCAGGTCATGTAAATGAGAACTGTAACATTAGTAAATACCAAAATGAAAAGAAAAAACGAAAGATTAAGAGAACTAAATAAATAAGGAGAAAAAACAGAGAGAGAAAGAAAGATGAATGAAATGTAGCAATTTATATAAGGAGATTGAGAAAAATGAAGAATGAGATCATTTTGGTCGACAGAAAAGAATTACAAAATGGCAGCATGAATGAGAAAATGTGAAGTCAATATTGAATAAAAGAAGAAAAATAGGGTCAGTTTGTGCTTGCATCCACGCCAAGTACAAAGGTCATGATATGATCTATTGCTAACCTTCCATGTCTTGTTTGGTGTGTGTGAATGTGCAGCGCAGGCTCGCATCGGCACAGGTTAATGTCGGCCTTTCCAAAATAATAATTTATTTATTTCTTCGCACGACCATTTTCCTGAAGATAAGTGTGCTGAGGAAATGCGTCCGTGACTATGGAAGAACTGGTTTTAAGCAAAAGAAAAAGGTCTGCGATAATTCAATAATAAATAAAAAGATTTAAAAATAAAAAAAAATGAAACAGGTGCTGCGTTATTAAAAACCAAAACAAAACTTAGAAAAATAGGGTTAAGGGAGAAAGAATTGGCATCGTGCGGAGTCAATCATGTAGCGGCTTAACGAAGGGCCAACACCAGGAAATGATGCATTTGTTAATGTTTCCAAACGAGCCAAAATGGAGACATGGCAGTGTTGAAGTTAATCCATGAGCTGGTAGACAACGAAAGAGTGAAAGAAAGAGAAACCGTCGAAAAAGACGTAGATGAATGTATGAATGAATGAAGGAAAAAATAAAATAAAAGAGACAGTAGAGATTGAGTAAGAATGAATTAACTAGAGAAGCATATGACACCGAATGAATTAATAAATGATGAATGAAAATCAACAGCAGGCAGCAAACAATTAAAATTAACGTAAAAAAAAACAAATGATAGAAATAACGCTACGCAGCAAATGATCAAAAGTAATGATAGACAACAAATAATAAAAAAAATAACGGCAGACAAGAAATGATTAAAAATTACGTCACACAGCAAATGATAAAATGTAACGCAACACAGGAAATTATCAAAAGTAACACTAGACTGTAAATGATTAAAAGTAATGCGAAAATAAATGATCAAATGTAACGTGAAAATAAATGATCAAAAGGAACAATACATAGCAAATGATTAAAATGGTTAAACATCATATGATCAAAAGTAACACTATACAGTAAATGATCAAAAGTAATTCCAAAATAAATGATCTAAAGTAACGTTAGACAACAATTGATCAAAATAGAGTTAGACAACAAACGACCCAAAGTAATACTAGCCAGTAAATGATAAAAATAATGCCAAACAGTAAATGATCAAAACTAAGGCTAGACAGCAAATGGTAAAAAGTATTGACAAACAATAATAATTAAAAAAGTAACGTAACATAACCAATGATGAAAAGTAATGCTAGACAGCAAATGATAAAAAATGATAAAAAAAGTAATGTAACATAACCACGATGAAAGTAATGTACAAAATGATAAAAAATTAAAAAAAGTAACGTAACATAACCAATGATGAAAAGTAATGCTAGACAAAAAAAAACAGTACAAATTAAAATAGTAACGTAACATAAAAAAGTAATGACAAAGGTGCACGACAAATTAAAAAAAAACGTAACATAACCAATGATGAAAAGTAATGCTAGACAGCAAATGATAAAAAGTAATGACAAATGATAAAAAGTAAAAATTAAAAAAGTAACGTAACATAACCAATGATGAAAATGGCTAGACAGCAAATGTAAAAAATGACAAAGAGTACAAATTAAAAAAAGTAACGTAACATAACCAATGATGAAAAGTAATGCTAGACAGCAAATGATAAAAAGTAATGACAAAGAGTACAAATTAAAAAAAGTAACGTAACATAACCAATGATGAAATGTAATGCTAGACAGCAAATGATAAAAAGTAATGACAAAGAGTACAAATTAAAAAAAAGTAACAATATAAATTCTATCTAGTAATGCAAACCAATGAAAATGTAATACTAGACAGAACTCAACCTCCGCATGAAAAATGATAGATAAATTTAAATTGATGTCAAAAGTACAAATTAAAAAAGTATTGTAACATAACCAATGATGAAAAGTAATGCTAGACATCAAATGATTTGTCTTTAAGACAAAAAGTACAAATTAAAATAGTAATAAATTAACCAATGATGAAATATAATGCTAGACAGCAAATGATAAAAAATGACAAAAACAAATTAAAAAAAGTAAATTATAAAATGATGTCTTTATCAGAATCATATAAGGAATATTTTTGGAAAGAAAAATGCTCCGGGTGAGGATCGAACTCACAACCTCCGCATTCCATATGATGTCGTCTCATACTGTCTATAAGTACGGCGCGCTAACCGATTGTGCTACCGGAGCATTCACGAACGACTGCTTACATTCTTTATCAGAATCATATAAGGAATATTTTGGAAATAAAAGACATCCGGGTGAGGATCGAACTCACAACCTCCGCATTCCATATGATGTCGTCTCATACTGTCTATAAGCACGGCGCGCTAACCGATTGTGCTACCGGAGCATTCACGAACTCACTGCTTACATTCTTTATCAGAATCATATAAGGAATATTTTGGAAATTACTGTCTATAAAAAATGCGCCGGGTGAGGATCGAACATACAACCTCCGCATTCCATATGATGTTTTCTCATACTGTCCGAAATATCGGCGCGCTAATCGATTGTGCTATAATCAAAAATTCAAAAAAACTGCTTACATTCTTTATCAGAATCATATAAGGAATATTGCAAAAAGTCAAAAAAAATGCTCCGGGTGAGGATCGAACTCACAACCTCCGCATTCTTTATGATGTCGTCTCATACTGTCTATAAGTACGGCGCGCTAACCGATTGTGCTACCGCATTCACGACACACTAACTATTTGTCATTTTTTATCAGAATCATATTATCCCGAAATTTCAAAGACAAAATGCCGGGTGAGGATCAAAAACTAAAACCTCCGCATTCAATATAAATGTCGTCTCAGTGTCTATAAAAACGGCGCAAAAACCAAATGCTACCGGTGCATTCGAACTCAAACACTGCTTACATTCTTTATCAGAATCATATAAGGAATGAGATGGGAAAGAAAATGTCTCCGGGTGAGGATCGAACTCACAACCGATCCGCATTCCGGAGCATCGTCTCAACTGTCTATAACTATTTGTCTAACCGATATAGCCGGAGTATTTCCCGAAATATCAAAGACATCTTTATCAGAAAATTAAAAAAAAAGGAATATTTTTAGTATTAATGCAAAAAAAATGCTCCGGGTGAGGTGAGGGTCGAACTCACAACCTCCGCATTCCTTTATGATGTCGTCTCATACTGTCTATAAGTACGGCGCGCTAACCGATTGTGCTACCGGAGCATTCACGAAAGACTGCTTAACTTTATCTAACATATTTATCTTTTTCATATGATGTCGTCTCATACTGTATTAACCGATTGAAATCACGAAAAAATTCTTTATCAGAACATATAAGGAATATTTTTGAAAAAAAATGCTCCGGTGAGGATCGAACTCACAACCTCCGCATTCCTTATGATGTCGTCGTCATACTGTCTATAAGTCTATAAGTACGGCGCGCTAACCGATTGTGCTACCGGAGCATTCTACGAAACACTGCTTACATTCTTTATCAGAATCATATAAGGAATATTTTTGAAAAGAAAAATGCTCCGGGTGAGGAATCGAACTCATGTCAACCTCCGCATTCCGATTTATGATGTCGTCAACATTCTTTACTGTCTATAAGTACGTACGGCGCTAACCTAACCGCATTGACATCTAACTATTTGTCTTTTTTCATATAGCGTATTATCCCGAAATATCAAAGACATCACTTAAGCCATAATCAAAAATTAAAAAAAACATTCTTTATCAGAATCTATATAAGGAATATTTTTGGAAAGAAAAATGCTCCGGGTGAGGATCGAACTCACAACCTCCGCATTCCTTATGATGTCGTCTCATACTGTCTATAAGTACGGCGCGCTAACCGATTGTGCTACCGGAGCATACAACAACGACATCTAACTATTTGTCTTTTTCATTTTTATCAGAATCATAAAGGAATATTTTGGAAAGAAAAAAATGCTCCGGGTGAGGATCGAACTCACAACCTCCGCATTCCTTATGATGTCGTCTCATACTGTCTAGTAAGTGCAAAACGCTAACCGATTGTGCTACCGGTGAGGGTCGAACGAAACACTCTTACATTCTTTATCAGAATCATATAAGGAATATTTTTGAAAGAAAAATGCTCCGGTGAGGATCGAACTCACAACCTCCGCATTCCTTATGATGTCGTCTCATACTGTCTATAAGTACGGAAATATAACCGATTGTGCTACCATAAGCAAAAATAAAAAAAGTATACATTCTTTATCAGAATCATATAAGGAATATTTTTGGAAAGAAAAATGCTCCGGGTGAGGATCGAACTCACAACCTCCCGCATTCCTTATATGATGTCGTCTCATACTGTCTATAAGTACGGCGCGCTAACCGATTGTGCTACCGGAGCATTCAACGACAAACTATTTGCTTTTTACATTCGTATTTTATCAGAATCATATAAAAAAAGTATACAAATATTTTTGTATTAAAAAAAAAAATGCTCCGGGTGAGGATCGAACTCACAACCTCCGCATTCCTTATGATGTCGTCTCATACTGTCTATAAGTACGGCGCGCTAACCGATTGTGCTACCGGAGCATACAACAAAACATCTAACATTCTTTATCAGAATTTTATAAGGAATAGAAAGAAAATTATCCCGGGAAAGGATCGAACCACAACATCATTCCTTATGATGTCGTCTCATAATCAAAATTAAAAAAAGCATTACAAACATAAATTCATTTTTATCAGAATAATATAAAACGTTTTTGGAAAGAAAAATGCTCCGGGTGAGGATCGAACTCACAACCTCCGCATTCCTTTATGATGTCGTCTCATACTGTCTATAAGTACGGCGCGCTAACCGATTGTGCTACCGGAGCATTCAACGAAACACTGCTTACATTCTTTATCAGAATCATATAAGGAATATTTTTGAAAAAAAAATGCTCCGGGTGAGGATCAAAATTAAAAAAAACCTCCGCATTAAATTATGATGTCGTCTCAAACTGTCTATAAGTACGGCGCGCTAACCGATTGTGCTACCGGAGCATTCACGAAAACCTCCGCATTACTTTCTTTATCAGAATCATACGAAGGAATATTTTTCTATAAGTAAAAATGCTAACTCCGGGTGAGGATCGAACACAACCACAACCTCCATACATCGAAACATCAACATTCTTTTCAGAATCATATTTGTCTTTTTATGATGTCGTATCATCTGAAAATATCAAAGACGGCGCGCTAACCGATTGTAATACCAAAAGCAAAAAAAAAAACACTGCTTAAATTCTATTATCAGAATCATATAAGGAATATTTTTGGAAAGAAAAAATGCTCCGGGTGAGGATCGAACTCACAACCTCCGCATTCTTTTATGAGATGTCGTCTCATACTGTCTATAAGTACGGCGCGCTAACCGATTGTGCTACCGGAGCATTCAACGACGACATCTAACTATACATTTTTTTCAGAATATTATATCAAATATCAAAGACATCACCGGGTGAGGATAATCAAAAAAATAAAAAAGGATGTATACAATATAAAACCTCCGCATGCAAAACGTCAAATGTCTTTCTCAGGGTGAGGGTCGAATTTCACAACCTCCGCATAACTTGAGGATTGTGATACCGGAAATTACTGTCTATAAGTACGGCGCTAACCGATTGTGCTACCGGAGCATACAACAACGACATTCTTTATCAGAATTTGTATTTTTGGAAGAAAAAATATAGCGTATTATCGAAATATCACCTCCGCACATGATTCGTTCATAATCATCAAAGAATCATACGAAAGGAATAAATTTTTAATATTAATGGAAATTTAAAAAAATGCTCCGGGTGAGGATCGAACTCACAACCTCCGCATTCCTTATGATGTCGTCTCATACTGTCTATAAGTACGGCGCGCTAACCGATTGTGCTACCGGAGCATACACGAAACGACATCTAACTATTTTCTTTTTTATCAGAATCATATAAGGAATATTTTTGGAAAGAAAAATGCTCCGGGTGAGGATCAAAAACTCACAACCTCCGCATTCCATATGATGTCGTCTAGTACTGTCTATAAGTACGGCGCGCTAACCGATTGTGCTACCGGAGCATTCACGAAACATTGCTTTTTACATTCTTTATCAGAATCATATAAGGAATATTTTGGAAAAAAAAAATGCTCCGGGTGAGGATCGAACTCGGGGACAACCTCGCGCATCCTTATGATGTCGTCTCATTTGTCTATAAGTACGGCGCGCTAACCGATTATCAAAGACCGGAGCATTCACGAAACACTGCTTACATTCTTTATCAGAATCATATAAGGAATATTTTTGGAAATGCAAAAAAAATGCTCCGGGTGAGGATCGAACTCACAACCTCCGCATTCCTTATGATGTCGTCTCATACTGTCTATAAGTACGGCGCGCTAACCGATTGTGCTACCGGAGCATTCAACAACGACATTCTTTAACTATTTGTCTTTTTTTGGAAAGAAAAATATAGCGTATTATCTTTATCAAAGACATCTTAATATAATCAAATATTTTGGGGACAATAAAAATTTTATCTAATATTAGGAAAATTTTTGGAAAGAAAAATGCTCCGCATCGAACTTACTTTCACGATGTCGTCTCATACTGTCTATAAGTACGGCGCGCGCGCTAACCGATTGTGCTACCGGAGCATTCATAGCGTAAACTGAAATATCAAAGACATACTTAGCCATTCTTTATCAGAATCATATAAATTCTATATTTTGGAAAGAAAAATGCTCCGGGTGAGGATCGAACTCACAACCTCCGCATTCAGAATATGATGTCGTCTCATACTGTCTATAAGTACGGCGCGCTAACCGATTGTGCTACCGGAGCACGCGAAACACTGCTTACATTCTTTATGAGAATCATATAAGGAATATTTTGGAAAGAAAAATGCATCCGGGTGAGGATCGAACTCACAACCTCCGCATTCCATATGATGTCGTCTCATACTGTCTATAAGTACGGCGCGCTAACCGATTGTGCTACCGGAGCATTCACGAAACACTGCTTACATTCTTTATCAGAATCATATAAAAGGAATATTTTGGAAAAAAAAATGCTCCGGGTGAGGATCGAACTCACAACCTCCGCATTCTTTATGATGTCGTCTCATACTGTCTATAAGTACGGCGCGCTAACCGATTGTGCTACCGGAGCATTCATAAACACTGCTTAAATTTTTATCAGAATCATATAAGGAATATTTTTGGAAAGTTAAAAAAATGCTCCGGGTGAGGATCGAACTCACAACCTCCGCATTCCTTATGATGTCGTCTCATACTGTCTATAAGTACGTCTATAACCGATTGGCGCGCTAACCGATTGTGCTACCGGAGCATTCACAAAACGAAACACTGCTTACATTCTTTATCAGAATCATATACGGAATATTTTTGGCAAAAGAAAAATATTTTCCGGGTGAGGATCGAACTCACAACCTCCGCGCATTCCATATGATGTCGTCTCATACTGTCTATAAGTACGGCGCGCTAACCGATTGTGCTACCGGAGCATTCACGAAATACTGACATCTTACATTCTTTATCAGAATCATAAAAGGAATATTTTTTGTATTAATGCAAAAGAAAAATGCTCCGGGTGAGGATCGAACTCACAACCTCCGCATTCCTTATGATGTCGTCTCATACTGTCTATAAGTACGGCGCGCTAACCGATTGTGCTACCGGAGCATTCACGAAAACACTGCATTACATTCTTTATCAGAATCATATAAGGAATATTTTTGGAAAAAAAAAAAATGCTCCGGGTGAGGATCGAACTCACAACCTCCGCATTCCATATGATGTCGTCTCATACTGTCTATAAGTACGGCGCGCTAACCGATTGTGCTACCGGAGCATTCACAAAACACTGCTTACATTTTCTTTATCAGAACGAAAAAAAATACAATATTTTTGCAAAACGTCTAAAAATGCTCCGGGTGAGGATCGAACTCACAACCTCCGCATTCCTTATGATGTCGTCTCATACTGTCTATATGTCGTCTACGGTACGCTAACTAACCGATTGTGCTACCGGAGCATTCAACAACGACATCTAACTTCTTTTTCAGAATCATATTAGGAATATTTATCAAAAACATCATCGAAGCCATAATCATCAGAAAAAGTATACAATATAAGGAATATTTTGGGAAAAAAAATGCTCCGGGTGAGGATCGAACTCACAACCTCCCTCACAACCTTTCCTTATTGAGATGTCGTCTCATACTGTCTATAAGTACGGCGCGCTAACCGATTGTGCTACCGGAGCATTCAACAACGACATCTAACATTCTTTATCAGAATCATATAAGGAATATTATTTATCAAAAAAAATGCTCCGGGTGAGGATCGAAAAAACAACCTCCGCATTAAATTGATGTCGTATTAATGCAAACTGTCTATAAGTAAATGGCGCGCTAACCGATTCGCTACCGGAGCATTCACAAACACAACTTACATTCTTTATCAGAATCATATACGGAATATTTTGGAAATAAAAATGCTCCGGGTGAGGATCGAACTCACAACCTCCGCATTCCTTATGATGTCGTCTCATACTGTCTATTTGTCTTTTTTTCATAACCGATTGTGCTACCGGAAATATCAAAGACATACATTCTTTAGCCATAATCAAAATTAAAAAAAGTATACAATATAAATTCTATCTATTATGGAATGCAAAACGAAAAAAAGCAAATGCTCCGGGTGAGGTCGAACTCACAACCTCCGCATTACTTTCTACTTATTGAGATCGTCTCATTACTGTCTATAAGTACGGCGCGCTAACCGATTGTGCTACCGGAGCATCGAACAACAACGACATCTAACTATTTGTCTTTTTTCATTAGTCATATTATCAAAATCAACCGACATACTACCATAATTAAAAAAAGTATTAAAATTTATTGAATATTTTTGAAAAAAAATGCTCCGGGTGAGGATCGAACTCACAACCTCCGCACTGATTCGTCTCTTACTGTTGAAAAATACTGTCTATAAGTACGGCGCGAATAACCGATTAAAAAACCGGAGCATCGAACTCACAACCTCCGCTATACATATAGCGTATTATCCCGAAATATCAAAGACATTCTTTATCAGAATCAAATAATACAATATAAATTTTTGGAAAAAAAAAATGCTCCGGGTGAGGATCGAACTCACAACCTCCGCATTCCTTATGATGTCGTCTCATACTGTCTATAAGTACGGCGCGCTAACCGATTGTGCTACCGGAGCATTACGAACAACGACATTCTTTATCAGAATCATATAAGGAATATTTTTGTCTTTTTTTCACCTCCGCATTATCCCGATGAATCATACTGTCAATAAGACATCACTTACGGCGCGCTAACCGATCAAAAATTAAAAAAACTGCTTACAATATAAATTTATCAGAATTAATGCAAGGAATATTTTGAAAAAAATGCTCCGGGTGAGGATCGAACTCACAACCTCCCGCATTCCTTATTGATGTCGTCTCATACTGTCTATAAGTACGGCGCGCTAACCGATTGTGCTACCGGAGCATTCACGAATCTAACTATTTGTCTTTTTTTATCAGAATCATATAAGGAATATTTTTGGGAAGAAAAAATGCTCCGGGTGAGGATCGAACTCACAACCTCCGCAATCCTATCTAGTATTAATGCATATGATGTCGTCTCATACTGTCTATAAGTACGGCGCGCTAACCGATTGTGCTACCGGAGCATTCGACGAAAACTTTTTTTTCATATTTATCCCGAAATTCAAAGACATTTATCAGAATCAAAAATATAAGGAATATTTTTAGTATTAATGCAAAAAAAAAAAAATGCTCCGGGTGAGGATCGAACTCACAACCTCCGCATTCCCTTATGATGTCGTCTCATACTGTCTATAAGTACGGCGCGCTAACCGATTGTGCTACCGGAGCATTCACAAAAACTAACTTTTTTTTTTTCAGAATTTTTTCATCAGAATATTATAAGGAATATTTTTGAAAAAAAATGCTCCGGGTGAGGATAAAAAAACTCACAACCTCCGCATTCCTTATGATGTCGTCTCATACTGTCTATAAGTACGGCGCGCTAACCGATTTGCTACCGGGGCACAGGGTCGAAACATGTCGTCTCATACATTCTTTATCAGAATCATATAAGGAAGGAAATTTTGGAAAGAAAAATGCTCCGGGTGAGGATCGAACTCAAAAAAAACCTCCGCAACCTCCGCATTCCCATATGATGTCGTCTCATACTGTCTATAAGTACGGCGCGCTAACCGATTGTGCTACCGGAGCATTCAAAAAAATTTAAAACTGTTTACATTAAATTTTATCAGAATCATATAAGGAATATTTTGAAAAAAAATGCTCCGGGTGAGGATCGAACTCACAACCTCCGCATTCCTTTTATGATGTCGTCTCATACTGTCTATAAGTACGGCGCGCTAACCGATTGTGCTACCGGAGCATACAACAACGCTTACATTCTTTATCAGAATCATTTGGAATATTTTTGAAAGAAAAAATAGCGGGTTAGGATCGAAATATCAAAAGACATGATGTCGTCTCATACTGTCTATAATCAAAATAACCGATTGTGCTACCGGAGCATTACGAAATAAATTCTTTTTTGGGAAAAGAAAATGCTCCGGGTGAGGATCGAACTCACAACCTCCGCATTCATTTTATGATGTCGTCTCATACTGTCTATAAGTACGGCGCGCTAACCGATTGTGCTACCGGAGCATACAACAACGACATCTTCTTTATTTGTCATTTTTTCATTTTTTATCAGATATCAAAGACATATAAGCCATAATCAAAAATTTTTTATACAATATAAATTCTATCTAGTATTAATGCAAAACGTTAAAAAAAATGCTCCGGGTGAGGATCGAACTCACAACCTCCGCATTACCCCTTATTGATGTCGTCTCATACTGTCTATAAGTACGGCGCGCTAACCGATTGTGCTACCGGAGCATTCAACAACGACTGCTTACATTATTTATCAGAATCATATAAGCGTTTTGGAAAGAAAAATCCCGGGTGAAATATCAAATGCATCGGGTGAGTCTCATATCTATAAACGGCGCGCTAACCGAACCTCCGCATTACGAAACATATTCTTTATCAGAATTCGTATTTCATACTATCGGGTGAGGATCGAACAAAACGCATTCCATATGATGTCGTCTCATACTGTCTATAAGTACGGCGCGCTAACCGATTGTGCTACCGGAGCATTCAACTCACAACCTCCGCATTACTTTTTTATCAGAATCATATAAGGGAAATTTTGGAAATAAAAAATGCTCCGGTGAGGATCGAATTCACAACCTCCGCATTCCTTATGATGTCGTCTCATATTCATACTTTTTTATAAGCGTACGGCGCGAAATAATCGATTGACATGCTACCGGATCAAAAATTAAAAAAAGTATACAATATAAATTCTTTATCAGAATCATATAATGAAATTTTGGAAAGAAAAAATGCTCCGGGTGAGGATCGAACTCACAACCTCCGCATTCCTTTATGATGTCGGGAAATACTGTCTATAAGTACGGCGCGCTAACCGATTGTGCTACCGGAGCATTCAACAACGACATCTAACATATTTTATCAGAATCATATAGCGTATTTTTGGAAATAAAAGACATCCGGGTGAGGATCAAAAAATAAAAAACCTCCGCAATATATGATGTCGTCTCATACTGTCTATAAGTACGGCGCGCTAACCGATTGTGCTGAGGGGAGCATTCACGAACCACCGCATTACATTCTTTATCATTGATATAAAGGAATATTTTTTTGTCTATAAAAAATGCTCCGGGTGAGGATCGAACTCACAACCTCCGCATTCCTTATGATGTCGTCTCATACTGTCTATAAGTACGGCGAAATAACCGAGACATGCTACCATAATCAAAAATTAAAAACTGCTATACAATTAAATTTTATCAGAATCATATAATGGAATATTTTGGAAAAAAAAATGCTCCGGGTGAGGATCGAACTCACAACCTCCGCATTCCTTATGATGTCGTCTCATACTGTCTATAAGTACGGCGCGCTAACCGATTGTGCTACCGGAGCATACAACAGCGACATTCTTTCTAACTATTTGAATTTTTTCATATAGCGTATTATCCCGAAATATCAAAGACATCTATAAGAATAATCAAAAATTAAAAAAAAGTATACAATATAAATTCTATCTAGTTTTGCAAAACGTTTGAAAAAAAATGCTCCGGGTGAGGATCGAACTCACAACCTCCGCATTCCTTTATGATGTCGTCTCATACTGTCTATAAGTACGGCGCGCTAACCGATTGTGCTACCGGAGCATTCAACGAATCACTGCTAACTATTTTCTTTTATCAGAAGCGTATTAAAGGAAATTTTCAAAGAAAAAAATGCTCCGGGTGAGGATCAAAACTCACAACCTCCGCATTCAATATAATGTCTATCTCATATTAATATAAAACGGCGCGCTAACCGATTGTGCTAGGTCGAAGCACCTCCGAATTACTTTTACATTCTGTCTATAAGTACGATCAGAATCATATAAGGAATATTTTCAGAAAAAAAAATGCTCCGGGTGAGGATCGAACTCACAACCTCCGCATTCCTTATGATGTCGTCTCATACTTTACTGTCTATAAGTACGGCGCGCTAACCGATTGTGCTACCGGAGCATTCACGAAAACACTGCTTACATTCTTTATCAGAATCATAAAAAAAGGAATATTTTCTAGTATTAATGCAAAAAAAAGCAAATGCTCCGGGTGAGGATCGAACTCACAACCTCCGCATTCCTTATGATGTCGTCTCATACTGTCTATAAGTACGGCGCGCTAACCGATTGTGCTACCGGAGCATTCAACAACGACTGCTAACTATATTTTTCATCAGTATTATCCGAAATATCAAAGACATATTTTTGTATACAATAAAATTCTATCCGTATTAATGAGGATCAAATGCTCTCACAACCTCCGCATTCCTTATGATGTCGTCTCATACTGTCTATAAGTACGGCGCGCTAACCGATTGTGCTACCGGAGCAACATAAAGTACTCTATACATTCTTTATCAGAATCATATAGAATCATATATTTTTTGGAAAAAAAAATGCTCCGGGTGAGGATCGAACTCACAACCTCCGCATTCTTTATGATGTCGTCTCATACTGTCTATAAGTACGGCGCGCTAACCGATTGTGCTACCGGAGCATTCACAACACTGCTTACATTCTTTATCAGAATCATATAAGGAATATTTTTGGAAAGAAAAATATCCGGGTGAGGATCGAACTCACAACCTCCGCATTCCATATGATGTCGTCTCATACTGTCTATAAGTACGGCGCGCTAAAAAAATTGTGCTACCGGAGCATTCACGAAATAAATTCATATCAGAATCATTAATGAATAAAACGAAAAAGAAAAATGCTCCGGGTGAGGATCGAACTCACAACCTCCGCATTCTTTATGATGTCGTCTCATACTGTCTATAAGTACGGCGCGCTAACCGATTGTGCTACCGGAGCATTCATCGAAACACTCAAAAATTAAATTTTTTATCAGAATCATATAAGGAATATTTTTGCAAAAGAAAAAGCAAATGCTCCGGGTGAGGATCGAACTCACAACCTCCGCATTATTTACGTATTGATGTCGTCTCATACTGTCTATAAGTACGGCGCGCTAAACCGATTGTGCTACCGGAGCATTCACAAAACTAACTATTTGTCTTTTACATTCTTTATCAGAATCATATAAGGAAATTTATTGGAAAGTCAAAAAAAATGCTCCGGGTGAGGATCGAACTCACAACCTCCGCATTCCTTATGATGTCGTCTCATACTGTCTATAAGTACGGCGCGCTAACCGATTGTGCTACCGGAGCAGCATTCACGACAAACTATTTGTCTTTTTTAATTTATTAAAAGAATCATATAAGGAAATATTTTTCTATCTAGTATTAATGCAAAAAGTCTTTATCAAAAAAATGCTCCGGGTGAGGATCGAACTCACAACCTCCTCCGCACTTTCACTTATTGATGTCGTCTCATACTGTCTATAAGTACGGCGCGCTAACCGATTGTGCTACCGGAGCATACAACACTGCGACATTAACTATTTGTCATATTTTTTCATATAGCGTATTATCCGGGAAATATCAAAGACATCATTCCTTAATCCATAATCAAAATAAAAAAAAAAGTATACAATATAAATTCTATTTTTAATGCAAAATATTTTTCAAAAGAAAATGCTCCGGGTGAGGATCGAACTCACAACCTCCGCATTCCTTATGATGTCGTCTCATACTGTCTATAAGTACGGCGCGCTAACCGATTGTGCTACCGGAGCAACAACGAAACACTGCTTACATTCTTTATCAGAAATCATATAAGGAATATTTTGGAAAAAAAATGCTCGGGTGAGGATCGAACTCACAATCAAAAATTAAAAATATGATGTCGTCTCATACTGTCTATAAGTACGGCGCAAAAACCGATTGTGCTACCGGAGCATTCATCTAACGAAACAACGCGTATTTCTTTATCAGAATCATATAAGGAATATACGAAGGAAATTGGAAAGAAAATGCTCCGGGTGAGGATCGAACTCACAACCTCCGCATTCCTATTTATATGATGTCGTCTCATACTGTCTATAAGTACGGCGCGCTAACCGATTGTGCTACCGGAATTCAAAAAAGCTATACATTTCTTTATAAATTATATCTAGAATATTAATGCAAAACGTTAAAAAAAATGCTCCGGGTGAGGATCGAACTCACAACCTCCGCATTCCTTATGATGTCGTCTCATACTGTCTATAAGTACGGCGCGCTAACCGATTGTGCTACCGGAGCATTCACGAATCTAACTGCTTACATTCTTTATCAGAATCATAAGAATATTATAAGGAATATTTTTGGAAAGAAAAAATGCTCCGGGTGAGGATCGAACTCACAACCTCCGCATTCCAATATGATGTCGTCTCATACTGTCTATAAGTACGGCGCGCTAACCGATTGTGCTACCGGAGCATTCACTGAAACACTGCTTACATTACTTTATCAGAATCATACGAAGGAATACTTTTTATAAAGAAAAATGCTAACCGGGTGAGGATCGAACTCACAACCTCCGCATCTAACTATTTGTCGTCTCATAGCTGTATTATAAATATCAAAGACATCGCTAACCGATTGTGCTAAAAAAGCATTCAATATAAATTCTATACATTATTTATCAGAATCATATAAGGAAATTTTTGGAAGAAAAATGCTCCGGGTGAGGATCGAACTCACAACCTCCGCATTTTATGATGTCGTATTGAGATACGAAAGGAAATTACTGTCTATAAGTACGGCGCGCTAACCGATTGTGCTACCGGAGCATACAGAAAAACGACATCTAACTATTTGTCTTTTTTCATATAGCATATTATCCCGAAATATCAAAGACATCACATCTAAGCCATAATCTTTAAAAAATTCTCCGCATATACAATATAAATTCTATCTAGTATTAATCCAAAACGTCTCAACTGTCTATAAATGCGGCGCGCGGGTGAGGGTCGAATTCACACTCCGCATTCTTTATCAGAATGAGATACGAAGGAATATTTTGAAAGAAAATAAGTACGGGCGAGGATCGAACTCACAACCTCCGCATTATGATGTCGTCTCATACTGTCTATAAGTACAACAACGACATGCTACTAACTATTTGTCATTTTTTTTCATATAAGAATATTTGAAAGAAAAAAATATCAAAGGATCGAACTCACAACCTCCATAATCTTAAATGTCGTCTAAAACTGTCTATACAATATAAATTCTATCTAGTATTAATGCAAAACGTTAAAAAGCAAATGCTCCGGGTGAGGGTCGAACTCACAACCTCCGCATTGTCTTTCACTGTTATTGAGATACGAAGGAAATTACTGTCATATAAGTACGGCGCGCTAACCGAAAATGCTACCGGGTGAGGATCGAACGACATCTAACTATTTGCATTTTTTTGATGTCGTCTATTATGTCTAAATATCGGCGCGCTAACCGATTGTGCTATAATCAAAAAAAAAAACTGTATACATTATTTATCAGAATCTATATTAATGCAATATTTTTGGAAAAAAAATGCTCCGGGTGAGGATCGAACTCACAACCTCCGCATTACTTTCCATATGAGATCGAAGGAAATTACTGTCTATAAGTACGGCGCGCTAACCGATTGTGCTACCGGAGCATACAACAACGACATTCTTTATCAAATATTTGAATATTTTTTTTTCGAACTATACCTCCGTATGATGTCGTATCCTATAAAATATCAAAGACATCACTTAAGCTTTATCAGAATCAATAAAAATTTTTAAAAAAAGTATATCAATATAAATTCTATCTATGATGTCGTTTTAATGTCTAAAACGGCGCGCTAAAATGCTACCGGGTGAGGGTCGAACTCACAAATCATATTAATATTTTTGGAAAGAAAAATTATTGAGGATCGAATACGATTCCATATGAAATTACTGTCTATAAGTACGGCGCGCTAACCGATTGTGCTACCGGAGCATTCACGAAACACGGGTGAGGATCACAACCTCCGCATTCTAACTATTTACATTCTTTTTTTCATAAGGAATAGCGTGAAAAAAAATTAGGATCCGAAACCTCCGCATTCCTTATGACATCTGTCTATAAGTACGGCGCGCTAACCCATAATCGAAAAAATTACATTCTTTATCCGGAATAAAAAAAAGTATACAATATAAATTATATCTAGTATACTGTCTATGCAAAACGTCTACCGGAGCATTCAAAAACTGCTTACATTCTTTATCAGAATCAAAGAAATTTTTGAAAAATGCTCCGGGTGAGGATCGAACTCACAACCTCCGCATTCCTTTGATGTCGTCTATTGAGATACGAAGGGAAATAACTGTCTATAAGTACGGCGCGCTAACCGACATTCTTTATCAGAATCATACAACAACGACATTTCTAAAGAAATTTGTCTTTTTTCATATAGCGTATTATCCCGAAATATCAAAGACATCTCATACTGTCCATAATAAAAATTAAAAAAAGTATACAATATAATTTCTATCTAGTATTAATGCAAAACGTTAAAAGCAATGCTCCGGGTGAGGGTCGAACTCACAACCTCCGCATTCTTTCATATGATGTCGTCGAAGGAAATTACTGTCTATAAGTACGGCGCGCTAACCGATTGTGCTACCGAGCATTCAACAACGACATCTAACTATTTTGTCTTTTTTCATATAGCGTATTATCCAGAAATATCAAAGACATCATTTTAAGCCATAATCAAAATTAAAAAAAGTATACAAATAAATTCTATCTAGTATTAATGCAAAACGTCGTCTCAAAATGTCTATGAGGGTCGGCGCACAACCTCCGCATTACTTTCACTTATTGAGATACGAAGGGAAATTACTGTCTACATATACGGCGCAGAATAACCGATTCTTGCTACAGGAGCATTAACAACAACGACATCTAAATTTGTCCGGGTGAGGATCGTATTATCCCGAAATATCAAAGACATCGTCTCATACTGTCCATAATCAAATTTAAAAAAAAGCATATACAATATAAATTCTATATCAGAATTAATAGGAAATTTTCAAAAGAAAAATGCTCCGGGTGAGGATCGAACTCACAACCTCCGCATTCCTTATTGAGATCGTCTCATTACTGTCTATAAGTACGGCGCGCTAACCGATTGTGCTACCGGAGCATTCACGAACAACGACATTCTTTATTTGTCTTTTTAAGGAATATTTTTAGCGAAAAATTATCGGGTGAAATATCAAAGACATCATATGATGTCGTTCATACTGTCCATAATCTAAAAATTAAAAAAGTATTCACGAAATATAAATTCTATTTATATTAATGCAAAATATTTCAAAAGAAAAATGCTCCGGGTGAGGGTCGAACTCACAACCTCCGCATTACTTTCACTTATTGAGATATGAAAGGAAATTACTGTCTATAAGTACGGCGCGCTAACCGATTGTGCTACCGGAGCATACAACAACGACATCTTAACTATTTATTTTTTTTCATATAGCGTAGGATCCCGAAATATCAAAGACATATGATGTCGTCTCATAATAAAAAATTAAAAAAAGTATACAATATAAATTCTTTATCAGAAGTATTAATGCAAAATTTTTGAAAGAAAAATGCTCCGGGTGAGGATCGAACTCACAACCTCCGCATTCTTTCACTTATTGAGATACGAAGGAAATTACTGTCTATAAGTACGGCGCGCTAACCGATTGTGCTACCGGAGCATACAACAACGACATCTAAGAATTTGTCTTTTTTCAAAGAAAAAGCGTATTATCCAACCTCCGCATTCCATATGATGTCGAAATATCAAAGACACATTCTTTATCAGAATCATATAAGGAATATTTTTGGAAAGAAAAATGCTCCGGGTGAGGATCGAATTCAATGAAAATATAAGTACGGCGCAAAAAAAAAAAGTATACAATATAAATTCTTTATCAGAATCATATTAATGCAAATTTTCAAAAGAAAAAATGCTCCGGGTGAGGATCGAACTCACAACCTCCGCATTCCTTTTCATACTGTTGAGATACGGCGCGGAAATTATTGTCTATAAATACGGCGCGCTAACCGATTATCAGAATCTATAAGGAATATTTTTGGAAAGAAAAACAACAACGACATCATTAACTATTTGTCTTTTTTTCATATAGCGTATTATCCCGAAATATCAAAGACATCATTCTTTATCATAATCATAAAAATATTTTTGGAAAAAAAAAGTATATCAATATAAATTCGCATCTAGTATTGATGTCAAAACGTTACTGTCTAAATGCTCCGGGTGAGGGTCGAATTCACAACCTCCGCATTACTTTCATATTGAGATACGAAGGAAATTTTGTCTAGAAAAATACGGCGCGGTAACCGATTGGCTCGAACTCACAACAACGATTCTAATATTTGTCGTTTTTTCATATAGTATTATCCCGAAATATCAAAACCGATTGTGCTACCGCCATATTCAAAAAAAACTGCTTACAATTCTTTATCAGAATCATTAATGCAAAACGGAAAGAAAAATGCTCCGGGTGAGGATCGAACTCACAACCTCCGCATTCCTTATTGATGTCGAAGGGAAACTGTCTATAAGTACGGCGCGCTAACCGATTGTGCTACCGGAGCATACAACAACGACATCTTAATTATTTATCAGAATCATATAAGGAATATTTTTGGAAAGAAAATATCAAAGACATCAAACCATAATCAAAATTAAAAAAAAAATATCAATATAAATTCTATCTAGTATTAATGCAAAACGTAAAAAGAAATGCTCCGGGTGAGGGTCGAACTCACAACCTCTGCATTACTTTCTTTATTGAGATACGAAGGAAAATTTTGTCTATAAATACGGCGCGCTAACCGATTGTGCTACCGAAGCATACAACAACGACATCTAACTATTTGTCTTTTTCATATAGCGTATTATCCCGAAATATCAAAGACATCACTTAAGCCATAATCAAAAAATTAAAAAAAAGTATACAATATAAATTCTATCTAGTATTAATGCAAAATTTCAAAAAAAAATGCTCCGGGTGAGGGTCGAACTCACAACCTCCGCATTACTTTCACTTATTGAGATACGATGGGAAATTACTGTCTATAAGTACGGCGCGCTAACCGATTGTGCTACCGGAGCATTCACGAAACAACGACATCTAACTATTTGTATTTTTGAAAGAAATATAGCGTATTATCCCGAAATATCAAAGACATCATACTGTCTATAGCCATAATCTAAAAAATTAAAAAAAGTATACAATATAAATTCTTTATCTAGTATTAATGCAAAATTTTCAAAAGAAAAATGCTCCGGGTGAGGGTCGAACTCACAACCTCCGCATTACTTTGATGTCGTCTGAGATACGAAGGGAAATTACTGTCTATAAGTACGGCGCGCTAACCGATTGTGCTACCGGAGCATACAACAACGACATCTAACTATTTGTCTTTTTTCATATAGCGTATTATCCCGAAAAAAATATCAAAGAGGATCGAATCACAACCTCCGCCATAATGAAAATTAAAAAAAAGTATAACAATATAAATTCTATCTAGTATTAAAAACTTTATCAGAATCAAGGAAAATGTGAGGATCGAACTCACAACCTCCGCATTCCGGGTGATGTCGTCGAACTGTCTATAACAACCTAACCTACCGGAGCATTCACGAATTACTGCTGAATTTTATCAGAATCATATAAGGAATATTTTAAAAAAGATACGAAGGAAACAACCTCCGCATTATTATGTGTCTACTGTCTATAAGTACGGCGCGCTAACCGATTGTGCTACCGAGCATTCACGAAACCTCTGCTTACATTCTTTATCAGAATCATATAAAATACGAAAAATGCTACCGGGTGAGGACAACAACGACACCTCCGCATTTTTTTTTTTCATGATAGCGTATCATTCCTTATGATGTGTCGAAATATCAAAAGACATCACTTAAGCCATAATCAAAAATTAAAAAAAAAAGTATACAATATAAATTCTATTAGTATTAATGCAAAATTTTAAAAAAGAAAAATGCTCCGGGTGAGGGTCGAACTCACAACCTCCGCATTACTTTTATTGATTGATGAAGGAAATTACTGTCTATAAGTACGGCGCGCTAACCGATTGTGCTACCGGAGCATTACAACAACGACATTCTTTCTAACTATTTGGAATTTTTCATATAGCGTATTATCCCGAAATATCAAAGACATCACTTAAGCCATAATCAAAAATTAAAAAAAAGTATACAATATAAATTCTATCTAGTATTAATGCAAAACGTCAAAAGAAAAATGCTCCGGGTGAGGGTCGAACTCACAACCTCCGCATTACTTTCACTTATTGAGATACGAAGGAAATTACTGTCTATAAGTACGGCGCGCTAACCGATTGTGCTACCGGAGCATACAACAACGACATCTAACTATTTGTCTTTTTTCATATAGCGTATTATCCCGAAATATCAAAGACATCACTTAAGCCATAATCAAAAAAAAAAAAAAGTATACAATATAAATTCTATCTAGTATTAATGCAAAACGTCAAAAGCAAATGCTCCGGGTGAGGGTCGAACTCACAACCTCCGCATTACTTAAGGAACTTATTGAGATACGAAGGAACTCACAAAAATTACTGTCTATAAGTACGGCGCGCTAACCGATTGTGCTACCGGAGCATACAACAACGACATCTAACTATTTGTCTTTTTTCATATAGCGTATTATCCCGAAATATCAAAGACATCACTTAAGCCATAATCAAAAATTAAAAAAAGTATACAATATTGATGAAAAGTAATGCTAGACACCAAATGATAAAAAAAAGTAATGACAAAAAGTACAAATTAAAAAAAAAAGTTTTTAACATAACCAATGATGAAAATATCAAAGACAGCAAATGCCATAAAAAATTAAAAAAAACAGTACAAATTAAAATCTATAACATAACCAATGCAAAAAATATAATGCAAAGACAGCAAATGATAAAACTAACCTCCAAACAGTACAAATTAAAAAAAGTAACGTAACATAACCAATGATGAAAAGTAATACTAGACAGCAAATGAAAAAGTAATGACAAACGGTACAAATTAAAAAACGATAATCTAACTATTAATCTTTTGATGAAAAGTATTGCTAGACAGCTATGAAAAAAAAGTAATGACAAACAGTACAAATTAAAAAAAGTAACGTAACATAACCAATGATGAAAAGTAATGCTAGACAGCAAATGATAAAAAGTAATGACAAACAGTACAAATTAAAAAAAGTAACGTAACATAACCAATGATGAAAAGTAATGCTAGACAGCAAATGATAAAAAGTAATGACAAACAATACTAATTAAAAAATTAACGTAACATAACCATAAGACAATCAATGATGAAATGCATAGCTAGACAGCAAATGATCAGAAGGCAGCAAATGAAAACAAATATTATTAGACATGCATGATCAAACGCAACTCTAGACAGTAAATGATCAAATATAATGTCAGATAGCAATTGATCACAAGTTACGTTAGACATGATATGTTCAAGATAACAATAGGCAGCAAATGATTAAAAGTAACGTTAGATAAGAAATGATAAAAAATAAAGCAAAAGTCCTAGTAAACAAAAGCAACTTAAGACATAATACGATCAAAAGTAACACTAGACTGTAAATCATCAAAGCTTAGGCCAGATATAAAATGATCAAACAATACTAGAAAGCAAATAATCAAATATAACGCCAGAAAATAAACGATCAAAAGTAACGCTAGACAGTAAATGATAAAAAATAACGCTAAACAGTAAATGGCCGAAAGTAATGATAGACTGTAAATGACCAAAAGGAAGTCACAAAATGAATTCTCAGTACGCTGGTAACAGAAGTATTGTGAATAGGGGGATGCTTTCTAATAGACGACTCAAAAGACAACAGTGTGAACCGAATTGCAAAGAAGACAGAGATTTTATGCTCGACAAGAAGTTGGAGAGGATGAATGTTGATCAGATCTATTAGTGAAATGAGTGGGTAAATCCACTATTTGATTGAGAGATCGAACTACAGAAGAATTGAAAGTCTGAATACTAACAACAGTAACATTAGAATGCTGAATCCACTTGTCATGATGAGCATTAAAAACACACAAAATTATTCGTAGATGAAAGTATATAAAGAGGCATATCTATATGGTCAGAATCATTTTTTAATATACTATTATTAATATATTGTTTAATGTACTATTAGGTTAGAATTTAGATTAATTAATTAAAAAAATAAACATTAGATTATATAGTCATAAATCCTTATTTTTATAATATAAAAATATGAAATTAACAATAATAAACTGAAGAATATTTTATTCCGGAAATTTATTATATATCTAAGTAATTTTATCAAAACTTTTATCTTGCTGTTTAGCACATTCTATTGATCACCTACGTTCTAAATGGACACGACATTTTAAAACATCGTTTTCAAGTGTAAATGTTTAGATCATTTACGTTCTTTAAATGAAGACCATCATAGTAGGAGGTAGGCTGTCTGCACAAGTGAGAAGTGCGAGAAAAGAAACTGTCAGTATAGAACTTGTAGTTACATCTAAGCATGTTTACATGTGATGTGACCTAATAACCAATGTAGTACTACGCTTAAATTCATAGTCTACGTACCAAAGAGGGAAGTACATCAGAAAATATTTATTGAAAGAGAAAAAGTTATGTAACGTATATGGTAAAGTGACTGAAACCGAAATACTATGTCTTAACCGATAATATTGCAGATTCTACTCTCAATTTTATTAAGAATCTCTAAATACATAGCAAAAGGGCCAGACCATAACTGACAGCAATATTCAATGCAGGTACGAATATCCGATTACACTTGCATTACAAAAAATATAAAAATATTGAAAATTAAAATTAAACTTCCTCTGAGGAAATATAAATCAATTTGAGCTAAATTTGCTTTTATTGGCATTCTTCCTATATATAATCTAAACTGTCTAAAGAAAGTAGCCATTTAGTAACGTCACAGCAGACCAACACGAATTCTGTATATGGAATTAATGATTTTTCCAGTGGCACAAGTAGAATTTCACGTGAATATCTCTGATATTAACAATGTGGCTGTTCTATTCGCGATTTTATTCTCTTGAAAGATTTTCATAAAAGGGTGGGAACTTAATTGTTTAATACAACTCTGGTCTTTTTCTTTGTTATATTTACTGGAAGTCATGGTTATGAGAATAAACTACCTCCGACATCACGGGTTACAAGGTGTGAAAGAATTAGGAAGAGAATCATTAGTTATGAGCAGGATGAGAAGATATTAATCAGGAGGACAGTAGATAGCGATTGACATTGCGTTTAAATTTTTGAAGATTAAATTTAGTTGGAAAAAAAGTAGTCGGAAGGGGTTACAGGGTGTGGAAGAATTAGGAATAGAAACATTAATAATGAGCAGGAAGAGGAAAGAGTAATCAGAACAGTAGATAGTGATTGACATTGCATGTAAACCATTGTAGATTAACTTTGGTTGGAAAGCATTGAGCCTGAAAGGGAGTTCTAAAAGAAAGGCAGTAAAGCCACTAAGACACAAGGGGTTACAGAGTATGGAAGAATTAGGAGCAGAAACATTAATAATGAGCAGAATGAGAAGAGCATAATCACGTGGACAGTAGATAACGATTCACATTGCATTTAAATTTTTGCACACTGAAGTTGGCTGGAGAGCATAGAGCCGAAAGTGTGTTCCACAAGTGAGAAGTGCAAGCAAAGAAACTGTTAGCATAGAACTTATGGCTACATCTAGCCAGCTCAACTCTAAATTGATGAAATCTCCACACCACTCTAGTACTGCGCTTAAATTTAAAAAAAAACTCTAGGTAGCATAGAGAAGAGCTCATTCGAACAATTACCATGAAATTATTTATAGAAAAGACATATAGAGTCAACCTTACGGCGGTGGGAAAGTGACTGGAGCTGAGCCGCCAGATCAGGACCAATAATATTGCAAATTATTCTTGGATCTTAACAAGAAACTGAAGGCAAATATCAGAGATACTGGAATATATATGGCAGCAATTTTCTAATCATGAACGAATGGCAGACTTACGGATATGTAAGATAGATTCTTGAGACAAAAATGTTCTCATACTGAACCGACTTTCTTAACAGCTGACCTCGCAATGGATTCAATATAAAGTTCCACTTTACATCAACAGAGAACGTGAGCCCGTGAATGCCATACCTTTTCAAAGTCTTTTTGATATGTCTAGGTATTTAAGACATTTTTATGTTCATACATTCTTTTTTATGGATGCAAATATTTAAGTGAATGTTCTGTTTATAATAAACAACATTAACCGACCTGAATGTCCGAGAAATTTTCATAGAAAATATTCGTCCTCCGACAGGAATCGAACTTGTATCCTATATGGAACCGTCGTATAGCCTGACATGCCTTTAACCGATTTGGTCACAGAGGAGCGTTCGGTTAGCAAGGTCGATTTTACTGTTTTTAATCTACAAACAACTATATATATATATAAAGGGGAAAGGTTATAGTTGTTCCAAAATCGAATAAATTAAATAAAAATATAGAAAATAAAAAGTAAGTATATAAATAAGAAAAAACAATTAAAAGTTAATCGAAATAAATAAATAAACAAATTAACAAATCACTCCCGCTAAAATAACCGTTAAAATAAACATAAATAAGCAAAAACAAGTAAATATAATCATTCCAAATAAATACATAAAATAATAAACAAATTAAAAACTGTCCCCCGCCAAAATAGCAGAATAGACTACAGCAATCAATCTAAAATTTGGACAAATAAATAGCTTTAATTAATTAAATGCAAACTATTAAATAAGCGACCTAAGCAAGTCCCCACCATTTTTAATACGTACATTTTTAATATATAACCAATGATGAAAAGTAATGCTAGACAGCAAATGATAAAAAGTAATGACAAACAGTACAAATTAAAAAAGTAACGTAACATAACCAATGATGAAAAAAAATCGAAAAGAATAAATAAATATATAAAATAAAAAATGAAAATAAGAACAAGTAAAATTAAATTAAGCCATATAAATAAACGAACAAGCCACTCCCGCCAAAATAACCACCATAATGGATTACCCACAATGCACCACTAACCCATATACATAAATAGTCGAGAAAATTTTCAACACTCGCGGCCTGACGATTGCGTCTAGCATGAAACAGCCTGTCACTTCTGAGTGTTGACTTCATTGTTAAACTTTTATATTTACCTACGCTCTCAGATATTCAGCACTTTATCCCATAAATAAATAGCACACCTTCAAACTATATTTCTTCATATATATATATATATATATATATATATATATATATATATATATATATATATATATGATTAATGTGAGTAAAACTTTGTCACTTAGCTGATTGTTGTTATCTTTAGCATCCTTACTCCAGTGTTTCGTAGACAGACCTATCCTTTCACTTATCAGGAGGCATCAGAACTTTACCCATTATGTATGTGAGAGAAAGAGGGAGAGGGAGAAAAAGCAAATATAAGACAAACTTGGGAAAAGGATTATTTAATAAAAATATTAACAATTCTTTTTCTTTTTTTAAAGCTGCATTAAACAGTTGGATCAGAGGAAACATAAACTGGTTGCTAGGATAGTACTTGCCAGTTATAAACGTTTAATCAAAGAAATACTTCGAAATAAGAAAATTAGATAGAATCTACTACATGGGTTTATAAAAATTAGAACGTGTCTACACGAATAAATCGATCTTTGTTTCGATGTGATTGGGTCACCGCTGGTCAACAATGATCGATTTATTGCGTAGTAACCTACTCTGTGCTTCACTTTGATTAAACCTAAATGCTATTTGTGCCATAGTAGCAATTCCATTGGTGATTTGTGCTTCCTCTGGCCAAAGCTCAGAGTAACTAAACGTTTCAGAAATGCCAACCTATATTTCTACCTACAGGGTGTCCAGTAAAAAAGCAGCAAATTTATTATCACTGCTTTATCTATCAAGACTAAGTGACCTTAAATAACCTTGAATAAACTTCTTTAATATCCATGACCTTGAATAATCATTCGACACTCGCGTAATTGCTTAATTCTGATTGGTTCTTTTATCATTGATTCATTGCTGCTCGATCTTGTGACTCCTCATTTAAAGGTTATTTGCAGACAATTTTCGTCTTTCGTTCTATCTTTCTTGTATGGCTAAACAACTCATTGATTTTGAATCTCAAGTAATCGTACTTTTCAAAGAACATCCAACGTGGGGATTGAAGAAACAGGTAAAAATTCTTCTTGAATTTTTCAGTCACATAAGTCGTCACCAGTTTTCAACGGTTGTCTCACGTCTTTCTGAATTTACCACTTTACCTGTATAATAATTTGGTATTCACTACTGTCAGTAAATATTTGCTCTTTCACTTAATTACGGCATTAAACTTAGTATATGTAATATATACTTCTGACCCTTGAGAACCCCTTGGGTGTAATGATTAGCAAGCTTGTCTCGCTAGAACAATTACGACTGAGTAGTGAGTTCGATTCTCACTGGGTGCCCCATACTTTCGGCCTTGTGCCACATCTAAGCTACGCTTGGAAAATCTCTATACTTCTGACCCTAACATATGTAGTTGTTACCTGACAGTAGTTGTATTTCTTGTCTCATAGACCCTTATGTCTTATTTTTCTATATTTACTTTTATTGGGTAATAATAGGAACTAAATACTAAGCTATACACACACGAAATAAATTATTCAAGCTCTCTTAAAGAAGAGAAGTCTTAGTGTACTTCTTACTTGTAAAATATAATTCAATTATTTCTGTTCCTTTATCGAGAACACATAGTAGTGTTTTAGTTAAAGAATACCAAGATCTTATTCGATTAGAAAGTGTAAAGAATTTTAGAGTAAGTACAATCAGAATATCATATCCTAATTTTATACATGCAAGCGAATAACACCAATTCTATAAGTCTGATACCAAACTACCAAAATAAGAAATAACGCTGTAAATCTCGCTTATAAACACTTGGATGAAAAATTCTTTCAACACTCTGATATAAAATAATTTACTATATTAGTTAGTATCTTATAATGCTGTTTATTATAATGCAGTTTTTATCTTTTAATTTTCTAGTAATTCTTCTTCTTCTTCTTCTTCTTCTTCTTCTTCTTCTTCTTCTTCTTCTATGTGCCGTGTCCCTTCAGGATGATGGCAATCATGGCTCTCCATAATTTCTTGTCCTTTGTAGCTCTTAATAGAACTTTTCTATTTGCTCTCTCTCTCTCCTAAACCCTGTTCTGCTATCCATTTACACAAGCTTGCTAGATACGTTTTCCTCTGTCTCTTTTGCTTTCAGTATGTCCTGTGAGTGTTAAATTTTCCAAACCTCTTTTCCTCATTATGTGCCCTAGAAATTCCAGTTGTCTCTTTCCAATTCTTAGTATACGTGTGCATTATGTTTTCATTTTCTCGAAAACTTCGTCATTTACTCACATGTTTAGTTCATTGTATTTTCAGCATCCTTCTGCAGAGACAAATTTCTTTTGCTTCAAGTCTCTTCTTCATGTGTGAGGAGATTGTCCAACATTCACTGCCAGATAGGAGGACTGATATTACATAACCGTTGGGTAATCTTTTCTTTGTTTCTCTTGCTTCAAGTCTCTTCTTCCTCTGTGAGGAGATTGTCCAGCATTCACTGTCATATAAGAGGACTGATATTACATAACAGTTCAGTACTCTTTTCTTTGTTTCTCTTGCTTCAAGTCTCTTCTTCACCTCTAAGGAGATTGTCCAGCATTCACTGTCATATAGAAGAACTGATATTACATAACAGTTCAGTACTCTTTTCTTTGTTTCTCTTGCTTCAAGTCTCTTCTTCATATGTGAAGAGATTGTCCATCATTCACTGTCATATAGGTGGACTGATATTACATAACAGTTCAGTACTTTTTTCTTTGTTTCTATTGCTTCAAGTCTCTTCTTCATCTGGGAGGAGATTGTCCAACATTCACTGCCATATAGGAGGACTGATATTACATAACAGTTCAGAACTCTTTTCTTTGTTTCTCTTGCTTCAAGTCTCTTCTTCATCTGTGAGGAGATTGTCCAGCATTCATTGCCATATAGGAGGACTGATATTACATAAAGGTTCAATAATCTTTTCTTTGTTTCTCTTGCTTCAAGTCTCTATTCACTGCCATATAGGAGGACTCTTCTTCATCTGTGAAGAGATTGTTCAGCATTCAGTACCATATAGGGGGGTTGATATTGCATAACTGTTCAGTAATCTTTCCTTTGTTCCTAACTAAATTTTCCTGTTTCTTCATTCTTCGCTTACCTTTTTAAAAGTATCTTTCACTATGCCAATTACGGTGTCGGACTTTCTATCTTCTAGATATTAAAATTGTTGTACTTGTTTGATTGTGATATCTCCAATTTGTAATTTGCATCCTGGGCTGTTCCTTTTACTAATACATGCTATTAGAATTATTAAAAACATATATCTACATTATATTCTTCGCATATCTGTAATGGGAAATATTTAAAATCTCCTTATAGAAACTCGTTACGATTACAATCTTACACAAAGGGACAAATAAATACAATAGAAAACGCCCATTACAAGAAACGGTACCACAGATGATATAGATTTTCAATCTACAAAATTACCTTAGATTCTTTCTTATAAAACTACAAATTATAGAACACTTAAAATAGTACGATAATTAACAGATTTATCAGGTAAACCAATTTGCTTGTGTAGTAAGGTTTATCGTCACTATTGTGACTTTTGACAGATTAAAATCTTTTTTTCCTTCCTTCCTTCCTTCCTTCCTTCCTTCCTTCCTTCCTTTCCTTCTTTCTCCTTCCTTCCTCCTTCCTTCGTTCCTTCCTTGCTCCTTCCTTCCTTCCTTCCTTCCTTCCTAAAATTTTTCCTTTTCTTTTCTTTCCTTCCTCCTTCGTTCGTTCGTTCGTTCCTTCCTTCCTTCCTTCCTTCAAGAAAAAAATTTCCTTCCTTCCTCCTTTCCCCCCTTCCTCCTTTGTTCCTTCCTTCGTTTCTCCTTCCTTCTTTTCCTTTCCTTTCCTTCCTTCCTCCCTTCCTTCCTTCCTTCCTTCCTTCCTTTTCCTTTCCTTCCTTCCTTCCTTTCCTTTCCTTCCTTCCTTCCTTCCTTCCTTTCCTTCCTCATTCCTTCCTTCCTTCCTTATTTCGACGAAAAGAATTTTTTCCTTTCTTTCCTTTCCTTCCTTCCTCCTTCCTTCCTTCCTTCCTTCCTCCCTTCCTTCCTTCCTTTCCTTTCCTTCCTCATTCCTTCCTTCCTGCTTTTTCTACCTCCTCCTCCTTCTTCCTCATCCTTCGTCATAGTCTTCTTCCTCCTCCTCCTCCTTTTCTTTTTCTTTTTTTCTTCTTCTTCTCTTCTTTCTTATTCTACCTCTTCCTCATTTCTCCTCATCATTATTCTCCTTCCTCCTTCTCCGCCTCCTTCTAATTCTCCTTCGTCTTTCTCCTTCTCCTATCCCGTCTCCTCTTTGGTGTTCTTTAATTTCTGTAATTTTAATCTGAGGTTGAATATTCCTGCAGTCAGCACTTGGATAGTTTTTACAATGTAAAACTGTATTTTTGAACTTTTTATTGATTGTTATGTTTTCGATATGAATTTTCGTGTCTCTTTCTGGGATTTTCCATGTCCATAAACATCTTGGGTGGTTTTGAAACTAGGTGTTAGCTATTGCTAGGTCGTTTCATGTGTAACACTGGACCCATCATTGTCCCTTTCGTTACCGCTAACCTGGTCCGAAATTGCCAAACATTTCACCGTCTCTTCCCTTTTTAAATTTGACATTCAGGTCTCCAATGCCGATAGTAATTCCTTGCGAATTCCATTAAGTGTTTGCGTTATGCAGTGTGCTGTAAAAGTTATCAATGTTTTCTCATTGCTTTGCGCTGTTCGTGTGGTAACAATTATTATTGATATATTAAAAAGATTCCCTGTCTGCTATGAGAATTCTGCTAGATAGCATTATTCCGGAAAACATTTTTTTCATGTTTTTCATTAGTATTCGTTCTACTCCTCTTTCCTTTTTCTCACTGCTCTTAAGTATGACCCCCCCCCTGTGTTCACCGCTGACAAAATCCTCACTATTTGCCCACCGAGACTTGCACACTCCTAGAATCTTAATATTTAGCTTATTCAGTTATGTAGTAAGGATCATCCTTCATCCTTCTTCGATCCTCGTGAACTGGTGCTAAAGAATTACAAACTGTGCCAAATAATAGAAACTACATCACTTGAGGACTTTCGACAATAGCAGAAATTATAATAGATACCACATGTATCTTGAAATGAAAATAATGGCACAATCAAGATGTTCGTTTTTCAGACGTGTTCAAAATAAAAGTGTTGGGGCGCACCCACTTTCTGACTGATAATGGACTTATCCCTCTACGATATAAGTCAGTGCTAGAGAGAGTAGTTGTGTTGTGTGAAGGATCAGGTTCAGCGACAGCAGTCGAGATCAGGTTACCATTACATACCGTTGGACTGTAGACTTTTGCTATTGTTACTTACTAACCGGCGTTCCTTATTACTAGTCACTCTGTTGTTAATTACCTCTTACAAATATACCAGTATTTATCCCTACAACTGTGTTTGTCTTTATTCGAATACACACACGCGGGGAACACTCCCAACAATCAACAAAAAGGAAGGAAGATGTCGTGACTACTGAAAAGAACAATAATAGTAACTGAAGTTGAGAACATATTTTTCTGAAAAATTGTTTTACGGGAAAGATCTTATAAACCGACGATGGCAGTGGATGCTAGGTTAATTATGTTTTATAATGACACAAATAATATTATAATTTCCTTTAGCGATAAGAACATACCACACTTTAACACCTGTCGATATTTCTGAGACGATTTACACTATTTACACTATTTAAATAATTCGGAATGTTCTCCTGATCTTTATTGTCATATTCAAGATGATTCGGTCGTTGTACGCTCCGGATTTCTTCAGATATTCTTTATTTTTGAAATGAGATATTGTAACTATTTACATTATTTACATCATTCGGACAGTTTTCCTCATTTTTATTGTCATATTTACAATGTTTCTGCCTTTGTACACTCCGGCCTTCGTCAGGATCTGTTTATATTTCTGAAATGAAGTATTATAACTATTTACACTATTTACATCATTCGGACTATTGTCCTCATCTTTATTGCCATATTCACGACGTCCCGACCGTTGTACGCTAATTCCTTCATGCTGTTGATGCGATCCGTCCTTCTTCACCTGAAGAAGACTGAAGTGTACAACGGCTGAAACGTCGTAAATATGACAATAAAGATGAGGACAACAGTCTCAATTATGTAAATAGCATACTTCACTTTGTCCTCATGACCGATGGCAAGTATGTATATGGAAACATTAGGTATTTATTGACCGAACAACCAGTAAACACAGTAGTACTGGCTGCTCCGTCAATGAATACCGAATGTTTCCTTATATGTCTTTATTTCTATTTTTGGTCTCTTGCGCTCGTTCTATGACGGTCCGGTTACTCCTGTCACTTATGTCTCTCCTTACGTCTGTTCCAAGGAACTTGATTCTCTTCACTCTGTTACTATTTACATTTGTCTTAAGGGCACTTTCTGGATGAGAATCAGGTGACAGCTCTCGCGTATGTCTTCTCTTACCGGACGAGAACTTATAACAGATGGACTTCACCCCTCCGTCAAGCCGTTATCAACATATTTACATCTGGACAAACTTAGTAAATAAAATGTGATTTCGCCGTAGAGTAGGTCAGCATGTTAGTATCGTAAACTAACTTTCAATTTAAATATATCACTACTACACATGTAATGATTTCGATCATTAGTGTGCATCCCAAGACGAAACTGTGCATAATACATATATTTATGGGATACAGGGCTCAAAGGGAAAAATGAACAAAAGCGACAGGCTGTTTCATGCTAAATGCAATCGTCATATATATATATATATATATATATATATATATATATATATAATCGACTCTCCCGTCGAGATTCGACGTATGAGGGTCAAGCAGATCAGTTTCCAGGAAACCGACAGCCCGACACCGGCACATGAGATTTGATGACAGTGGTGAAGGCCTCGTGCAGGACCATCCACACTTTTTGAAGGGACGAATACAGAGACCTGGTGCACCGAATGCCACAAGGTTCCCAAACGACCCTCCGCAGGTTTTGAATTCAGAGTTGTCCTTCTCCTAGACCAGTTGCCATCCAAGGCTAAAGAACCCAGTCTGTCCTGCTATTTTACCCATAGCTGGAGGAAGAGGAAGAGGATTCATACCTTTCCCAAGGGTATTAGCACGTAAGTGAATGTAATGGATTCGACTGGAATTCGAACTCGACTCTCCGATCCCTCAATCAAGCCGATACTCCACCGTGCCTCTAAGGGTCTCGAACCAAATATATATTAATAACTAATATATATATATATATATATATATATATATATATATATATATATATATATATATATATATATATATATCGTTATAGTGTTATTCATTGGGATTTTCGAACTAAATAAAGGAGGCCGGAGCATACAACGGCCGAAACGTCTTGAATATGGCAATAAAAATGAGGACAACAGCGTCATTTGAGAAAATATTTCCTAAGAAATATAAACCGGTATCTACAGTTATAAGAATGATTTATTTCCAAACACGGCCAGCACATTGTGTCCGTGTTCATAGGTGATATTATTGAGTGTTATTTTTTAATTAATAATGCTTCCATTATGTTTAGCCTTTTTTTACATGTGGATGAGACTGCCTCGTGTTATATATAAATGGTTTACTTAAAATAAGATATCTTAAAGTCATTAAAGTAGATATATATTTTTAAATAATATATAAGAAGATTTATAAATTTGGATTCTTCTTTAACACAGGCATACTCATAGATATTGCAGAATTTATATTACGAATGAAAGCTAACAATAAAAATTATCAAAGGAGTAAGTAAGTGTCATCACTTTAAATTTTCTTCTCTTATTTATCATTACTTATTTTTATTTGTATCGATCATGAAAATTTTTTGGCATTAATGTATCAGCATATATAATCCTTTATTATTTTTAAGAGAATAAAAAGTATTTGATCCCAAATCTTATTAGTAGATTATGCACAAAATATATTCACCGCCAATGGATTAAGAAAAATTTGCGAAGACACGAATATATTCCTTAGCATAAACAGCGTACCTAAACATAGATAGATAGATAGATAGATAGATAGATAGATAGATAGATAGATAGATAGATAGATAGATAGATAGAAATATTTAGACATAAATAGATGGAGAGATAGATAGTAAGATACAGAAGGAATATATATGATAGATACATACATACACATATATGTAAAACATATATACACACAAAATGAATATAAATAGATAATGAACATATATTGATAGATAGATACATACTTACATAGACATATATATAAATACGTATATACATACAAAATGAACATCGATAGATAGATATAAACATGGTTTAGATGGATATTAGAGTGGGTGAGCCGTATATATATATATATATATATATATATATACTGTTTCCCTGAGAGCTATAATCTCCAGCGTTTCAAATTTAATGTCAATCGACATCTCCAGTTACCTTGATCTATCCACTATCCCTCTCCTCATCCTTTCTTTTATCACTCCTATCTTCTCTCGCTCCAAATCTTCTGCACCCCCTGCATCCTAGTGGCTTCGACTTGCACGGGTCGTAATGCTTTTATATATATATATATATATATATATATATATATATATATATATATATATATATATATATATAATGAATTGTTATATAGAGAGAGCAAGGGAGACTGATTGAGATATCTCTGGTATAATCAGTCCAATAAGTTCAACATCGGTTGGTACATTATCACGCAATTTAAAATGTCACATGAAACCGCTTCTGTACCCGCATATGTTACCACAAATTTCACAGTACTATTGCTGGACGTCTACGGTTTTATAGTCAATTGCTACCTTCCGTCGGTACGCTCTCAAGTGACTCTTTAAACCAGCCATCAACAAAAATACCCTGTACACGTAAGATCAAGCTACCTTCGGGTGTCTTCAGCTTATTACAATTATTACGATCAGATGCACATCCATTCTGACGACGTGATGTTCTCAACGAATTTGATGTTTTAGTATCAAGGATTCTGCAATATCACAGCCACATCTTTGTATCACCTCTACATCGTTAACAAACATTTAAGCAGTACTCGTGAAATCACTCAAGCCTTTTCATTTGTCTACGGTTGACTACCCTCATCTCGCAAGCGTAACGGAGTGCTGTAAGCACACGTGTATGATAGACATTTTTGTACTCACTGAAATTCTGTGCTGAGACCACAGACGTTTATTCAGTTTTCCAAATGCATCGCTAGCTTTTTATTTGAAATTTCCACATCAAGGTCAAAGAATATGCTCAACGTGCACCAAAGATACAGAAACGCCCAAACAGACTTCATCATGATACCATACACAAAAACGCTTGGTTCAGGATATCGCTTCTTTGGAACTGATTGGTACATGATTACTGTATTTTTACAAACTAATTGTCAATTCCAATGCAGTGCATGCATTGAGAAAAGCATCTATGAGATTCTACATACCTCATTCAGAGTGAGCCACAAGATCGCAGTCATCAGCATATAGCAAATCCTTCATCAGCATCAAGTGAACCTTCGACTTTGCATCAAATCTCCTGATGTGAAACAACCTTCTTGTTGAACGATAGCGAATGTAAATACCAAGGTTACAGTTCTTAAAGGTCTGTTTAAAAAACGATAGAGAAGTACAGGGCAAATAGGTTTGGAGCTATAATGTTGCCCAGCTTAACTCCATTCTTAAATGTCACCGACTCAAAGAGCTTTCCACCAACATTAACCCATCCCTCCATATCATCATGAAACAAGCGAAGAATGGAAACAAACTTTTCGGGACATCCCAGCTTCCCTTATATATTCCAAAGCCTTTCTGTTTACGATGTCAAATGCCTTTGTCAAGTCTCCGAATGTCCAGTCCAGCTTGTCAGGCGAAGAGAAACAGAAGGACGCACTATGCTCTGCTACCTTTTACCAAAATATCCACTGCTAACCTGAACAACGCTTTCCTACTGTCTTCGAAATATTCACTGCTAACCTCTGGATTCTATACTCGAAGACGACCGTCATGATGAATAACAGATCATATCTACAGTGCCACGTCCAACCCTAAAACCCAACTGTGATTCCGGAAGTATTTCATTAGCAGTGTGGTGCAACAAGCGATCTAGAATTCCACGAAGAACTTTGCCGACGACAGAAATATACCACGATAATTTCCACAGTCTTCCCTGTACCCCTTTCCCTTGTACGAAACAATTGAGAAACTATTGAGAAGCTCGTCAAAATGTTCACGCCATCTCAATAGAATGTCATCAAGACGTTTTTATGCCACCCGTAGTCTTTAGAGGGGTGACAGGTGAAGTAGAAGACTCGTAAACGTCACGAAGTACATGGCCTTACTATCCTTAACATCCGACGCAAGCTGTATTTCATCAGCTTTGTCACTCCATCATTTGTCCTTCATCTCACACAAATTTCGCTACATATCAGCTTTTACTGTCTTTAGCTTGGCCTCAATTTCCTTCTTCTAATCAGCAGGTAAATCACTATGAAGTAATACAGAGTGGGGTTTTCTCTTCTAAGAGCTTTTCTGTGTGCTTGTCATTCTGATAAAACCAATTATGATGCTTCATATCAATCATCATAAATAACAACATTATCATATCATAAATAACAACATTATTTCATGCCTCGTAAACTGCCACCTTGAAAAAAGCCCGGTTATTTTCATTTACTAAAGCATCCATCTTATTGACTATACTCTGTCTAAACGCAGAAACTTACAGAAGACGAACATTCGGCCTCTTTGAATGTGATACACCTCCCAGCTTTTTTTTTTACGGACAACACAGTTGATTCTTGCTCTTATCAGGCGATGGTCAGTCCAACATTCAGCCCCACGCATCCTGCGCACAATATATAGATCCTGTACATTACGGCGCCTCACAAAAACATAGTGCAACTGTTTTGATCTAGGATGCATCCATTTCTTCTTTTGCGGAAACATTGTGCTGCCAATAAACAGGTCCCGTTCCGTGCACGTTTGCAACAACAACAGACCATTGATGATGCACTTTCCAACCCCATGTTTACCAAGAACTTTCCATGCCTCATAGTCGCAAGCCAATAGTGCATTAAAATCTCCAAGAAAGAAAATATTGCCTTCTACAGGTACTTTCCTAACAAGAGATTTTAGTTCGTCATAAAATGCTTCCTTTGCTTTATCGGTACAGACTATGTTTGGTGCATAAACACAAATCAAGGTTGCATATTTTCCACATAATAGAAGAACTCTCAGAATATGCTCATTCTATCATTGACACCTGTCGGAAGCTCTTTAACTGACTAGTTATTGATGTTCTAATGGCAAAAGCAACAACAGATTCTTTCTTTCCCTCGTTCCTTCCGCTCCAGAAAAACATATAGCCACCAGATTTTCACCATGAAATGACCCTCCCAAAGAATCTATTTTCCGAAAGGGTCACAACATCCATATCATATCTTTTAAGCTCCTTAGGAACCAGTAAAGATCAGTTCGCTGTACACTTGCTTCAACATTAAGTAAAGTACGTACATTCCAGCACCCAAAATTGAGAGATTTGCACACAGTAGCATGATGCCAACCCAGCCCAAGCTGCGGCTCCCAGGGACACCTGTTGGGCCTGACACTTTCATATCTGGTTTCAGAGTCATTATTGCCATAACTTCGATTGTATTAAATACCTTCATTTTAATGCAAGTTAACTTTTTAGGCTACGGCCAGTCATAATTCTACATTATGATGAAAACTACAGAAAAAAAAACCCAGATGTTAAACAATAACTGTTAATGAAGAGTTTATAGTGGGCAAAGGTGGTGCACAGAGCCAGTCCCACTCTCTAAGCAAAAGATGATATTTACCAAAAAGAAGAGCAATCGACATAACTGTATACTATCAAAAGCCGCAGATCTTATATCAGTGTTTTCTTTCTCCTAGATGTGTCTGACTTGACGGAGACTAAGGAGAATATCTCTCCCAGTGGTTTCATCGCGTCCTCAAACACCATTCTGAGCATTTTTATGTCACAGCGCCATTGGTTTTACATCATTTACACTTTCGTAGAATTCTGGCTCCAGTTTGACGGAGGGTGTGACTATTTACCCATAGCTAGAACCCTAAAAGGTGCTACCACTCTGTTACAGGGCAGACCAGGGAACAGCAGCAATTAAAAGGTCCACGCTCCTCAAAACCTCCGGCTCTTAGGCCTTGCTGTCTGATGTAATTTATCGTCTTACCCAGGATCTATCTATCTATCTATCTATCTATCTATCTATCTATCTATCTATGTATATATATATATATATATATATATATATATATAGAGAGAGAGAGAGAGAGAGAGAGAGAGAGAGAGAATGAGAGATAGTCTGACTGATTAATAAATAATTAACATTCATATATATACATATATATGTGTGTATATATACATACACACATATATATATATATATATATATATATATATATATATATATATATATATATGAAAATTTCTCTGATTTAACCAGTAGAAGACAATAAATTGATGTTTTTTAGAATTCTATCTGTGTGTAAGTTTTTGTTTTCCATGTCGACAAATATGAAAATTTCTCTGATTTAACCAGTATATATATATATATATATATATATAAAGATATATATAGATAATGAATAGATCTCTCCATCTATATATATATATATATATATATATATATATATAAACAGGTTGAGATAGATATCAGAACGTTTGAGAGAGATAGATATGTAATAAACACGAAGAGATAGATAGAAACAGACTGTGATAGATAGATAGATAGATAGATAGATAGATAGATAGATAGATAGATAGATAGATAGATAGATAGATAGAAATGAAAAAATTAAGATAGATAGATAGATAGATAGATAGATAGATAGATAGATAGATAGATAGATAGATAGAAATGAAGAAATTAAGATAGATAGATAGATAGATAGATAGATAGCTTTACAAATTACTTTTCATATATTATAGATGATCCTTTTGAAAAGAAACCCTCATGACTCGATATGTTTTATTCCATGATTTAAAAAAAATATATATTCTCCCCGATTAAACCATCTATACCAAATTATTACAACAATTTTAATATTTCATCCCTTTGTTTCTTTTATAAATCTGTTTCTCTATCTCTCTTCATACACGCGGATTAAAATTGCATGACATGCATTCGTAGAACACACACACACAAATATATGTGTGTGTGTGTGTGTGTTACTTCTATATATATTTAAACTTTTTTCTCTTTTGGTGCGAATATGTTCATGATTTGTGAGTTTGAATGTTTTCATTTTCAACTGTACGCATGCATGCGATAATAAAGTCAATGGACTGAAAACATTTTTACTTGATTGACTGTGCCGCGATCTTCAGATGTGAAGTGAAGTTAGTTATTCAATCATTCAACCATTCAGATACTAAGAATTGTATCTTTAAAAACAACGGTCTTGTGAAACATATTTGTATCTGCAATGATTTAAAACTATGCAATGGTTTTACGCTGTATATTTGGGAAACTAAGGACAATTATGAATATAGATAACGCACTTGATTTACATAATTAGTACTTAGACTCAACAAAAAACGTCAAAATTTTAATTTTATCGTTTAAATTTCTATGTTCATTGTGTCCTTAAGCAATATTCATAATTTTAATTTTTTTATTTGCTTTTATGAATTCATCATCATCATCATCATCATCATCATCGACTTCATCATCATTATCACATCATCATCATCATCATCATCATCACTGTCATCGTTATCATCATCGTCGTCGTCGATGTCATCATCGTCATCATCATCTTCATCGCCGTCATAATCGCCGTCATCATCATTATCATCTTCATCATCATCATCATCGTCATAATCACTGTCATCATCATCATCGTCGTCGATGCCATCATCATCATCATCATCATCATCATCATCATTATCGCCGTCATCATCATTATCATCTTCATCATCATTGTCATCACCACTATCAGGATAATCATCGTCGTCGTCGATGTCATCGTTTTCATCATCATCGTCATCTTGATCATTATAATCGTCGTTGTTGTCATCATTATCTTCTTCTCATAAACAGTTCCATGACCGGGTGTGCTCTTTGGATCTGTGTGCAGCGAATTAAACTGACCAGCTTCCACTAAACGTCTCGGCTGTGTGCCAGTGTTCGAGTCATTGTGAATGAACATGCAGTATACTCGGTGAAGCTGTCAGACTATTTTTTTTAAATGCTGTGGAAAAGTATAAATAAAAAATACTGTGAGAATGTATAAATAAATTTCAACAAGAACTAAAAAATTATAATGGAAAGATACCCGATAAATATTGACGGCTTTTTTACAAAGTCACGCAATTTCATTCTTTTCTACTGTCATGGGAAACGCGCACTAAGCGGGAAAATAGTACTGATTTATTATTGAAGCATACAAATACACACACATATTTGTTTCTTTCGTTTTTTATTATTGTTTCAATGAAGAGCTTTTTCATTTGTTATATTTTTTAAACTTTGTCGTGATTCTGTATCCTATTTGATACACACACACACACACATACACACACATATATATATATATATATATATATATATATATATATATATATATATATATATATATATATAAGTGAACATATAAAGTCAACACTTAGAGGCGACAATCTGTTTTACGCTAGATGCAATCGTCAAGCCTGAAACAGCCTGTCGCCTCTAAGTGTTGACTTCTATTTTCCCTTTTATATTTACACACGCTCTATTTTTGATATTGAGCACTTTATCCCATAAATATAGCATACCTTAAGACTATATTTCTTCATATATATATATATATATATATATAATCAGTTTCTTAGAAAATCATATTTATTGTATCGTACGCATCAGTTCATTATATTGTGCACATATTCGTTTGTCCTCTCAAGTGTGAAAATATGTTCTGCAAAAAATATACTTGGTTCCATTTATCAAAGATAACGTGTAAAATCTATCCAATGCATTATGATTGAAAAGTTTCGGCTAGCTGTTCAATTTTCTTTGGTCTAATAGCGAATACACGCCTTTGCGAACGAGGACAATTTTCCTATAAGCAGAAATGACCCCTAATTTCTTGAGGCGTGGATTATCTGATAGTTTCTCTGTGTCCGCGCATTTTTGTTCAGTAAGCTAAAGTATTATGATCCGAGAAGGTTTTCATTCGTCATTCTAACCTGAATTCACCTTCCGGTCAATTTGATCAACTATACCACTGTTGTTCTTTTGTCCGTTTTCTGTTGCCTGTGTGTAGGCATGCATGTTAATGTATACGCACGCATGTGTTAGTCTATGTGAGGGCACGCTTACACAGTATATATATATATATATATATATATATATATATATATATATATATATATATATATATATATATATATATATATATATATATGGAAAAACGTGAAACAGAGCTAATATCTCTACCCCCGAGCATATGGCATATGTCTTGCTTAATTTCGACTAGACTGAACGATGAATCACAATACTGCTTGATATACTATTTAAGTGAAGATACGGATTACTTCAACGTCGATGAGGTAGCAATAATCACCGACACCCACGTGAGGTTAGAACCTGAAAATGCAACATCTAGAATTAGCCCTGTAAGCGAACATCCTGCAATTTATCACCTAGAATTTCATAATTTATTCTGTATTTCGTGTGTTGTAAATCATAATATAAAACATTTTATAGCCATAAATTTAGTCATTGATAAGTTAAGCATGTTAGATGGATAAGGTATATGAAGTACTAAGTTTTTTTTTCTTTCATAGAATGCATTGAAAATGCGAAAGAAAAGTATAGTCACTGATGCCAACATTATGATAAAATAAGATTATTATATGTACACTGTTAGATTTTGGCAAATGAAAGTTTAAAGTTGATTGCTGTATTTATAGACAATTATATTTATAATTCAAAATGGCTGCCTATTGCTTTCATCATAGCACTTAAATCTCTTCTCAGATAAAGTATATTACATTTTCCCCAACTTTTCGCTCAAATTTTACCTCGATATCATAAGAGCTTTCAATATCGCAAAGTCTATAGGATTGATATCAGTGTTTGATGGATGCTAACTTGACCAGTTAACAAAATCTACGTAAATGTATCTTGCAACAGTTCTACCTCAAATTGGCCATGTGTGCAGGAGCATCATCTTGAATAATGGCATAGAGACTACCAAATGTGACTGGTAACCAGGGCAACACATCAATCTCTAACATTTGTTGGTAAACTCTGCTATTCACTCACCACCCCTTCTATGATGAAAACCAAGACGATTTCGAATCACAAGAAGCAACAGCAGCCCAAATCATGACACTAATTGGTTTGTGTCACTTGAAATGTGTCCTGACACCTTCAGGAATGATACCCGGTGAAGAGGTGTAGACCCTATCATTTTGTTAGATGACCACAGCCGCCACAATAAAAAGCTTCTCGTTCGATCAACTGAAGACTCCTCCAACATTTTCTTCCCTCTGTCAAGCCATTTTTGATTGAAAGCTTGAAAGGGCAGCTGCCGTTTTTTGAATCTTGTATGGTTTCAGCCTTAAATCCGAAATTTTTGTTACGAGCTGAACGGTTACTTCCTGGAATTGGATTTGGTGAAATTGTTTGCTACTCTTGAAACTTTTTCCACACGTTACAAACAGTTTTTTTTTCTGCAAATATTCAACTGTTTTATCAATGCATAATTCTTCATAGCAACCATTTTCAATGCGACAATCTGATCCAACTTAGTTTGAGACGCCATATTTAATTGAACTGTAAACAATAGAACAAAATAATGTAAGGAAGTCTTGATACTATTTTTACGAATAGATATGTTTCAGTCGATATTTAAATAATGGGTATTTTTATCTTCAGATAATGGGTAAATATTTCTGCCACACTTGGTATAATGTAAATCATAATTTTTATACTATAGAGAAGCATTGAATAACAGTGAGCATGAATTAATGCATATGTTACTGATAGAATAAGGATAATATATGTATGATGTAAATAAATCGATAAATATTTTACTATAGAAATGCATTGAAAACAAAGAAAACTGGATTGTCTATGGTCAAGAATGAAAGGCATCATCATAATAGAATCAGAGTATTACATGTATAAGGCAAACATATTACCAATAACTTTTTCAGGAGAAATGCATTGAAAAACTTGTAGAAGGAGTCAGTTACTGATCAGGACTAAATTATTGTGTAAATAGTTCAGTGGGATATATATATATATATATATATATATATATATATATATATATATATAGTTCGATCGTATTAATAATGTTTATAAATCTCGAACACTGAGCAAAGATAACGGGTTTCCGATATCTCATATTGATACATTCAGACAGAATTAAGAATTTTTATTTAAGCATAGAGTAAAAATGGCTTGTGATCTTAGAATCGTCGTCTGATGGTTTAATTTTATTGGCCTATGGTGGCTGGTGACCGTTCTCAGGGGAGAGCCATATTTGCAATTAGGTTTCCGTCAACACTGTCATTATTCATTTCATTTCACAGTGTGTTGCTCACCACGCCCCAACACACAACTAACAATTTAAAAAAATATTAAAAAGCCATCGAGTAACACTGGGGCATATCGTGTAAAAACGATACACTTGCGCTGAAATGTCATTAACTCAGCTCATGTCGCAACGGGCCGGTAATTCTGTCACTCCTTCCCGCCGCTAATAGGGTAAATATCTCTAGTAATAATTAAGTTACATTAAGACTGCTGCTGAAGTCGACAATATGCGATAACTGCCTTCAAGCGTCTCTAGTTGGCTAATTCATTTTTATACGCCTGATATTATTTACTAAGCTTAAACTAATTCCAAGTGGGGGTAGGAGGACTGTGTTGGGCCAAGATATAAATTAGCAATGCCTTCTTTGCTTTGAAGACTGTGACTGTTATTAATACACCAGTAATTACCTAATTAATTGGTCAGATACGTATCACAGATTTTACACGAAATTTATGATATTTGAACTGGAATAACGGTAAATATACGTGCCCAAACAAGTAGCATCTTTTGAAACACATTAATGTTGTTTCCAAAATCATACTTGAAAGTTTTTAATTGTATGACTCTTTATGACATAGATAATAATAGCTTTGCATAGATTTCTTTCTTTTATTATTCATAAATTGCTAAGACATTGTGGGAAAGATGGTGGAGTGGTTTCCTGTTGCTTTCTTCACGTATTGAATTCAAAGCGATCTAGTTATAATTTAAGTCATATGGGACAATATCCTAGCAGATTACAAAGGTTAGTGGAAATAGAAAGAGCATGAACTGAACAGTCCTAATTTTATAATTACTCTTAGTACGAAAAAATTGTTTTTGAAGTTTTATCTAGTAACAAATGTCCTACTTATTTACAAAACACCCAGTGTTTTAAGCGCTTTAATTCTATATGACTGTGAAAGCTGGACAATCTCATCATAGACGACGAAGAAAAGACTTGAGGCAACATATAGATGTTGTCCTAAAGAAGGATATTGAAAATAACATTGACTGAATACGTTAGCAACAACGAAGAAAACAGAAACAAAAAGGGGACATATTTAGAAACAGAAAGAGATAATTGAAATATAATGAGAAAAGAGGACTTGGAGAATTTGGCACTCACATGACATATTGAAGTCAACAGGGACAGAGGAAAATAGCTAATAACTTACCAAACGAACTTGTTTAAATGGCTGGCAGAACAGGAATTCAGAGAGATAGCAAAATGACAAATTTTATTAAGAGTTACCAAAAATAGGAAGTTATGGAGAACTATGGCCGCCTATACTATGAAAGGACACAGCACATAGAAGAAAAATGACTATCGTCGGCGATCTGACCGCTTTACTTTGACAACATTATCAAACTTGAGTTTTCTACATAGCTAGAGATCCATTTTAATATGAACACAAATTTGTATATTTTTATAGCACTAGCTTTCTTAATATACTGATATCTTTTTAAGCCAGTATTAATTTTGGATAATATTCAATTGTTCATGTCCATAGTTTGTTTTCATTTTTAAGTAATGTTCTAAATTTACTGTGCGTTTTTTTAACTTTGTCATAAAATCATATCATCATTTAGAATAGATTCTAATGTTTCTGACGCCAGTACCAGCATTTTTACATGATGGGATTATAATTATTTGCTGCTCTTTGATAGGCTGTCTAAAGCAAATATATATCTTCTGATTAATGTTGTTTTTTTGGTTTTGTTAAGTATGGCTTCTATGATGAGCGAATCCTTGTTCCAAATCTGTGTTCAGCAATACATGTCTTGGCATATTTCGTCTTTATGACTGTTCAGTTCATGCTCTTTCTGTTTCCACTAATCCTTGTAATCTGCTAGGATGTTGTCCCATATCACTTAAATTCATTGGAAAACGGTAAGAAATAACCGAGAAGTACTAAATAGAAATAAAATGACATGGACAGCGAAACGAAAACAATCTATCCTGTATAGTAAATAAAGGGTTTAATTCGAAACACCCTGAAGTTTATTGTTCTCCCTCCGTAATAATGTTTTCTTTTTCTCATATTCGCTCACATTTGCGTCTTAGTGGCTTTATTACCTTGCTTGGAGTGAAATGATTAAAAAAAGTAACCCGAATCGACAGACACCTGACGAAAGCCGGGTGGTAGGCACAGCGGCTGAAACGTCGTGATATCAACAGACATGATAAAACAGAAACGAACAACTTACATCACAAGAAAATATTATAATAATCAACAGATGCGCCATATCAGCCAATCAATGGACACCTGATGATGACCAAAGGGTAGTTGGTCGAAACGCTATGTCTATAATAATATCTATATCAACCAAAATGAGAACAACAGCTATGGAGAGAATAAAATCAACTGTAACTAACAGTGTTGCCGAATTAATAAGCTGAAAACTAACTTGAAAGAAAACTACATTATAACTTTATTCCCGTTGAAGTAAAAACAAATACTCCGTGTGTTAAATTTGATTTGGTTTATTTTGGTTTACGGCATATCAGCCTCAATGGTTTATTTAATGCCGATAAGATTTTTTAGGATAGTTCGCATGAATAGATTTGTAAGAAATCAGTTTGTAGATCAGCTTTCATTGACATTTGTTTTTGTAAATGTATTGCTGGTAATATATATATATATATATATATATATATATATATATATATGTGTGTGTGTGTGTGTGTGTGTGTGTGTGTGTGTGTGTGTGTGTGTATGTGTGTGTGTGTGTGTGTGTTTGTGCCTGTCTGAATCATGTTCAAGAAGCGAGAGCACGTTATAAAAGGTCAGCCAATCCAACAGTGATCTCATCTCCCAATCCTCACTCTTGCTCCATATATGGCCTCCTTTGTAAATCACTAGCGGGTATTAAATGCCACAAGATTTTCGCACAAAATTTAATAACTGAATCCACTAAGCTGTCAGATCCTCATACGTCGAAACCGACGGGAGAGTCCATTATATATATATATATATATATATATATATATATATATATATATATATATATATATAAATGAGTAACATGCTAGGTAGAAGAAATAACCTATTTTTTTTGTTTGCTGTTTTATCTTAAGCTGTGGGAGATATTCTAAATATAAAACTGTTTTCATTAATTTTGTTATAGCCATTGGAAAAAAATTAATGAAACTTTTCGGAATACTGAAATTAGTATTGATTATCAATTTGATGAATTTGTCCTTGCTAAATTTTTCTAATCATCAAAATGTTATTGTAATTAAGGAGAGTGCAAATTAAAGGAAAGCACGAGCTGTGAACCTCTAATACATAACATATCATTCACTCCAATATTTCACCAGTTATTCTTAGTGTGTCTTAGTTCTTAGCTCCACTGTTGCACCCGGTACATCCGCCTGGGATGTGTGAGATACAGCCCACTAATATCTAATGCGCTTGTTTACATATCTATCTGTCCAGCATTCTTTTCTCTCAGGGATTTAGGTGTGAGCTCACGTACTTATGCATTCGGTGGCTGGTGCACCCGGATTCTTTTGATGGTCATGTGGAATTTGAAGGTAATATCTTTTCCGGTATTTTACCAGATTGAAGACTGGAAAGCAAAAGCATTTGGTTTGGAAGAGAAACGGTTAGAAATTTTCCGTCGCTTATAAAACCAAAATATATTTGTACTTAATTTTAATCGGGTTACACAATATATATTTTTGCTTATCATGCATTTTATCCCTAATGTAAGAATATTTTCAATATTTCATAATATTTGGTCTCAAAAAAGAAAAAAAGTAAAAAGACAATGACATTATAGGCTCTCTATAAACATGCGTTGCGGTGAATTTTTTAGACTGAAAAATACTATATTTTTAATGCAATTTAATTAAATAAGTGACCTAAAAATTGCTCTATAAAAAAAATAATGAAATTTGCATATTCTTTCCTTTGCTAAATTTAAGTAAATCCTAGCGATATAAGTTATCAATGTTCTGATTTGGGGACATGTCGTCGGATCTGATGTATTGTGTCACTTTATTATGCAAGAAAACTAAAGCGATATTAAAGACTGAAAACTCATTTTGATACTTGAAAATTATGACAAGTTTATCTGTTGAAAAATTTAAGATTACATAGAGTGATAGTGAAATTTGCAACACTGGCTTTTTTAAACAAGGAAATAAAGTTCAAATGGCGATGGTAACTTTGAAGTATCAAGGTAATAAAAAGTCTTTAGTTTATAGCGTTAACACATTAAAATAAATTTAAACTCGCGCCATTGATAAAGAACAAAATGGCGTAGATACGCTGAACAGCGATTTTTATAGACTTCTTGGGTTATTCTCTCTCTTTTTCTTTTTTCTGTGTCTGTATGTTTTTATACGAACATTTTCACATTGGCGTCAGTAACATAAACGAACGGTATTCCCCTGTGAATCGTGAAGCAGTTCAGATGCTCCAAATGTCATTTAATAACATGAATACAAATCCTAATTTGTGTAAACAGTGATTATTAGAAGAGATATCTTTCTCTCACTCTCTTTTAATTTTACTGTCCGTTCTCTTTCTTTCTTCTTTTCGAAGAGATATCTTTCTTTTTCCATCCGTTTCTGTCACTCTCTTTCACTGTTACTGTATCTTCTCTTTCTTTGTTTCTTTCTTTCTTATTATTAGAAAAGATATCTTTCTTTGTCCACCTCATTCTCTCACTCTCTTTTACTGTTACTGTCTCTTCTCTTTCTTTCTTTCTCTTTTTTTCTTGATCACACGTACGCACATTAAGCAAACATATTTTCTTTCAAATTCGCCTTTTCGTTTCCTAATTGATCCGTTCACAATGTGGTGTTTGTAACAAGGATGATATTCCCGAGTGAATCACAAAACTATTCAGATGTTTCTGTGTGGGGTTTCAAAGAAGACGATGGGCGCCGATCCGATGAATGATGATATGTGAATTAAATATCCATTCTCTCCTTTTATTTAGTTTTTTTTCTTTCTTAATACTGACACGTATATGCAGAAATAAATAAATTTAATAGGAGTAAATAGGTCTGCCTATAGTTCAGGTCGCACTCCTCCCAGGTCTCACAAGTCTACTTCAACTTTATGCTTCTAAAATCTTCTCCTAAAACTCTGAACATTTATTTAGTATTGAATTACTTTTACTTTTATCAATACGAGTAGATAGGTTCACACTCCTCTCCGGTCTTTTGAACAGGAGTAGAAGGTTTATCCCTTGTTTCCTCTTTAGGATTGGGTTTCCAGTTCCTTCTAAAGTCTACTTCAACTCTATACTTCTAACATCTCCTCCTAAAACTCGGAACTTTTATTTAGTATTGAATTACTTTTTCTTTTATCAATACGAGTAGATAGGTTCACACTCC
>CAHIKZ030003077.1:267500-376752 GCA_903632075.3 Acanthosepion pharaonis
TAATGACTTGCTTCTTCTTTTTTTTTAATGTACAAGGCAAACAATTTAATGCTGGCGCTAATATAAAGAAACGACTCTTCCTCATTTTAGGGTAATCCAGTATATTTGTATTTCATGATAATACATCTGAAAAACAATTTCGACTTAAAGAATTAGACTGAATGTAAATAATGTAGGTAATATGAAAAATGCCGCTTTTTTAAAAAGAACATAATTTATTGCGGTGAAAATGTATAGAATACTTTAATTTAAAAATCCTGTATAGTAAGTTTGCGTCCAGGATCTTAAAATATATCTCTTTTCCTCCAAATATATTTCTGATCTTATCATATTAAATGATGTGTCACTTCAAGGTATGGGCTGTCATGGTTCTCCGCAAATCTCTATATATTCGTATTTAGTAATATTTATCTCCTTACTATATCACTCACTTGTCATTTTACCATCAATTTACTTAAACTTGATAGGTAGTATTTTTTTAATCATTTCACACAAAGCAAGGTAATATATCCACTAAGATGCAATAGGTTACTGAGTGTGGGAGAATATGAGAAAATATTATTAAAGAAAGAAAACAATAAAGGAACAGGAAATAAAAAATGAAGGTTACTGTTTCTCGCTGCCCCACTTTGACTTCAGTATGTTCTGTAAGCCCACGTTCTTCAGTATATCCCAAATAAAAACCACAATAAGTTTCATAATTATGAGATAAATAAATTAGTATTTACATTATTTACATCATTCAGATTGTTTTCCTCGTCTTTATTGTCATATTCACGACGTTTCGGCCGTAGTACACTCCGGACTTCTTCAAGTGATATACGTTGGAATTACGAACTAAATAAAGGGTTCAGTTCGAAATTCCAACAAATATCACCTGAAAACGGCCGGAGCGTACAACGGCCGAAACGTAATGAATATGACAATCAGGATGAGAACAACAGTTTGAACGATGTAAACAATTACAATACCTAATGTCATATAGACAAATAAATTAGTATTTCATAGATGTTTTACTTGCTGCCAGTTTTATTGATTGGTTGATATTTCTGTCACCAATATTTTTGTCATTTATTGTTTCTATAATCAATCTTGAAAGTATGACACACTTTAACTCATTTTTTAAAAAAATCGATTTTCTAAATTTCTTTATTAGCTTCGGTAAATTCCAATTTTTCAAACATGTTCGATTTGAGATTTTGCTTTATTTTATATTATTTTTCACAAATCTCTATAACCTTTGAAATTTTTCATTAAACCTTATTATTATATGTTTCTATTTCTCATAACCCTATTTACATGTTTAAATTGCAGTATTTACCTGAACACATATATTAAATAATTATTTTAAATGTTATCCTACAATACGTTTTTTTCATACTTGATACACTTTATCAATATGATGAAATGAAATCGACAAGTAAATTTCCAATTTTGGATAAAACTTGCATTCACTTTACTCGCATGTAGGAGAAAAACATAAAGCAATATTTCATCCCAATCAGTTATGGAGAAAATAGTAAATCAGATTTGAATCTAGAGCCTAAGTAGAACAAATAGTCAAACAGAGTTAGACCTTGAAGAAGGCCTCTGCAGTGGACTAATATAAAAACTAATACAGATAACTTTCATTGTAAACATTTAGCTATATAAAACTTTACTAATTGTATTTTCTTTATGTATAACATTTAAGAGGTTTCATAGTATATTCGTCCTTTGTATTGATTATGAAGGACTATTATCGCACATGGAACTTTTTTTGTTGTTTTTTGGTGGGGGTTCTTTCTTTTCTTTTTCATTTTAATCGCTATATTATGGACAATAGTAGCTATCCGGTTATCTCGGGAGACAACGATACCGCCATGTTTGGTCAAAATTCAGTTCTTTGGGGTGAGACTGGAGTGACCTCTCCAGGGTTCACACCTGTGCAATGGTATATGGTGGTCATTCGCTGTCCGGACATATAATCCGCTCTCACGAGGTAGTATTTCCAAAGAAGTACAGGACATTACATTTGTAGTCTGGCTGCAGGATTTGTTGGAAGCTTGTCAGTGTTAACAGCAAACCGTGTTCTGGGCTCATTTTTGGATTTTTTTCTCTTGGTTTACTTCCATAGCCTTCTCCATGTTATATGAACACAATGTAGCGTAGGTTTTAAATCAGAGTTTTCATTTCGCTCACTGGACTGCTTTGCAGGACTGACGAGCTGCATAAAATTACAGACACTATTAGCAATCTTCAATGTTCATCTCTTTTTATTTGTTTTTATGTATAAATAAAACGGTTGTTTTTATTCACTTGGAAAAACAACAGAATGACAATTTAATGACTACAAAGGCATGATTACTTCGCTTAATTAATTATAAATAACTATAAAATCGGTAAAGCAGCGATTTAATGTTTCGTTTCAGCTATCTCTTTAGACTCATATCAAACAAGATATCTTGAAAGATGTCGCTGGAGTAAAATGTGAATTCATTGTTGCTTAGAATAAACGTTATGTTTCTTTTAATTTAATACTTTTATATTTTATTTCATTCCTAAAATATTTTATCTAAAATTTAAATATTTATTCAACAGCAAATATAGTTATATATTTTAATATTTTTAAAGTTGTTCTTTATCCTTTAACTCAAAGCAAGTTGATAATGCGACTAAAGAATTTAGCGAGGATAAAAGATATAAAAATAACAGTTTCAGTAAAGACTGAATATGCAGATACACATAACATTTAAATTTTTGAAGATCTCAGAGGGGACAAGGAAGCAAAAAACCGGAAGTGGGTTTCGCAGTCATGAAGTGCGAGAAATGAATATACTGGAATAGAATTTATGGTTACATCTAAGTATTTCAACAGTAGAGCGATGAGACCTAGTTGCCAATCTAGTAGTGTGCTTAAATTTGTGCAATCGATTTTATCAAGGAGGAATTACTGCCACGAAAATATTTATATAAAAGAGACAGACAATAATTTCACAAATATTTATTTAAATAAAGTCTTATACATGTGTTTTACCATTTTAAATATTTTATATTTTGGATAAAGCAATAGATGAAAATTTATTTATATGATTGAATTGATATCTAATTAAAATGTATACTTCAAACAGTACATGCACATATTCCCTAGAATCATTCACAGAAATGTACATGAGTATGTGTGTTGGTTTGCACAATAATGTGACACGCTTTTGCCATGATAGAATGTTGAATTATTATTTGCCACATGTTTCTGTTATAAAATTCCTAATCTTCGAAAGCAAATATAACCAAACTGCTATGATATATTTGCGTGGAACAACAGATTAAAATAAATTACAATGCAGATTTGACTGAGATCGCTTTATGCAAAATCAATTATATTTTCTTAATAGAAGCACATTATGCAACTGAAATGTATTTATATAATAAAATAGAGCGCCAAAGTGAAAGTGAAAATAGAAATTATTCTACAAAAAATGTTTTATTTGTACATTAGCTGGTTTCAGGTTTAAAATATTGCCAAAATTAATATGACACAAAGTTTCGATACGCAAGACTCATACATGTGCTTGTAGAAGAATATAAATAGTGAGAATGAGTGCGACTGATAGGAGTGCCATAGAAAAAAAAAGACAACGTGGTTCTAAATTTAAAACCACGCAGCAAGTGTCGACTTGCACTAATCTGTTGGTGACAGAGAAACGATGCACATCAGAAAAGGGACAACAAAGCGAAGCCCCTGAAGCAAATAAAAAAAATGAAAGGCGACAAGAGCATAAAAAAACTGAAAGAAAGAAAAGAGACAAAGGAAAACCGAAAACAAAGAAAGAAATTCTTAGTTTTCTGTTTTTCTTTGTTTATTTTCTCAGCTTTCATTTCTTAGATAGTAAAAAGAAATATAAAAGAAACTGAAAGTTCGATCGAATATTTACATACAGAGCTCTGAATAACAAAAAATATCAATTAAAGAAAAATATTTCTAAAAATTAATAAGAAAGAAACAAAACAAGAAAGAAAAGATTTACAAGTGGATGACTAGAAGGAAGGAAGGAAGGAAGGAAGGAAGGAAGGAAGGAAGGAAGGAAGGAAGAAAGAAAGAAAGAAAGAAAGAGAGGCTGGCTTAGTTGGTGAATAGAAAAGAAAGAAAGAGAGAAAGAAAGAAAGAAAGAAAAAAGCTTTTTAGGGGAATGAGTAGAAGGTAGGTAGGAAGGAAGACAGGCTTAGCATCTGAATAGAAAAGAAAGAAAGAAAGAAAGAAAGAAAGAAAGAAAGAAAGAAAGAAAGAAAGAAAGAAAGAAAGAAAGAAGCTTTTTAGGTGAATAAGTATAAGGTAGATAGGAAGGAAGGCAGGCTTAGCTGCTGAATAGAAAAGAAAGAAAGAAAGAAAGAAAGAAAGAAAGAAAGAAAGAAAGAAAGAAAGAAAGAAAGAAGCTTTTTAGGTGAATGAGTAGACGGTAGGTAGGAAGGAAGGCAGGCTTAGCTGCTGAATAGAAAAGAAAGAAAGAAAGAAAGAAAGAAAGAAAGAAAGAAAGAAAGAAAGAAAGAAAGAAAGAAAGAAAGAAAGAAGCTTTTTAGGTGAATGAGTAGAAGGTACGTAGGAAGGAAGACAGGCTTAGCTGCTGAATAGAAAAGAAAGAAAGAAAGAAAAAAGAAAGAAAGAAAGAAAGAAAGAAAGAAAGAAAGAAAGAAAGAAAGAAAGTGAATGTAAGAAGAGAAACTGTATAGAATTGCTCGTATTTGTTTCCTGTTCTTGTATGAATGTTGCTTGAAGCGTTGAAAAGAAGAACTAAAAAGTTAAGACCTCAAAAAATTATCTTAAAAAGTAAAAATAAAAAGAAAGAAAGAAAACATTCGTTCGAGAACAACTTTCTAGAGAATGGGGAATGGGTTTGACAAAGCGCGACGCGTTCTTCTCTGAAATTGAAGTCTACTTTCTGAACGAAACATGAAGCAGCTCTTAAGCAATAATCTCTTGTCTCACCAGAAAAATAAACTTACCTCCCCACCTATTCACTTCAGAAGGGGGTTTCGTTTTACCCCTAACATACACACACAAATATATACAATCACACATATATATATATATATATATATATATATATATATATATATATATATATATATGTGTGTGTGTGTGTGTGTGTGTGTGTGTGTGTGTGTGTGTGTGTGTATCTGTGTGTTTTATGTGATTAATGTATCCACATATCTGCTTGTGCAGTCAGCTAATATATACCTATAAGCGCGTGTACGTATTTGCGTGTGTATTGGCTTATTGTGTATATATATATATGTCCACTTATTTACTATGCATGATACACACACACATATATATATATATATATATGTGTGTGTGTGTGTGTGTGTGTGTGTGTGGTTATCTACATGTACTATCGAGTGTTAAACATTAATGTTAGCATTTGTGTATGTAATTTAAATAGTGGAGATAAAATGCACATAAACATAAATGTGTATACTTATACATACATTCGGGATTTAAATAAGAATATATATGTATACTTAAATATGTATAAGAATGTGTGTGTGCAAGAACTGAAATGTTGGATAATTAGAGCAGCAGATTCGTAACGAATGCATTACTGACTTTTGTTGTTACCATTTGTGAGCAACATTTTTGTGAGATCACTGTATACATTTTTAAATAGATTACCTCAGTGATGACGGCGGATTATAAATAGTGGAAAAAGTAATTCTTTTCATGGTAGTTTTTAATGCCATCTTCCTTCAAGACGTAAATGATCATGGATCCTCACATTTTACTTTCTTTATTATCTTAGATGTGAATTGCCATGACTTATTGGGAAAGATAGTGGAGTGGTTTCCTGTTTCTTTGTTTTGAATAGCAATAACTGTTTAGGACTGGTTGCTTGTTGCTCTTACAACGGATTTGAATTCAGAGTAGGTGACCATGGCTCTCCACACATTCCTTTTTCTTTATTATCTGTGAATTGCCATGACTTCTTGGGAAAGGTCGTAGACTGGTTTTCTGTTGCTTTCTCTACGCTTTTGAATCCAGAGTAGGTGATCATGGCTCTCCACATTCTTTTTCTTTATTATCAGTGAATTGCCATGACTTCTTGGGAAAGGTCGTAGACTGCTTTTCTGTTGCTTTCTCTACGCTTTTGAATTCAGAGTAGGTGATCATGGCTCTCCACACATTCCTTTTTCTTTATTATCAGTGAATTGCCATGACTTCTTGGGAAAGGTCGTAGACTGGTTTTCTGTTGCTTTCTCCACGGTTCTGAATTCAGAGTAGGTGATCATGGCTCTCCACACATTCCTTTTCTTTATTATCTGTGAATTGCCATGACTTCTTGGGAAAGGTCGTAGACTGGTTTTCTGTTGCTTTCTCCACGGTTCTGAATTCAGAGTAGGTGATCATGGCTCTCCACACATTCCTTTTTCTTTATTATCTGTGAATTGCCATGACTTCTTGGGAAAGTCGTGGATTGGTTTTCTATTGCTTTCTCTACGCTTTTGAATTCAGAGTAGGTGATCATGGCTCTCCACACATTCCTTTTTCTTTATTATCTGGGAATTGCCATGACTTCTTGGGAAAGGTCGTAGACTGGTTTTCTGTTGCTTTCTCCACGGTTCTGAATTCAGAGTAGGTGATCATGGCTCTCCACACATTCCTTTTTCTTTATTATCAGTGAATTGCCATGACTTCTTGGGAAAGTCGTGGATTGGTTTTCTGTTGCTTTCTCCACGGTTCTGAATTCAGAGTAGGTGATCATGGCTCTCCACAGATTCCTTTTTCTTTATTATCTGTGAATTGCCATGACTTCTTGGGAAAGGTCGTAGACTGGTTTTCTGTTGCTTTCTCCACGGTTCTGAATTCAGAGTAGGTGATCATGGCTCTCACACATTCCTTTTCTTTATTATCTGTGAATTGCCATGACTTCTTGGGAAAGTCGTGGATTGGTTTTTCTGTTTTCTCTACGCTTTTGAATTCAGAGTAGGTGATCATGGCTCTCCACACATTCCTTTTTCTTTATTATCTGGGAATTGCCATGACTTCTTGGGAAAGGTCGTAGACTGGTTTTCTGTTGCTTTCTCCACGGTTCTGAATTCAGAGTAGGTGATCATGGCTCTCCACACATTCCTTTTTCTTTATTATCTGTGAATTGCCATGACTTCTTAGGAAAGCTCGTGGATTGGTTTTCTGTTGCTTTCTCTACGCTTTTGAATTCAGAGTAGGTGATCATGGCTCTCCACACATTCCTTTTTCTTTATTATCTGTGAATTACCATGATGTCTTAGGAAAGATAGTTGAGTGGTTTTCTGTTGCTTTCTCTGCGGTTCTGAATTCAGAGTAGGTGATCATGGCTCTCCACAGATTCCTTTTTCTTTATCATCTGTGAATTCCCATGACTTCTTGAGAAAGGTAGCGGACTGCTTTTCTGTTGCTTTCTCTACGCTTTTGAATTCAGAGTAGGTGATCATGGCTCTCCACACATTCCTTTTTCTTTATTATCTGTGAATTGCCATGACTTCTTAGGAAAGCTCGTGGATTGGTTTTCTCCATTTTTTTCTACGTTTTTGAATTCAGAGTAGGTGATCATGGCTCTCCACACATTCCTTTTTCTTTATTATCTGTGAATTGCCATGACTTCTTAGGAAAGCTCGTGGATTGGTTTTCTGTTGCTTTCTCTACGCTTTTGAATTCAGAGTAGGTGATCATGGCTCTCCACATTTTTTTTTCTTTATTATCTGTGAATTGCCATGACTTCTTGGGAAAGGTCGTAGACTGCTTTTCTGTTGCTTTTCTACGCTTTTGAATTCAGAGTAGGTGATCATGGCTCTCACACATTCCTTTTTCTTTATTATCAGTGAATTGCCATGACTTCTTGGGAAAGGTCGTAGACTGCTTTTTCTGTTGCTTTCTCTATTATTTTGAATTCAGAGTAGGGTGATCATGGCTCTCCACACATTCCTTTTTCTTTATTATCTGTGAATTGCCATGACTTCTTGGGAAAGGTCGTAGACTGCTTTTCTGTTGCTTTCTCTACGCTTTTGAATTCAGAGTAGGTGATCATGGCTCTCCACACATTCCTTTTTCTTTATTATCTGTGAATTGCCATGACTTCTTGGGAAAGGTCGTAGACTGCTTTTCTGTTGCTTTCTCTACGCTTTTGAATTCAGAGTAGGTGATCATGGCTCTCCACACATTCCTTTTTCTTTATTATCAGTGAATTGCCATGACTTCTTGGGAAAGGTCGTAGACTGCTTTTCTGTTGCTTTTCTACGCTTTTTGAATTCAGAGTAGGTGATCATGGCTCTCCACACATTCCTTTTTCTTTATTATCAGTGAATTGCCATGACTTCTTGGGAAAGGTCGTAGACTGCTTTTCTGTTGCTTTCTCTACGCTTTTGAATTCAGAGTAGGTGATCATGGCTCTCCACACATTCCTTTTTCTTTATTATCTGTGAATTGCCATGACTTCTTGGGAAAGGTCGTAGACTGCTTTTCTGTTGCTTTTCTATCCTTTTGAATTCAGAGTAGGTGATCATGGCTCTCACACATTCCTTTTTCTTTTATTATCTGTGAATTGCCATGACTTCTTGGGAAAGGTCGTAGACTGCTTTTCTGTTGCTTTCTCTACGCTTTTGAATTCAGAGTAGGTGATCATGGCTCTCCACACATTCCTTTTTCTTTATTATCAGTGAATTGCCATGACTTCTTGGGAAAGTCGTGGATTGATTTTCTGTTGCTTTCTCTACGCTTTTGAATTCAGAGTGGGTGATCATGGCTCTCCACACATTCCTTTTTCTTTATTATCAGTGAATTTGTCTTTTGACTTCTTGGGAAAGTCGTGGATTGATTTTCTGTTGCTTTCTCTACGCTTTTGAATTCAGAGTAGGTGATCATGGCTCTCCACACATTCCTTTTTCTTTATTATCTGTGAATTGCCATGACTTCTTGGGAAAGGTCGTAGACTGGTTTTCTGTTGCTTTCTCTACGCTTTTGAATTCAGAGTAGGTGATCATGGCTCTCCACACATTCCTTTTTCTTTATTATCAGTGAATTGCCATGACTTCTTGGGAAAGTCGTGGATTGATTTTCTGTTGCTTTCTCCACGGTTCTGAATTCAGAGTAGGTGATCATGGCTCTCCACACATTCCTTTTTCTTTATTATCTGTGAATTACCATGAGGTCTTGGGAAAGATAGTGGAGTGGTTTTCTGTTGCTTTCTCCACGGTTCTGAATTCAGAGTAGGTGATCATGGCTCTCCACACATTCCTTTTTCTTTATTATCTGTGAATTGCCATGACTTCTTAGGAAAGCTCGTGGATTGGTTTTCTGTTGCTTTCTCTACGCTTTTGAATTCAGAGTAGGTGATCATGGCTCTCCACACATTCCTTTTTCTTTATTATCTGTGAATTGCCATGACTTCTTAGGAAAGCTCGTGGATTGGTTTTCTGTTGCTTTCTCTACGCTTTTGAATTCAGAGTAGGTGATCATGGCTCTCCACACATTCTTTTTTCTTTATTATCTGTGAATTGCCATGACTTCTTGGGAAAGGTCGTAGACTTGCTTTTCTGTTGCTTTTCTACGCTTTTGAATTCAGAGTAGGTGATCATGGCTCTCACACATTCCTTTTTTCTTTATTATCTGCGAATTGCCATGACTTCTTGGGAAAGGTCGTAGACTGCTTTTCTGTTGCTTTCTCTACGCTTTTGAATTCAGAGTGGGTGATCATGGCTCTCCACACATTCCTTTTTCTTTATTATCAGTGAATTGCCATGACTTCTTGGGAAAGTCGTGGATTGGTTTTCTGTTGCTTTCTCCACGCTTCTGAATTCAGAGTAGGTGATCATGGCTCTCCACAGATTCCTTTTTCTTTATTATCTGTGAATTACCATGAGGTCTTGGGAAAGATAGTTGAGTGGTTTTCTGTTGCTTTCTCCACGGTTCAGAATTCTGAGTAGGTGATCATGTCTATCCACACATTCCTTTTTCTTTATTATCTGTGAATTACCATGAGGTCTTGGGAAAGATAGTTGAGTGGTTTTCTGTTGCTTTCTCCACGGTTCAGAATTCAGAGTAGGTAATCATGGCTCTCCACAGATTCCTTTTTCTTTATTATCTGTGAATTCCCATGACTTCTTGAGAAAGGCAGCGGACTGCTTTTCTGTTGCTTTCTCTACGCTTTTGAATTCAGAGTAGGTGATCATGGCTCTCCACACATTCCTTTTTCTTTATTATCAGTGAATTGCCATGACCTCTTGGGAAAGACAGTGGATATGTTTTTCTGTTGCTTTCTCCAATTTTGAATCCAGTGTAGGGGATCATTGTTCTCTACTGATTTCTTTTTCTTTATTTTCTCTTTAATTAGTTTGCTTACTTGCGAAAATATGTGTATTATTCAGTTTCTTTTTCCGTTATCGGCTAGTCGAGCCTTCTCTTTAAGTGATAGCTTCGAGAGAAGTGATGTATGTATGCCTTTTCTAAGTGTATTTGCATACAAAGTGAATACAAGAGACACGACTGGAATTTGTTTCGGATAACCAATTCCTGTTTTCCCGCTCATAACTTTTACACTAACTGAATATCCTCATAACTAGAATTTTTAGTGGCATCTCGTACACAGAAATTATTTGTGCATGTCTGTGTATTTATGAATATATGTGTAAAGTGGTTATTCACAAAAGTTCTTATTTTGACACGTTTTTATCCTTTTACACTAAAACGAACCTATGTATAATGTTGTTATTATATTCTTTGCTATTCGACTGTCATTCTCAAATTGGTTGTTGCTATATTCTTTTTATTCGGCCGGCATTCTCAAATTGTTTGTTGCTATATTCTTTTCTATTCGACCGGAATTCTAAAATAGGTTGTTGTTATAGTGTTTGCTATTCAACTGTCATTCTCAAATTGATTGTTGCTATATTCTTTCTATTCGACTGGCATTTTAAAATTGGTTGTTGCTATATTGTTTGCTATTCGACTGCCATTGCCAAATTGGTTGTTTCTATATTGTTTGCTATTCGACCGGCATTCTCAAATTGGTTGTTATACTTGTTGCATCTTTCGAGTTTCAAGTGTCTGTTGCACTATGTAGCCTAGTCAAAATTAAAATAATATCGGATTCTCTGGCAGTTGTAAGTTCAATCCCCAGTTTTTGGTAGGGCTAGTATACTCTGGTTTATTAGATGAAACGGACAAGCGTTACAAAACTGAATAAGACTGATAAGTATAAACTGATAGGAGCTATTTCTTCTAACAAATGAGTTATCTCCCCTAAGTATGGAAAGCGGAACGGGAACAATCAAACTTCGAATTGAATAAAAAGCTCAGTTCGAAATTGGCAGAAGTTTACTAAGTAGGACGTAAACTCCTCAAAATGGTCATGTAATGCTTAAAAATTAACATTCAACAGACTTTTTTTTATTTCGGTGAAATATCAAACTCTGATCTACGAATTCAGAAAACATTATTGAGTAAATATCTAGATTTGCAGCTAAGAAAGTTGATTCACCATTTTTCTCGCCCGGATCTATCTTACATATTTATAAGTCTACCATTCGTGCATTCGCCTTGAATATTACTGCCTGAGGTTGAATTTTTAAGTTTTAAGATTGTGCGTTTTTGTATTAATATGATAATAGGAGAATTCTTTTGTACTGGTAGGTTTTTCAGTCAATGTGGCATGAACTAAATTTTTCAGTAAATACAGAAATGTCACAGTTATTATCCGAAAGTTGCACGTCGGATCAGTTATTTTAATATCAAGTATGTGGTGCAGTTCAATTTACATTACATGAATCATTCATACAAAAAATATATATATATATATATATATATATATATATATATATATATATATTCACACTTAAGAATCATATTTAGAAAATATATTAAAGCAGGTATATATATATATATATATATATATATTCATCTGTATGGGAGAATTAAATATGTCTATATTAGAATAATCCCGAACGCATACTGAGAGCAACCCGTAATTCAGTAAATACACACAAATTGAAAGAGGAGTAAGACCAAGATATGTTTCCACTCCGAACTTATTCAAACTTTACAGTGAGGCAATTCTGAGAGAACTAAAAACCATAGCAGGATGTATTATGATAATTATTACAAAAGTAGGATATGCAGATGAGAGCGTTGATAACAAATTCAGAAAGGAAACTAAGAATTCCTCGAGAAGTAAGTAAAGGAAAACGAAAAGAAATGAGTAAACGTCAATTATAAGTAGAGATAATGTCTCATTGTCAACAAAAAGATCATCGCAAGATGTGTAGTACAAGTTGGAGATGTGAAAATAAAGCAAGTACAGGGAGTTGAATAACTGTGAAGTGATTTAGCAGAGGAAGGCAAATGTGACATTAAAATCCGAGTGCGTAATGGAATAGCGAAAGATATCTTCCAAAAGCTGCACAAAGCGTAAAGAAAAAGGAAAACCTTGTTAGAAGCAAAGAAAGGAGTGCTCAACTATTATATAACAGTCTTCTTATATGGCAGAGAATGCTGAACAAACTCCTCGCAGATAAAAAAGAAACATAAGGCAATAAAGATGTGGCTTCGTTTTTTACGTTTGTTGAGAATACTATGGGCTGAACATGTGAATAATGATGGAGTTTTAATGAAAATGGTAACAAATAAGATGCTTATGCATAGAAACAGGAAGAGAATTGAAACTTCTCGGATGCAACATAAGAAAAGAGGGCTTGAATAATGTGATATTCACATGACTAGCGTGACAAGTTTGTTTAAATGGATGGCAGAACAGGGAGTGGGGGGATGGTGAAAAGACAAACATGGCTGCAAAGGATAGAAAAGTGTGGAGAGCCGTGTTCGCCCATATCTTGAAGAGACGCAATACATAAAGATTTGGAAATAGAAAACAGATTTCTCAGTTTCAAAAAAGAAGTCTGGAATCAGAAGCGCCTCTCAATGTATTGGGATATATCGTATATTAATGCACTACAGAAACAGATAAGTAGTCTTTTAAGACCACAACGAAAACCAATCAACCTGACAAATACAGAGCCCCAATTGAGAAGCTCGTAGGCTTGGGACCAAATGACTGGTCCAAATTTCAGAACTACTCAAAGGATATGTACTCCAAGGAGATAGCACAGGATGACCTCACCCAAAGAAAGCCAATGAAAGAATTTAAATAATAAAGAAAAAATAAGTACAAAATCTACCGCTCAAATACAGACCACTCCTCCAAAAATACAAAATCTTTTACAAAGTGATCTCCTATCTGTCAACAGAACACTATTAAAGATAGACTTAAGAACTTATCTCCCAAAAAAACAAAACCAGCCAAACAAAAACCGGAAATTCACAGTGACCATATTCCTACCCAAGACCGATTTGACAAGCTGGAAAAAATATAAGTGGAAACGGCCAAAACCTTTCAAATTCAAAACCTCTGAAAATTAAATTACAGCCATATTCTAAGCTAAAGTCCTAAAATATTTAGTAGTCATATGTGAAATAATTCAATGAAACTGCCGTGGAATAAGGGAAAACATAAATGTACGACTTCTGCTAATAACAGACCTATCACCGGCAGTTTTTGCCTTCAGGGAACATTCCTTAATCAACAAAATAAATTTTCGCTACAAACTGTGTATCTGAAAAGATTACCTCAATGAAACCAGACTCTCAAAGAAACCCTCTTTACAAAAATACGTCAATGAAATCTGATTTACAAACTGATTTCTTACAAAGAATACATATTCTATTCATACGAACCTATCGTAAAAGTCTTGTCGACATAATCTATTGAGGTTGATATGCCGTAAAACAAAATAAACCAAACCAATCCGGAAAGAATACATCAATGAAACCAGACTCTCAACACAAACCCTCTTTACAAAAATATGTCAATGAAACCTGATTTACAAACTGATTTCTTACAAAGAATGCATATTCTATTCATACAAATCTATTGTAAAAATCTTGTCGGCATTAAATAACCAATTGAGGTTGATATGCCATAAAACAAACCAAACAAACCGTACTATGGAAATCAACACTTAATAAACTAATTTCTATTTCTTTCTGTGAAGGGGTGTAATGATGCCATATATGTCATGAAACAACCCCGGGAAATTGTATAGATCTCCAGCAGAATGTCGTGCATCTGTTATGTAGCCCTCCCAGCAGCATATGATAACATCAATAGAGACTTATTCCAATCAATCTATTTGAAATCGTCTTCTAAGCTCTGATTGCACTAAATGTCTAAATCTAATAGAGGAACCATATCGGTTCACAAATTAGTAAATGTCTGGAGAAGGCACACAAAACTGAATCATTTCAAACCTCATCAGAAGTACAACAAGGAAGAAATGAGATTCTCAGTCTATTTAATCTCTTTCTAAACTATGGTTTGTGCTTATGCAAGCACAAATTAGAAGCAATATGTAGTACTTTACGTATCCTATACAACATCCCAATCGAATCAGCTAACAGTTCTTGTCTAACCTCCCTATGATGCACTAGTCATTAGAGGAAATATGGTAATGATATGGGTATTCACAGTTGGAATAAGGTTCTGGAACAAAAACATAATCAATTTCTTCAAAGTAATTCAAGAATTGGAACAGAATATAAATCTTTCCAAAACAGGAAATAAGATCTGGAATTAGAATGAAAGCAGTGATGGCAACTACGCTGAATCATCATAAAAATTTTTAAAAAAATGCTAAACACTTCAAATAATTAGGTGTATGGATGAGTTATAACAAATTTAATGTAGGTAATTAGGAATTTCGACATAAAAATGTCGGCGCTATGGTTAGTTTTGTTCAACACCGTAAAATGCTACAAAATCCAAACATTAACCTGTAAACAACAGCTTTCTCAGACAATGACTAAAATTATTCCCAAGCGAATGAAGCCTGTATGTCTTAGTGAGAACAAGCTTTCTTCGAACCTCATGGAGAGACGCTTACAATTTCAAAGAACCGTACCAAATAACAAAAGCCACATTATTTTAGATATTTCAACAGCAGCTGCTAACATGGATAGCACATGTAACTCGAAGAGAAAACAATGACGTTGACGTTCCACACTACTTAGAATAAAAGGTTAGGAAGGAAACCCCCATCAATACTGGAACAAGCTATAACATTTAGTAAACTTGAGAAACCTAAAAATTAGTTTTAACGAGAAATTTTTATAATTTTCATCTGAGCGAAGTAAAATCAGTTCAGTTAATGAGTTTCTAATATTTGTAAGGAAACGGCTAATATTCTCATTACCATTAGACATGAGAACAGATATTACACTTTGATCCCAACCGTATGGCCAGGGCGTGAAAATGCGTAACTCGAGTAGCACTGGCTGTTCGGTAAATGAATATTGAATGTTTCTTTATAAGGAAACAGTTACTACTATCATGACCATTAGAGAGGAAGAGAATAAATACTATGTTTTGATCCCAATCCGACGACCAGAGAATGAAAAAAACGTAACTCGAGTAGCATTACTTGTTCGTTCAATGAATTCAATGAATGTTTATTTATAAGGAAACGACTATTATTACCATTACCATTAGATATGATGAGATCAGATACCATACTTGATATTATGTAAGAAACACAAATGAGAAATAAAATATAGTTTGTCCGCTCAAAGGCATAGTCTACAATTTGATTCCAGTCTGATGGCCAGGGAGTGAAAAAAGTATAAAGTTACGTCTGGCTGCTCGCTCAAATAATGCCAAATTTTTCGACATAAGGAAACGGCTGTTACTATTACTATATACTGGCTTTTTAGTAAGTGAATCCAAGATGAGTGACGCCCAGTCAGTAATATGTGATTTTGTTATTTCATTTGTTTTCTTGAATGGTTGTGGAATCTATGATGAGATTACTTAAGAAATAATAATTATTTCTTTTTTATAGTTTATCATCCCTTTACAGGTTATTTAAAACTAGAAAATACGTTTCGATTGTAATAATCTTTTATGAGATATTAATGGTTTGGTGATGCAAGACTTACTAATTAAGCCATAGCTGGGGAGAGGAGGTTGATTCATACCTTTTTCGTGAGTATTTGCGCGTAACTGAATATGAAGAACCCAACTGGAATTGGGAAACATCTCCTTGATTAACGATTCTTAGCCATTATCCATTACACTAATCGAACAACCAAATATACAGTACCTATTATTCCCAAGCGGTCACTCAAATAGATAGTGACCAAGCTCGGCGTTGCTTAACTTCAGTGATCGTACAGGAACCGGTGTTTCAACGTGATGTGGCCGTAAGCCAGATTTTTTAAGAATTCTAATTATAACTTATATATTAACTTAGACATAATTGAGCACAGATTTATTGATAATCTCATTTTTATATAGAAATAATTATATATATATATCTCATTTTATATAGAAATAATTATATATATATATATATATATATATATATATATATATATATATATATATATATATATATATATATATATATATATATATATATTACATTCATCTTCATGCTGTTTCTAGCAACAATCTATCTATATATAAAATTATGTGACTTCCGTTAGTCTGTCTGTCACACCCTCTAAAATAGCCATATGCTAACCGATCGAAACCAAATTTTTGGGAGAAATGTAAACAGGTAAGAAGCTACAGTTGGTTTTACTAATGTGCGTAACCTAGTACAATAACTTTTCATTAACTTTTTAGGAAAAAATAAAGTTTTATTATTTTACACAAAATATTCCCACTATTTTTAAAACAATTTAATAATTAATATGACTAATGATTATTTAATAAACATGCAATATTGCTTTTTGCATTTTTAGTTTATATATATTTATATATATATATATATATATATATATATATATATATATATATATACAAGAATCTAGTTTCCAGTTCGCGTTGCGTTTGAGATGGCCATAAAGAAATCACAAGACAAACGCTTCAAAAGTTAGATTTTGTGTCCAGAAAGAAATATTTACGCATGACCAGTTTTATGTTGTATGCTAAGAATTCTTGCTAATTTATTCTTCGCTGTCAGAAAGGAAAAAGGAAAAAATAAATTTTCTTTAAAATATTGTTCATCATAAAGTCCTATAAAATGAAATTAAAGAAATTATTATATCGCGAAATATAATTTTTTGTCAAAGTATTAGACAAATTAGCTTATTCAAATTTTATCGGTTGCTTTGCGAAATTGAATGAAATGTAGAGTGTGTAAATTTCAATAAAAATGTTAGTGATCATTTCAACAATATTAAATTCTGTGGGAATTTCAGCACGCGTGGGCGTATTGCAAAATAAAATCTAGTTATTTAAAATATTACACATTTCAACCATAATATAAAGTGTTAATTTATCTGTTCTTAATTAAAGGGAAACGGAAGTGATTCTAACGGTTAACACCCGGAAAATGGAATCAGTGGACTGAATTTAGATATCAGTTGCATTCACTTTTCTCTAATAACGTTGTGAAATCATGAATCATCTTTTTCGTAACTTCTCTCTACTATGGGGAATATAGCAGAGTAGAATGGATTTCCTAATCTTGATTGGCAATTCTGAACACAAAACCGTGTTACGGAAAACCACTTAAAATTCTGGTAATAAATAGTTTACAGATATTAAACGAAAAAGGAAGCTGTATAGAGCCATAGTTAACTATGTTCTGAAGGCACAAGAAAAATAAGAATAAGAATTAATTAAATAGTATATTTTTACATTTTTACTGTTAAGAAAGAATGCGAATATAATATTTATTTAGAAAATCGTTAAATTTTGAACCTCAGTTGCGGATTATTTTAGTAATTTTCGGCACAACCACAAGAAGGTTTTTATTTAAAATTCCTTTTCAACCATATACTTGACTCAACCACTAAGAAATTCTTGTAGCATACCTAATAATAGGCATGTCACCCTTCACATGAATACAGTAGCAAATACTCGTCTCCAGCTGTGCTAGTCAAACTCTCTGCCCGGAGGCAGGGAGGATCCCCAAACGAGGCTATGTCGAAGAGAAACAGCTACCCGACCCTGTTTTATATGGGGTCTACGGGGAATTTTTGGCTCGGATACCCTACATTAAATTCGGCCTTGCGTCATATCTGACCACGTGGGTAGAGATCCTGGGGATTCATTGTGGAATTCACTTGACTCACCTCTATGCGCTGCTGGCAAATCCTATATGTGTTGTTCGTGTCCTAAGTATTATCGTTCAATACCAACCTTCCTGTGATTATTCTATTCAGTAACCTTGCTTAGATTACAACAGAAATCTAGTGCAGATCTTTAAGCATTTAATTTTTGTCGGTAATATTATGTCTAAACAGCATCGACTGAGGTGGGTTTTTTTTATCCAAATTAAAATAGTTACAATTTAATCATGTTTAAACTTATAGTAACTATATCAGAAGTATTCAGATATGCTACAAATAAATGTGATTATAATTAAATAGGTGTTGAAAAATATAACTGTAAAGATTTCCTTTGGACTTTCCTACAGCAATGAAAGAAAATGGAAGAAATGTGAATTAAAGGAAATAGCATAAGAAACAACGGCACAACATTGCAGTCATCATGTTTCCAATTCCACGTAATAAGAGCGCTGTTAAAGTAAATCGAAACTATCCGACGAGAGACAATTTGCATTAAATAAGGCAAAAGGAGTAAGAGAAAAACAAAATCGAAACATTTTTGTCAACTTTACTTCAGCATGTCATTTCGTTTGGATACCTCATATTCTGATAGATAGATAGATAGATAGATAGATAGATAGATAGATAGATAGATAGATAGATAGATAGATAGATAAGGAACAACCTAAGATAGATAGATATATAGATAGATAGATAAGGAACAACCTAAGATAGATAGATAGATAGATAGATAGATAGATAGATAGATAGATAGATAGATAGATAGATAAGGAACAACCTAAGATAGATAGATAGATAGATAGATAGATAGATAGATAGATAGATAGATAGATAGATAGATAGATGAACAACCTAAGATAGATAGATAGATAGATAGATAGATAGATAGATAGATAGATGTCATGTCTTGTTTTAAGAAAATTGTGTAGCATCATAATGGTAGGTACCTGAAATATCTACATCCAACATCGGCTCTATTAGGACCCGCGCTCTTGACGTTCATACCGAGGTAAATTTGTTCACCTTAGCATACGGTCGTTGGAGATCGGTATATGCAGGTAAAACATTTTCTAATATAGTAAAGTTCCTATTAGCCCCCCCCCCCGACACACACACACTTTTTCTATTTTTAGTTTCCTTTTCTTTCCACACTCTCCTTACTTTACCTCTCTTTTGCTTTTTACTCTATACTGCTACCTCTCTTCGTTTTTCATTATCTTCAAGTTCATCAAGAATAGATAAACAAAAAGGTGAAAGAAGTCTATCGTAAAAAAAAAAGCCTTCTCGTCACCGAGCACAAAATTTAATCTTTGAACTTCACTCGGGGAGGAGAGGAAAGCGTAAAAGAAAAACACTAATTACAAAAGAAACCGAAGCCCCAAATGCCGTAAGAAATATTTCAAAGAGACATTGAAGAAGAAAACACAGGATCTAGTAACCAAATCTTAGATGACAGGCTATTGGAAACCGCAAAAAAAATGTCGTTTTTTTGTTCTTACTGTTTGTATTCTGGAAGAGTATTTGTGTTTGTTTGTTTGTTTTTTGTTTTGTTTTTTTTTTTTGTTTTTTTTGGTGGGGAGGATTGTGTCGTTTTTTTTTTGTTTGTTTGTTTTTTTGCTGTTGCTGTTGATGTTCTGTTTTTATTTCGTTTTGATTTTATTTGTGCTTTTGTTGTCGTTCTGTTTTTTTATTTTACTTTAGACTTTCACATTAAATCTGATAGAAGACCTCACAGAAAAAGGAGTAAACCGAATAAATAAGTAAGGGGAAGATGGGCTGAAAATATTAAAAAAAGGAATATATATTCTCAAACAGGAATAATAAGGATGTTATCTATGTTACTGGATATAATAGCATTTACATGTGGTTTTGTTGGCCTCACGCAAACACCCTCTTGTGATCATTACAATATAACTACACATGCATATAACTACAAAATCCCTCTGTTGCACAAACATGTATTCCCTATGTATACATTTATCAGAATATCAGAACAGCGTAAACACGCTCAAAAAGACATATACAAATGAATGGGTAAGTGTACATATTCACAAGCAGACATATTTGCGAACAGAAAATATAAAGAATATGAGAAAATGTTACGTATGAAGATAATAGTCGGCCATATTTATATATACACTCATCCATGCACAGTAGCCAATGCACAAAATACCTATCTTTCTTTCATTCTACACACTAATATTCATAAAGACATGTAGATAACTTACACGTGTATTCACACGCCCGTGACTATCTACATAAGCATATGTAAATACGTAAGAATTTATGCAGTTGAGTTTATATACTCGTATTAAAAATACGACAGCGGAGATAATTTTCCCAGTATACATCTATTCTTTCCGAACAAAGTCAATATTATATTTCTGAATAGAAAGGCGTGCAAATTATTAGTAATACTGTATATTACATATAAATACTGAGTAAATACACAGAGCAAAAGGAGACGCCAATAAATACTATTATGAATTTTAGATACAGATAAATTTTAAGTTATCTTCTGTTTATACGTTATTTTTTATAGATACAAAGTAAATGCTCTGTTTATAATAAACAGTATTAAAAACATTTACCGGCCTACATTCCGATAAATTTTCACAGAAAATATGTGTCCTCCGTCAGCAACCGTACCTGTATCTTACATGGAACCGTCATATAGCCTGACATGCTATACCAACTTAGCTACATAGGAACGTCTGGTTAGCAAGGTCGATTTTACTGTTTTTAAACTACAGTTCTCTATGATTTGCCCCGAACACTCAGGTTTCCTCGATGCGTATCCAAACGTAAACAAATGACGCCAGAAACTACAAAATGGACACTATCCGACAATTATTTTAAGTTATCTTTTGTTTATATAGGTAAATGTAATGATGAAAAACTTGTATAGCATTCCTTGAAGAATTAATATTATACTGCAGTGTTTTACAAAAGCTACATAATATAGTCTGTTCTTGAGAATGACAAATCATAGTTAAGAGTAATCGAACACATTCGTATGGGAAATTTTTGCACACACAGGAAATAAACATTTGCTAACTTCTACTAAAACAAAAGAAGGAACTTAATATCTCAATACAAACTTTGTGATCTTTAATAAAGACTTATTTCAAAAAAGAAAACTGATGCTGTCAAAATACATTTATACAAATAGGTGTTGAAAATTTCTCGGGCCTACCAAAAACCAGATTTCTTATTCTAACTTCAATTTTCTAATTTTTCTTTTAAAATGATGTTAACTCTGTACAAGGTGGAAGAGCCACTCGAGGTAGAGTGTTACAGAGTAAGAGGTACGGTTTATGGGGATATGTGGGGAAAATAACGTTAATCCTAGCTTTGAACAGATTAAGATTGTAAGGATCGGGGAAGCATCCTCTTAGGAGTCGGTTCCTCAAATAGCTGTTTGTGGGAAGAAGCTGCTCGACTAAACCTTACATTTCACCAAAGTTTTTGTCAGTGTTAGGGAAGTGGATTTACCCCAACTATAAACAAGATTAAAACACGATTACAAATATCATTCCCAGATTCACATCACAGTATGATTTTATTAATTCCTTAGAACTCCAAAAATCACTTTTAAAAATAAGAACACTTCTGGTAAAATTATTCCGTCTGGTGATCCTGCTATATATTTAGAAATTGTTGGTAAAATCCGAAGAAGAATCTGCAATGTTATTGGTCCTGACCTGGCATCCTGGTTTCAGTTATTTTCCCACTACCTTAATGTACTGTTCCTGTGCCTTTTCTATAAATACTTTTATAGTAATTGTCTTGATGAACATTCCTCTTTGGTATCTAGACTTTATGAATTTAAGCATAGTACTATATTCAGTACAAGGGCTTATCATTTTGAAATGGCCGCTAGATGTAACTGGAAGTTCTATGCTAATAGTTTCTTCTCTCACACTTCTCACCTGTGGAAATCTCTCCTGGCCTTTTGCTTTCCAGTTAAATTTGATCTTTAGAAATTTAAATACAAAGTCAATCATTATTTTCTGCTTTAATCCCTGTTCTTTTATTTCTCTCTCTCAGTACGGTTTTTTTCTCATATTATCTAACTCTCGGTAATCCCTTGCATCTTAGTGTACGTTTTTGAGTATATGCATGTTGATCTTGGTTGAATGCGGGCTTCCATTTAAGCATGTGGGGAATGAATGTGGGATTTGTTTCAATGTTTAGAATTTTTCAAGATGTGTAGGTAGTACAACGGTTAAGAGGTCAAAAAGAGAAACTAACGAATTCCGGTCGAATTCATTGAATTTCGAGCAACTAACCTTAGGATAGGTATGAATTCATCTCTTCTTCTCCTCCTGGCTATGGAATAAATAGCAGGATAGACTGGGCTCTCTGTGGTTGGCAACTAATATAGGAAAAGTACAGATATGAATTCAAAACCGGTTTCTCTGTTAATTAAAACAAAGAATTTAAACCTTAAATTTCACACTATTGCAAGTAGAGGGAAGTGGAATGTGGGGAAGGCTATAGTAAATTTCTGTTTTGATCAACTTTCCTCCTTCTCTCTAGGATATGTTTCAATCTTAATATAAACTTTAATAAAGAGAATTCTCTAGTGACAGAGAAAAGACACAATACTATAGAGCCATTGAAAAGATTATGAGTTAGCAATTAACTCCAGAGCGGGATAATAATAATAGCGGTTTCCCTATAAGTAAACATTTGGCATTCGTTGAACGAGCATTCAGTACTGTTTTCGGTTGAAATCTATAAAATCTTTCTCTTAAAAAAACATTTTAGGAAAACAAATTTCTCAAGTTCAGTAGCTGTTATGTATTGAGTAATGGAGTTTCATTCCGAATCTTCTGTTTAAACTAATGTGGAATATCAACATCTTAAACCATTATTTTCTCTTTGAGTTACATGTTCTATCCATTTTAGTTGTTGCTGCTGTTGGTAGTCTTCAGTTGATGTGGTTTCTGTTATTTGGTGCAGTTCTTTATGATTATGTAGCGCCAGTCCACGATGTTCAAAGAAAGATGATCTTTATTTACATTATTCGGACTATTGTCCTCATCATTGTTGCCATATTTATTACAACGTTTCGGCCGTTGTACGCTCCGGCCTTCTTCAGGTGGTTGGAATGTCGAACTGAACCCTTTATCCACTGTGCCATGTGTCCTTGAGGACACATGGCATAGTGGATAAAGACCTTGGTTAGATCCAGTGACAGGACCCGAAGAGTGTGAGTTCAGTACCCGGTGAAGGCAGTGGAAAACTTTCAGAGGGAAATTAACAGGAGATAACTGATAACTGACATCCATTAAACATGGCACATGGAACTAGAACTGTCTACCCCAGTGAGCGAAATAAAGGGTTCAGTTTGACATTCCAACCAATGAAGAAGGCCGGAGTACAAGAATCCCGAAACGTTGTAATAAATATGGCGACAAAGATGAGGACAATAGTCCGAATAATGTAAATAATGTACATAATACCTCATCTCAAAAATATTGACAGACTGAAGATGGTCTTTGTTAAGACCCTTAGGTTTAGACTATGACCTCACCTGAAGTCGATTAAAAATATCAAGATGCAACATTTATATACACTCTTGTATAAAAATATGCACTGAATTAATATTTTTACACTTAGATTTATGTCACTCGAAATGCATAAATATATTTAAATATTTAAGTTTGAAGGATGCAGTAATCAAAATTACTTAAGAGTTGGACCTAGATTATTTTTTTTAAGCATTTCACCTCAAGCAAGACAGGAAGCCACTAGCACGCAAAAGGTTACAGAGAGTTGGAGCGAGAGCAAAGAAGAGTGATAGAGGAAAGGATGAAGAGAAGGATAGGGAATAGATCAGGGCATCTAGAGACGTCGATTGACATTACATTTGTATAGTTGGAGATTATAGCTATCAGGGACACAGGAAGAGGGGAGCGAGACATGAAGGTATTGGAGTAGAGGAGACGGTTACATTTAACAGTTTCGACAGTGAAAAGGTGTGAGCGAGATGCCAGCCTAGTAGCACGCTTAAATTCATGCAGTTTGGGAACCGGCGAAAGCAGCTCCTCGGAGCAGTTACCATGAAAATATTTGTAAAAAAGACAGAGGGAGTGACGGCACGTCTGTGAGAGAGCGACTGCAGACGAGATGCCAGATCAGGGCCAATTATATTGCATATCCGTCTCTAGATTTTATCAAGAACCTTGAGACAAATATAAGGGACAGCAGACTATATATGGCAGCAATACTCCATGCAAGGGCGAATGGTTGATTTGTAGATTTGAAGGATCGACTCTGTCGAGAAAAATTTGGGAGAGATCTATAATAGTAGACTGTTAATGGCTTAGATTAGCCTACCTGAATGCATCTTTAATTGGGCCCTACCTGTAAGTCTATACGCTACTTTTCTCACAACTTGCTACCATATGGATCATATTTGGCTGGTATATTAGAGTAGGTGTCATTAAACGTATATTAGGCTTTGTGTATTTGAACCCCAACGTCACTTTTTGGGGGTGCTGTTTTCTCTCTTTTTTATCAGTAATAATAATAATAATAATAATAATAATATCCAGAAACAATTAACCATCTTGTATCAGGTTTTACGCAATTGGCACCCACTGAATATTAAACCCGGCATGGCAGTGTGGGCTAATATCTGCATTGGAAAATTTGCAACTTTTACGGAAAGGAAACTGCAAGAAACTGGTATGAACAGGACCCAGACCAGGTTATGGAGATAAGGTCTGTAACAATTTTATGGGACTTTACAATACACAGAACAATCAAAGCTAATCACCCAGACATCGTGATCAAAAACCGCAAAAACAAAATGTACCTTCTTATTGACATTGCAGTCCCTGCAGACTGCAATGATCTTCAAAAAGCTATCAAAATACAAGGACCAGAGATATATGGCTTTAAAATGAAAAAAATATGTATACAGACATACGTATGAATAATAATCCCAATATTCAAAGAATCAATTTAGTTGTACGAGGCATGTCCGAAAAAAATCCAGCTATTGAATATTAATGATAAAATAACCTACATAAAGCAATAGTACTTTAATCCCCTTCAAAGTAGTCTCCCCTTAGAATTTCAAATATATATCCCTTGCACTTTTAAAACTGTGCTACGCCCTCTTTCGGGATCGACATTAGCTGCATCATAATCACTTTTACTTTAATCCTGTCCACACTCTGAATCTTCCTTTCAACATCTAAGCTTTAGAAAAAAATATAAGTCACAGAGGTCACAGAGAAGTAACTTTTAATTATAGTAATCCTGACATGGCTGAGTGATACAATATTTTCTAAAAACAAATTTCCCAAGATGTGAAAAAAGTAGTAGGTATATTTTCATATTGAATGCGACGGCCACACAGTACATAAGTTCTTTTACTGGTGACTGCGTAACCCAATGCGAGAGTTTTTGCCCATGCATTTCTAGCAAAATCAAAACTGATTTGTTATCAAGTTGGATCATGGTTGCTAAACCGATTATTGTATATTAAGGCCTTAAACACACTTTTTACTTTTATAAGAAATAAAATTACCTTCAAAGAATTTGAAGGATGACACAACAAAAAATTATTATGCTGAAAAGTTCTTGAAAATGAGATGCAAAACATAAAAGAAAACAAATTAATTCTTTGCAATCTCAGGAATCTAAAGAAAGAGGAACAATAGGCGAATAAACAATAAGAACCTTTTTACTGAAATGATTGATAATAGGTTTTATTCTTTTCTTGCCATTTTTTTTGTTGTCGTCAGGAAAGAAAGACATTTGCTGTGTAACGCTTTTCGTAGATAAGGCCTAAAGAAAAAATAGTGATATGTTATCATTGGGAAGAGATAAGGCAAAAGAGAAATGATGTATTCAGCTTTGATCTAAGACAACTCTGCCATTTGTGCTAGTAATTGGCAGATCGAAGGAACGTTGTCTCAGAAGCAAATTATGTCTATGAAATGAATAATTATTCTTTTACCTGTCTTTATTTTCATTTTCTTAGAATTTGCATACGTCAAATGAAGAAGTTCTATTTTATATGCTAGGTTATATATGTTCATTATATTATTCATTTTTAAAAGACATTTTTATTTTCATAAAAACAATAAAAGAACATTTTTCGATTATGAACAAAAACTGAGAAGCATTTATTATTATTTTATATTACTTATATTTAGTAGTTCAGTAGCTTTTAATGCTCTTTCCAGTATTGATGCAAGTTTCCTTCCTAACCTTTTGTTTGAAGTAGTGTGGAACATCAACATCTTGATTATGTCATTATTTTCTCTTCACATTACATGCAATATCCATTTTAGCTGGTTCTACTGTTGAAATTTCTTAAGTGATGTGGTTTCTATTATTTGGTACAATTCTTTGTTTGTGATTCTGTAGCGCCAAGACCCATATGCTTAACTTGTTTAAAACCTTTTTTAAACCATTGATCTTAGAAAGTTGTTGTATACAGCTGACAGTTTAGATATTTCCAAACAGGTTTGACGCTATGTATGACATCCGTATGAAAGTCTCAATCTGACAAGGTTATTTAAGAACATGACTCGAGTTTTCAATCTTTTGTTCTGGCTTCATAGTAATTGTCGGTGTTGGACGAAAATAGCTCTGGTGCAGCCTGGAATCTTGCAATTAAATCAACTCATATGCAGAAAATATTTAAAAATTAAATTAAATGTCAATTAAATATTTCAAATTAAGAGTTATAAATTATAATTTAATATATCTTATGCAATATTACTAAATAAAAGCTAAAATTTTTTAAAAAATAGACAATCATTTTTTGTTGTTGTTGTTGTTTAGCGTTTCACTCACAACAATGTACAAGTCAACAAATTAATGCGTTATTACCAAAGATTAACCTGGTAAAACAAATGGATATTATAGTAATCATGTAAATTAATCAATAACGAAAAAGTATGTGGTCTGTTCTCTTTTCTCCTTCACGATATTTCTCATTTTATTATTATTGCTATTATTGTTTTTATTCGCATATCATTCAGTTTTTGTTTTTTCGAAATTATTTTATTGCATGTCTTCATACGATACCCAATTCTTAATGAAACCATTATACACATAATAGACTTATTTTCCCGGTAATCTTTGTATTAATTCCTGGCTAATGACAATCTTTATCTTCCCAATTTTCAAAGCATTATTTTATTACAATCATAATCAAAGCGTTTACATTATATATATATACATACATCAAATTGCGATAACACTGTTTACTGTAATACTATATGTTCTCGGCAGGTGGCATTGCATTTGCGACACTTAGGGATGAAATTGAAAATACATGTGCAGCAAACTCACTGGACACTTTGGCTAATGTTGCCCAAGCAGTAGTTCGCCGTACTAATAAATGTCTAGAATCTAAAGGCTATCATTCTGAGTGTCTCTTGGGATTGTAGTGAAAAGGTAATTATATTAATCTCATGATGTCTGAATAAATACAGTATTACAATATCTATATAGGTTTTACTTTCCTGAAGAATTTTTGTACTATATATATATATATATATATATATATATATATATATATATATATATATATATATATAAAGCAAGTGATGATAGAAGGAAATTCAAAAATTTTAAAAGACGTTCCCGCGAAAGCCTCTATGTAGACATTAGTATTTTTTCTTCCCCATCCCCCAAGTGTGTGTGTGTGAGTTTTTTTTTTTTTTTTTGTTTTTCATGCCATCATTTGCCTTGATGAGATCGGGTAACAAAACACGACTAAATACTATTTTCCGATTGTTTACTTTATACAGTTTGTCTTCTCTACAAATATATGAAATCTTTCACACATTGTAAAACAAACACACTTAGTCAAAAAAAGTTACTAATATCCCAAAGGAGACTTTTGTGGGTGCTTCTTTTAATATTTTTAAATTTCGGGTAACTACACATTTCTATTTTGTTTATCGTCACTTGCCTAAATATACACACATACACACGCACGCACGCACGCACGCACACATACACACACATATGTTTGAGAACTGCAAGACATGAACACAATTTCCACATACGTTTTTGTTACGTTCGCATTAACAGTAAAATCTTACGTTTTAATCCAATGGGGTCTCAATTCATACCCAATAAATTATTATAAAGCTTGAATTGTTTCTTATTTATCTTTTATATTAAATGTGATGAAAAAGAGCTCAGCCAACATATTTCCACGTGTCGCATATTATAGGTAAAGGAACCGCATATATATATATATATATATATATATATATATATATATATATATATATATATGTATGTATGTATGTATGTATGTGTGTGTGTGTGTGTGTGTGTGTATGGTAGTTCATTCTACCGATTATTTTGGCTTGATTGGTTTCTTTATATATTTATTTATCTATTTGGATTAATTTATTTTGCTTCTTTTTTATTTTGTATATTTATTTATACTTGTCAGTTTTCGATTTTTAAATAAGTTGAGTTCTGATAGCAGATTGTTTTGGTCTGAGAAGGTAATTATAGCCATTTTTGTCCAAGTTTTAGATTAATGGTTGTAGTCTATTCTAACGGTTATTTTGGCGGGAATAGTTTGTTAATCTGTTTATTATTTACTTTATTGATTTGGATTGATTATTTTTACTTGTATTTTCTTATTTATTTTTTATTTTTATTTATTCTTTTTCGTCTATTCTAACGATTGTTATGGCCGGAGTGGTTTGTTAATTTGTTTAATATTTGCTTGGAATAGCTTATTTTACATATTTATTTTTATTTTCATTTATTCTTTTCAGTTTTCGATTTCTAAGTAACGTAATGAAAATTTCTTTTCATGTCCGTATTTTGAGATGCGTTTGGATCGTTTATTTAGTAGTTTGTTTTGGTCTGGGAAGGTAATAATAGCTATTTTTCCTCGAGGCAAAATTTGCAGGTTTCAGCTTGATTGTTGTAAGCTGATGTTCTTTACCGTTATTTTTATGATATTTTTGGTGTGATTTACGTTTTGTTTGTAATTTCCCAAATATACTTAGAAAGCATTGTGCTGTTCGCGTATTTTACTATTTGTGAAAATAGATATATATATATATATATATATATATATATATATATATATTAGTAATGCTTTACCTAATTACATATCCTTTCCTTCTGAATTTTTATGTATTAAAATCCCGAGCTCTTACATTGATTCCTGGCCATGGATTATTCTTTTCTTTTTATCCAATGCTTAACATATATATTTATTATGTTTTAATACTGCCTGCTATTCAATCAGTCAGATATGTGCCATGCGTGATACACGCTTAAGCGATCATGTATCTTTCGATACATGACTGACAAGGCAGTTTTTTCCCGCCATTTCCTTCTGCCGTCGACCAGTTGTCATGCAAGGCCGGTCTGTCCTGCTATTTACTCATAGCTGGGGGGGGGAGGGAGAAGAAGAGGATTCATATCTTTCCCAAGGGTATTAGCACGGAAGTGAATGTAATGAATTACATTTCTATAATAAAATCAATAGTAATGTATTTACATTATGCATATAATAGCTTTATTCTATTAATAATGCTATAATTAATTCTTGACTAGCGACAATCCCTTTCTTACTTATTTTAATTCATGTCTACAGTGAAACCATTAATAATAAACTGACGTTATATTTATACAGTGACTTGTATAAATATTCACCCTCCGCTTCAACGTTCCTGAATTTTGTAGTGTTACAAACTGGATATAAAATTAATTTGAATATTCTTTTTAAAGCACAAAATGCACTATAAAAGTATACAAATATATTTTATAGTAAAAATACCAGTAATACATTTTTGAAAAAATATTACCAGTAATACATTTTTGGAAAAAATATTACCAGCAATACATTTGCCGCTTGGCAAAATCATCTTTACCAACATACATAAATTAAACATTTTACAAACTGATTTCTTGCAAAAATATATATTCCATTCATACGAACCTATCCTAAATATCGTGTTGGCATTACATAACCCATAGAAGTTGATGTCTTGTAAAATAAAATAAACCTAAACTAGCAGCTTTGCACATCTAAAAACTGATTTCTTTTGTTTAATCTTCTTTGCAAAACGGATTTCTTTTGTTCAATATTCTTTGCAAAATAACTCAAGCTCAGTCAGATTGGATAGAGACCATCTGTTTACATCAATTTTCAAGTCTTGCTATAGATTCTCAAATAGATTTAGGTCTGAGCTTTGACTTATATATATACTTTGATCTAAACCATTCAACTGAAGCCCTGATAGTACGTTGTCCTGCTGGAAAGTGAACTTCTACCTCGATGATAGCCCTGTATTTGGCTCCATCCATCTTAGTATCAGTGACCAATTTCCCTGTACCTGATGAATAAATTCATTACAATACCATAAATTACATACCATGAAACTATCACCCACCGTTACACGGTGGGGATGGTTTGTTAATACTGATGTGGATTGTTAGGCTTCTGACACACGTAGCGTTTTGCCGTAGTTCAAATAGTTCAATTTTTCTCTCCTCTTTCCACGTGTCTGTTGTGTCTCATTCCAGATGTCTGCTGTGTCTCCTACACGAGTAGTGGCAAACTGCAAACGGCATTTCTTATGGCATTCTTTTAACAATATCACATTTCCATAAAGCCAGATTTGTGGAGTGCACGACAGATTCTACCACCTGACACGGGGATCTTTGCCATTCCTCCATAGTTAACGTAGGCATCTTGATTGCTTCTCGAATTAATGATCTTCTCGCCCGGTCTGTCGGGGTTGATGGCCTTGTCTTTTTAAGTTTACGGTTGTGTGGCTATTTCCATTTTCGGGGCGTGAGATGTTCAAAACATGAGATTTTTAAAAAATCGGTATCATCCCAAGCAAGGCAGTAAAGCCACTAAGACACAGTGGTTTACAGAGTGTGAAAGAATTATGAACAGAAAAATTAATGTGCAGGAAGAGAGAAGTGTAATCAGGAGGACAATAGATAGCGATTGACATTGCATTTGAAGTTTTGCAGTTTTAAGTTGGCCAGAAAGTATGGAGCCGGAAGGGAGTTCCACAAGCAAGAAGTATTTAAATCTTTGCAGATTTAATGTGACTGGAAAGCAGAGAGACGGAAGGAAGGGAATTTCACAAGCAAGAATTGCGATAAAAGAAGCCGTTAGCATGAAAATTACTACTACATCTATCCAGATCAACAACGATGAGATCTTGACGCTAGGCTATTTCAAACAATTACCATAAAAATATTTATAGAGAAAGACACAGATGGGAAATCTTACGGCGGTGGAAAGGTGACTGATGCCGAGCCACCAAACCAATAATATTGCAGAATGTTCTTTGGCTCTTATCAAGGAGTTCAAGGTTAATAATAGGGGAACCGGATCATGTATGGCAGCAATATTCTAACCATGAACAAATGGTAGACTTATAGATCTATAAGATATATTCCGAAAAAAATGTCTCACACGAACTAGTAAACAGACCTTCTTAGTAACTAATCTAGCAATGGATATTGTTTATAATTTATCCCTGATTTATACTTCTGCATAACTTTAGACCTGACCTTTCTGGTAAGCTCCTTCGTATTCAGGATTATGTTTTCTCTTTCGTTACTCTTCTAAAAACCATTGAGGCCTTAACAGTACTGGTGCATTTAACAGAACAGTGCAGAATCAAGGACCGTAACACTTTTTTCCATTCTCAAAAGAAATTTCGTAATCAGGTGGACTATGTTTCCTAAACACGTAATTTCTGAAGGCAATTGGTTGCACTGGATTTTGCTTAGATGTTTCAGAGTAAAGGGGAATGAATACATATGACTGAACACGTTTTTGGATTTTTATTTCTGAATAATTTTCAGAGCCATTTAATAATAAATTATGAACTATTTCAGGTTGGTTCATTATATTAAACCTCAATATAATACATTTAAATTTGATTGTAACTTAGGAAGAAATCGAAACATTCAAGGCACTATAATAGTCGAATTTGATCAGTAATGTCCGCATTAATTGCTGACCACTGACAATCCCTTATTTCCAATGTATTTCTATAGTAAAAATATTAGCAATGCATTTATATAATATCCTTATTTGATCAGTAATGCGGACACAATAATTCCACTGACAATTCTCTTCTTGATTTTCAATGTATTCTTGTCGTAAAATCATTAGAAATGTATTTACATTATACTTATTATAGCCCTATTCTATCCATAGTACTTACCTTCATTCCTGACCACTGACAATTCCTTTCTTCCTGATTTCCAATGCATTTCTATAATAAAACCATTAGAAAAGCATTTATATTTTAGTGTTATTCTATTACTAATTTGCATGTTTAAACTGAATTTAGTTAAAAGAAATTTTAGCTACCAAATACGAAAGCTGTGACTAAAAGTATTTTCATTTCAGAAAATTATTATGTTAGATAGGAAATTATGATGTAAATTCATGTTTACAATTTTCAAAAGCAGTTATAAATTACTACCGTGATTACTGATGTATCACCAATTTACAAAATATTTAATTATTCGACTATTGTCCTCATCATTGTTGCTATATTTAGAACAACGTTTTGGCCGTTGTACGCTCCGTCCTTCTTCACGTGGTTGGAATGTCGAATTGAACCCTTTATTTCGCTCACTGAGTAAACTGTTCTAGTTCCACGTGCCATGTCTAATGGAAGTCAGTTATCTCCTGTTAATTGTCCTTTATCGAAGTTCTCCACCGCCTTGACTAGGTATTGAACTCACAACCTTTGGGTCCGGTCACTGGATCTATCCAACGCCTTGAACGATGAAGACAATACCCGAATAATGTAAATAGTATACATAATGGTCTTATCTCAGAAATATAAACAAATACTGAAGGGCCGAAACGTTGTAATAAATATGGCAACAAAGATGAGGACAATAGTCCGAATAATGTATATATGTAGATAATAATCATCTCAGAAATATAGACAGATACTGAACGGCCGAAACGTTGTAATAAATATGGCAACAAAGATGAGGACAATAGTCCGAATAATGTAAATAATGTACATAATGCCTCATCTCAGAAATATAGACAGATACCCCATAATTTGAAATTTCTAGATGCAAGCATAAATTATATACTAATAATTTCTTCACACGCACTACTCGCTTGTGAAAATCTATTCCGGCTTTTTGCTTTCCTGTTAACGATAATCTTTAAAAGTATTAATGCAATTCTAAACAGTAAACTGTTGTATATATAAACTGACATCAGAGCATTGCTAATCTTAGCAATTCTATTTATCTATGTCTAGATACCTTCAATTGATCATCGAATATCTAAGTCTTTTTAGAAGGCGTTTAAACATTAATGTATACATTTCGATAATATCCAGGTAATTATAATTATAGTTATAATAACTCTATCGTATCATGTTATCACAATAATTGTAATTCTATCATATAATATTCAGGTAATTATAATATGAGTTATCACAAAAAAGAATAAGAAAAAAAATAGTTGTGAGAAAATAGTGTCCAAAAAAGCCAAAGGAACATCGTTGCTTTTAGGTACAAAGTTATTCCAATTCAAGCTAAATGTCTTGATTTCAAGGGTAAAAAAGAAAAGAAATTTCTATATTTATTAATGAGGGTAAATCTGATCTCTCTGAGTTGAATTAAGGGAAACTTTACAAGTCTGTTCTAATCTTTTATAATAGCTTAGGATTTGTTTAAATTATTTGTTTGGCATTGCCAAATTCAAGTCGGTTGTGTAATTACCGTTGAATCACAGTTCCTATTTGGTCATACCTATGTTTTGCAGTTCTGCTGAGCAATTTTCTATATTGATTCATTGAATAATTATATAATCCGAATGCCAAGGTTTTATTGCCAATTCATTTTGGCATACTTAATTAAACTTTGTTGTCACCAACAGAAAAGAGAAAAATGTATTAAGAGGTTCCAAGATAATAGAGAAGTTGTATTACTATTGATTTAGCATTCTTGCATTGTGACAAAAAAGGCTAGTAGTATTGAGATAATGAGGTAAGCATTGATTAATGTTAATGATGCTTCAGTCTTGAAACCATGCCTGACCATAGGCTCATCATCTGATAAAGCTTTGTTGAAGGCATTAAATGATCTTGTAGATAAAGTGAATCATTCACTGAGTGCTTTATCCATGTAACAAAATTAAACTATGCTTAGTAAATAACTTATAATTATGAAAGGGCGGATGCTGAGAAACTATTGGCTGAACTAAGATACCCTTCCAAAATAATTTGGTCAGATTTTGTAAAACCGATCAGGCTGAAAAGTTTCCAACACCTACAGAATGTATATATATATATATATATATATATATATATATATAGGAAAGAAACACATTAGGTAAATAATCCAGTTCTTTAGCATTTTTGTTTTTATTTTTAAAACCAGTGCTCAATACAAAGTAGAGACTAAATTTAATTATTATTTTTAAAATATGATTCTTTCTACATGAGTTCTCATGTTTCAAAAACAGCAACCAAAAAACTTCAATATAATTATTAAAATTGAATTGAATTAAAGCAGATGAAACAGAGCTTGATACTTTAATTCAATTAAATTTTTTTAATTATATTGAAGTTTTTGGCTCTTGTTTTTGAAACATGAGTACTCTTATGTAAAGGAAGGAATCATATTTTTGAAAATAATTATATATATATATATGAAGTTTCTTTAAATTTCTCCGTTGCTAACATGTTCCATTGATGGTATTCTCAGGATTCATCCGTGGAACTACATATTGCCTCAAGTCACAAGAAATTATTTGGCATTCACTGCCACATTGGAGGATTGCTTTATTTGATAATATTAATGCCGGATATATATATATATATATATATAGATAGATAGATAGATAGATAGATAGATAGATAGATAGATAGATAGATATCTCACATTAAGGGGTGGTGTTAATGAAATAGTGCTTGATATAATATAACATGGCTATTAAGTATATATTAATAAATATAGATAATATTCCTCAACGGATGCATGACTCATGCGTTGAACACGAAACTCCGAATCTTGCTACCCATCAGGAATAATACTTATATTTATTAATTAATTAATTAATTAAATATATATATATATATGTGTGTGTGTGTGTGTGTGTGTGTTGAAATATATAGAAAATAGGAAGGAACTGTTAGGTAATAACTAAAGTCCTTTAGCATTTTAGTCATTATTTTAAAAAATAGTGCGATACAAAAGTAACATAAATATAATTATTTATTTAAAAAAATATGATTCCTCGCGACATAAGGTGTCTTCAAGACGTTTCAATATAATATTTTTGCATTCTGAGAAAATTATCTAACCTTTGCGTGACCCTCAGCAGGTGTCTTTGACGTTTCGATGTTTGCATTCGAGTAATCCCTGTAAACTTGTAAGAACTGTTGGATTGACTTATCCGTCGGTGATCCACTAGCCTTTCTCAGGGCTCTCTTGAACGTATCCACGAATCTCTCCTGCTTGCCCATTTCTTCTTGGATGGTATGGTGGAATGGTTATATACTCGATTAGATAATCCTCGCAAAGATGTTTAAATTCGGTAGACGTGAATTGCGTTCCATTGTCTGTGACAATGCAGCCTACAACCCAAACCTAGCGAATAGTTCATATAGGAAGTTAATAGCTGCCTCGGATGTGGGGTTCTTGCATTTCAGTACTTCCGGCCACTTAGATAGACTGTCTATAACAATGAGATAGTAGAAACCATCTAACGGTCCAGCAAAATCCAAGTGAATTCTCGACCAAGGTCGGTCCGGTTTTGCCCACGAACCGAATTGAGTCGGAGGAGTTTTCATAGCTAATGCGCATCCTCTACACTCCCTGACTTTTTCTTCTATATCCTTATCCATGTTTGTCCAGAAAACGAAAGAGCGCATAAGGCTTTTCATTCTTGATATGCCTGGATGTCCTACATGGAATTCCTTGAGCATTCTTTTCTGTAATGTCGTAGGAATTACGACCCGGTCGCTATATAACAGGACGTTATCACAAATTGAATAAATTTCCTCATCCAGTTGGTTACTGTTGATTTTTTCTTTCGTGCTTATAATAAATTCGTCCACTTCTGCCTTACTCTTAATCTCATCAAGTGTTACTGGAAGTTCTCTTATCGTGTCACATAAAGTATTTTTACTTCAACTTCCGCTTGAATGGCTGCTATTACCATATCCTCCAATGGTTCTGTGTGCTTAGGTATTAACCTTGATAAGCCATCTGCATGACCAAGTTTTTTAGATGGTACATACTACATTTGAAAATTATAATTCAGAAGAATGGTACCCCATCTTTGGAGTCTATTCGCCGTATGTTGTGGTAGTCTTTTTTTCGATCCAAAAATCGTTAGTAAAGGTTTGTGATCTGTTTGTAACAGAAATTGTCTACCGTGCAAGAAACGATGAAATTTCTTTACTGCGAATATAATGCTTAGCGCCTCTTTCTCGATTTGCAAGTAGTTCTTTTTCGGCTGGTAAAAGTGAACGGGATGCATGGGCTATGGGTTTTTATTTTCCATCATCCATTTTGTGTAGTATGCATGCTCCTATGCCATAGGCACTGGCATCGCTTGCAACTATAATATCACGCTTGGGATTATAATGTGCCAGAAACAAGTCAGACGTTAATATATCTTTAATTTCCTGAAATGCTTTTTCGCACTCTTTGCGTCCAGACCCATTTTGGTCCTTCTTAACAATTCATTTAAGGGTGATCTTAGTTTATGCATATTTGGCACGAATACATTGTAATAATTCGCCAACCCTAAGAAACTTTGTAGAGACGTAATATTTTCTGGAGCAGGCATGTCCCTTATTGCACTCGATCTATCTGGATCCGGCCTTCTTCCATGTTCATCGATAATTTGCCCAAAAGTATTTTATTTTTTTCCATGAAAAAGGTACATTTTTCCTGTTTCAGTTTAAATCCATAATCCTGGATCTTTTTTGAATACTTGGTTTATATGAGCTTTGTGTTGTTCTTTGTTAGCGCTGTTCATTAACACATCGTCCAGGTACCCTACTGCGAAGTCCAGCCCACTTAACATCATGTCCATGTTTGCTGAAAAATCGCAGGGGCGACCCCAAAAGGAAGTCTGTTAAACTTGTATAATCCCTTATGGGTATTGATGCATAGCAGCTTTGAACATTCCTGATCGACTGGGATTTGTAAATACGCGTCACTGAGGTCGATTTTAGAAAAATATTTCCCTCCACTCAGTTTCGCGAATATTTCTTCAGGGCTCGGAAGGGGATAATGGTGATCCTTTAATGCATTGTTTAAACCTGTTGAGAAATCGGCACAAACCCTAATCTCCTTGCTCTTCTTTTTGATGTAAACTGTTGGCGTAGCCCACTCCCTGTGATCAATTTTTTCGAGGACACCCATGTTTTCGAGTCTTTCTAATTCACCGTCTATTTGTTCTATAGCGGCGTATGGAACCTTTATTTTCTTTTTGAACACTGGCTGTTCATTTTCTTTGACTTCAAATTTTGCTACCGCTTTTTACACCTTCCAAGACCGCCTGTAAATACGTCTGGAAAATTCTCTTTTAACTCCCTCTTAAGTTTTTCTGCCTCCATATTCGCATCCTCAACTTTTTTGACAAAAAGAGCTTAAAGGCAGATCCTATAGTCTAAATTTTTCGATCAGATCAGTTCCAAAGAGGTTATTTGATTTTCGCATGACAAAATTTTCGCTTTTTCGGTCTTATTCTGAAAAGAAATATTCGTCAATAATTCTCCTTCGAAGGTGATTTTTTCACCACTGACGCTTCTCGCCGTTTTATGTGATTTAATCATAGTGGGTCTCCCAAGCTTCTTCCATGTCTGTATATTAATGATGGAAATATCAGACCCACTATCAAGCTGTAGTCTTACTTTTTTTTTTAAACATTTTGACCTGTACAAATTGCCGGATATTTCGTTCCTCAGGTTCAATTTTCGTTAGTTTAATGGATGTCTTCTTTCACCAGATTTTTTCCTACAATGTGATGCCTTATACCCCTTCCGGTAGCAGTTGTCACATTGTTTGAATTTGTAGGGACACTCATTGTACCAATGTTTATCTCCACACCTCCAACACGGTCCAGGTGGATCTTTTCCCTGTTTTTTCCTCTGGTTATTTTTTGAAGTTAAATTTTTCTTCTGATGGACCTTTTTAATGTGCGACACACCGCTTTCCTCTATGTCACGACTGTCCTGTTTCAACGCAACAAACCGTTCACAGTCTTCCGTTAAGCTTTGTAGTTTTAAATTCGGCTCATTTTTCGAGTTTATTTAAAACACGACGCCTGATCTCAGCGTCTTTACCTAAAAAAAACCAACCCATGCACAAATATTAAACATTTAAAATTATCTGATGATAATTCCTCCAGTTTAAAATCGTCGCAATGCTTTGTTTACAAGTAGTGTAATCATCTTCCTCTCTTCTAGTGACATTCATACACTTATATCTCCTGTGAAAAGAGAAGTTTTTGTAGAAAACAGTTCTGTTAGTAGAGTAACTGTCTCTTGAAAGTTCAACTCACTGGTCTTTTTTGGAAGGATAAAATTCACGAACTTTGTATGCTCGGCAGTTCCCAATTTTCTTAGCAGAAACCTAACTTTTTTAGCGTCTGTCCATGTACCGCAATCCGATACAAAAAATATCCTCATATCTTCTATAGAAATGAGCAAACGTGACATCGTCTTCTGGATTATAATTGAAACTTTCAATAGCGTTCCACACAGCCGTCTGGGAGAATGCGTTATGATTCTCGCTTGCATTCGTTAACTGTGTTGCCTCCAGAAGTTTCCTCTGTTCCTCCTGTGTTTTTCATAAAGATTTGTTCGACGCGTTTCTGTTGTTCCAACAACTCTTTTTAAATTTTCTCCTCACTTTCAAGTTGTCGTTGAAGTTGTTTTTTTTGCAACGCGAGACTTTGTTCCGTTTGAAATTTGAACAATTGAAGAAGAGACTCTCTTAATTCTGCGTCCATGGTACGAATTCAAATTACGCACCAGTTTACATTGTATTAAACAAATCAGTTTTCCCAAGGCTTGCTTACTAAAATTAGTTTGCTCAACTAATACACAAACAAGAAATATGTATTTCTCGTAAAAAAAAAAAAAAAAATCCGTCGCTTTAAGGAGTGTTGACTAATGGGAAAGTCACAAATTTTTTTCCAATCTCTTTGTGGTTTTGCACAAATATGACTCGAATTTTTAACAGTCTTTGTTAAGCACAAATGACTTACGCGAATATATATTTTTCATTCGACAAATCATACTTTTGGTAGCAAATTTTTTCAAAACAAAGCCGAAAACTTCAATTGAAGTTTTCGGCTCTTGTTTTGAAACATGAGAACTCTTATGTAGCGTGTTGGAATCATATTTTTTAATAAATATAATATATATATATATATATATATATATATATTATAATTGTGTATTTAAGCAGCAATCCTTCATTCATGTATGTTTCATTAAAACGACAGACAAGGTACTACGATGAAGCTTTTTATTTAATTTTTCTTGTGTTCGAATTTTTTTTTTTTGGACAGAGTGTATAGGAACTGTCCAAATGTTCTATAATTCCGAGCGCTGTCGGCTATACTTTAGCCATTATCAAGGATATTTTTTCAATTTAATTGAGTGCATGTGTATCTTTTTTGTTTTATAGAGATGTTTTATTTTCCGAACACACGGTTAGCTTTTGTGGCCGTGTTCGTAGTTAATATTATTAAGTGTTGGCTTTTTTTTTTTATTATCAAGGCTTGTGTTATTTTTTAATCTTTTTTTTTACATGTGGATGTGTTTATTATGTTTGTATGGAGTCTGGTAAGTTTGTGTGTGTATGTGTTTAAATGGGTTCTAATAGAGCTCTGGTTAGATAGGTGTAATGTAAGGCGTCTGGATAGGCATGTAGTTGTGTGACCGATGTAATTATTTACGAATTCGGTTTAATTAGGGACAGACCAAATTCATAAATGATTTTGGACTCTAAAAACAGCCTTGTGCATTATCATTCATTTCCTCGTCAGACGAACTAAAATATTAGAGTTTTTTTTCTTTTCCCAGCTTAAGAAGAGTCTTGTATACATTAATAATAATATTTTCTATATGGTCATCTTTTTATCAACTGTTTGGTTCTATTTGTGCTGCATCTACGGAGCACAAGCTGACAACTAAATTCATTTTCATTTGACTGGTTTGATTTTTACGGTTTATCAACCTTTTCTAGGTTATTTAAAGCTGAAACATATTTTTTTGGATTGCAAGAATAATTCTTTTTGTGAGTGTTGTGGCCTGTTTAGGGGCCAGAAAGAAAGACACGGAAGACGAAGGTAGGTTGACAAAAGAATATTGAAGATATATACAAAACAATAGTGTTAGTAATAAGTAGATTAACACTGCGTTTACTACTCCCTCCACTTCACTCACACGCTTCTCGTAGTTTGTATTTATGAGAGGAGGAAGAGTTCATTATACTGTAACAGTGAGCGTATATTGTATTAACATTTTTGGGAGATTATAATATTTCCAGATAAAAGTCCTACTATTTAACCCATAGTTACGGGATTAAGTCCAGAATTCATTATGGAGTAATCAAAATCGGAAGTTAACAACCAACCCAGTATTTGATTGATATTTTTGTGACTTTTGTTGCGAGCCGGTGTACACGGTGTGAGATAAACACGTGTCTCTCCTGAAATGGCCAAAACAAACATCCGCGTAAAAAGAAATGTAAAGAAAACAAGAACCGATATATATATATATATATATATATATATATATATATATACAGGGTGTCCATGAAGTCCGTGTGCACTTTAAAACATTTTATAACAACAGGCAAAAAATAGTGGGGCTATAGCTAGCAAAACCGGTTGCTATTTAGGACACGGAGAACGGTAATTTTTTTCTCACACAACTATCACTTTCTGATTTATTAGTATAAGTTTCTTTTTTGTTTTCAGTTTCTTTCGTTGTTGCTCACATGCTCAGTCCATGGTATTCTCAGCATCCTCCTGTAGAACCAGATTTATGGTGCCTCAAATCTCCTCTTTATCTTTGAGGAGATTGTCCAGCATTCACTACCATACAGGTGGCCCGATCTTACACAAGTTCAGTACTCTTTTCTTTGTTTCTAACGAAGTTTTTCCTGTTTCTTAATACTCTGCTTAGCTTTTGGAACGCATCTTTGGCTATCCTAATGCACCCTCCGATTTCATTGTCTCAACTTACGTTTTATGTTAAAACACTTCCCAGATATTTAGAATTTTGTACTTGTTTGAATTTGCCATCTCAATTTGTAATTTGCATGTTGGGCTTTCCCTTTTGCTGACAACCATGCATTCTGCTTTTTTTGTAGTTGATGTTTAATCCGTTCTTCTCGCTTTTCTTTACTACATTCTGTAGGAGTTCTGGTAGTTTTCATTCCGTCTCTGTTATTACTACTGTGTAATCTGCCTATCTTACGGTGTTTAGATGAAGAATCTCGATAGGACTTGTAACCTGATGGAAGAAAAACATGGCAACGGCCGAAAATTACAATTATTCAGAGTTAGGTCCTATATATAGATGGCATATATATATATATATAGGATATATAAAAATGTAGGTTGAGATGGAAAATATATATATGGACTTATAAACAATGATGAAAACAAAAAAATATATTGATTTATCTATTTGGATTAATTTATTTTGCTTCTTTTTATTTTGTATATTTATTTATACTTGTCAGTTTTATTTTTAAATAAGTTCTCATTCTAATAGCAGATTGTTTTGGTCTGAGAAGGTAATTATAGCCATTTTTATCAAGTTTTAGATTAATGGTTGTAGTCTATTCTAACAGTTATTTTGGCAGGGAATAGTGTTAATCTGTTTATTATTTCTGCTTTTATTGATTTGGATTGATTTTTTTTTTTGTATTTTCTTATTTATTTTTTATTTTATTTATTCTTTTCGTCTATTCTAACGATTTTTATAAAGTGGTTTGTTAATTTATTTAATATTTGCTTGGAATAGAATTTTACATATTTATTTTTATTTTCATTTATTCTTTTCAGTTTTCGATTTCTAAGTAACGTAATGAAAATTTCTTTTCATGTCCGTATTTTTGAGATGCGTTTTGGATCGTTTATTTAGTAGTTTGTTTTTGGTCTGGGAAGGTAATAAAAGCTATTTTTCCTCGAGGCAAAATTGGATTTCAACGATTTGTAAGCTGATGTTCTTTCTCCGTTATTTTTATGATATTTTTTGGTGTGATTTACGTTTTGTTTGTAATTTCCCAAATATACTTAGAAAGCATTGTGCTGTTCGTATTTACTATTTTTGAATTATATTATATATATATATATATATATATATATATATATATATATATATATATTGAAGTAATGCTTTACCTAATTACATATCTTTCCAATCAATTTTATGTATTAAAAATACAGCTTTTACAGTGATTCTTGATAGTGGATTATTCTTTCTTTTTATCCAATGCTTAAATATATATTTATTATGTTTAATAATGCCTGCTATTCAATCAGTCAGATACCATTGCCATGCGTAATGGATACATTTTAAGCGATCATGTATCTTTCGATACATGACTGACAAACAGATTTTTTCCGCCATTTCCTTCTGCCGTCGACCAGTTGTCATGCATTTTTTGGTCTGTTAAGCTATTTACTCATAGCTTGGGGGGGAGGAGAAAAGAGTTATTTATATCTTTCCCAAAGGGTATTAGCAATAGAAAGTGAAGATAATGAATTACATTTCTATAATAAATCAATTGTAATGTATTTACATTATGCATATAATAGCTTTATTCTATTAATAATGCTATAATTAATTCTTGACTATGCGACAATTTTTTTCTTACTTGTTTTTTAATTCATGTCTACAGTGAAACCATTAATAATAAACTGACGTTATGTTTTATACAGTGGGAGTATAAATATTCACCCTCCACTTCAACGTTCCTGAATTTTTGTAGTGTTACAAACTGGATATAAAATTAATTTGAATATTCTTTTTTAAAGCACAAATGCACTATAAAAGTATACAAATATATTTTTAGTAAAAATACCAGTAATACTTTTTTTGAAAAAATATTACCTATAATGAACATTTTTTGGAAAAATATGTCCACCAATACAGAAAAGAGGCAAAAATCATCTTTACCAACTGGACATAAATTAAACATTTACAAACTGATTTCTTGCACAAAATATATATTCCATTCATACGAACCTATCCTAAATATCGTGTTGGCATTACACCTTAAATAGAAGTTGATGTCTTGTAAAATAAAATAAACCCTAAACTAGCAGCTTTGCACATCTAAAAAGCGATTTAGGGTTTTTGTTTAATCTTCTTTTGCAAAACGGGAATTTCTTTTGTTCAAGCTTTTCTTTGCAAAATAACTCAAGCTCAGTCACATTGGATAGAGACCATCTGTTTACATCAATTTTCAAGTCTTTGCTATAGATTCTCAAATTATTTAGGTCTGAGCTTTGACTTATATATATACTTTGATCTAAACCATTCAACTGCAGAAGCCCTGATAGTACGTTGTCCTGCTGGAAAGTGAACTTCTACCTCGATGATAGCCCTGTATTTGGCTCCATCCATTGAAAGTATCAGTGACCAATTTCTTGTACCTGATAAATAAATTCATTACAATGCCAAAAATTATATACAATCTAAAAATCACCCACCGTTACACGGTGGGGATGGTTCCATAAATACTGATCTGGATTGTTGGGCTTCTTTTTAGCGTTTTGCCGTAGTTCAAATAGTTCAATTTTCTCCTAATTCCACGTGTCTGTTGTGTCTCATTCCAGATGTCTGCTGTGTCTCCTACGAGTAGAGCAAACTGCAAACAGCATTTCTTATGGCATTCTTTTATCAATATCATTTTTTCCATAAAGCCAGATTTTTTTGGCACAGATTCTTTTATACAGGGGGATCTTTGCCATTCCTCCATGAATTAACGTAGGCATCTTGATTGCTTCTCGAATTAATGATCTTCTCCTTGGTCTGTCGAGGTTGATGGCCTTGTCTTTTAAGTTTACGGTTGTGTGGCTATTTCCATTTTCGGGGCGTGAGATGTTCAAAACATGAGATTTTTAAAAAATCGGTATCATCCCAAGCAAGGCAGTAAAGCCACTAAGACACAGTGGTTTACAGAGTGTGAAAGAATTATGAACAGAAAAAATTAATGTGCAGGGAAGAAGTGTAATCAGGAGGACAATAGATGGCGATTGACATTGCATTTGAAGTTTTGCAGTTTTAAGTTGGCCAGAAAGCCATGGAGCCGGAAGGAGTTCCACAAAGAAGAAGTATTTAAATCTTTGCAGATTTAATGTGACTGGAAAGAGAGACGGAAGGAAGGGAATTTCATAAGCAAGAACAATGATAAAAAAGCCGTTAGCATGAAAATTACTACTACATCTATCCAGATCAACAACGATGAGATCTTGACGCTAGCTATTTCAAACAATTAGTGTAAAAATATTTATGAAAAGACACAGATGGGAAATCTTACGGCGGTGGAAGGTGACTGATGCCGAGCCACCAAACCAATAATATTGCAAAATGTTCTTTGGCTCTTATCAAGGAGTTCAAGGTTAATAATAGGGGAACCGGATCATGTATGGCAGCAATATTCTAACCATGAACAAATGGTAGACTTATAGATCTATAAGATATATTCCGAAAAAAAATGTCTCACACGAACTACATAAACAGACCTTCTTAGTAACTAATCTAGCAATGGATATTGTTTATAATTTATCCCTGATTTATACTTCTGCATAACTTTAGACCTGACCTTTCTGGTAAGCTCCTTCGTATTCATGATTATGTTTCTCTTTCGTTACTCTTCTCTAAAAAACCATTGAGGCCTTAACAGTACTGGTGCATTTAACAGAACAGTGCAGAATCAAGGACCGTAACACTTTTTCCATTCTCAAAAGAAATTTTCGTAATCAGGTGGACTATGTTTCCTAAACACGTAATTTCTGAAGGCAATTGGTTGCACTGGATTTTGCTTAGATGTTTCAGAGTAAAGGGGAATGAATACATATGACTGAACACGTTTTTGGATTTTTATTTCTGAATAATTTTCAGAGCCATTTAATAATAAATTATGAACTATTTCAGGTTGGTTCATTATATTAAACCTCAATATAATACATTTAAATTTGATTGTAACTTTGGGAAGAAATCATTGAGAAACATTCAAGGCACTATAATAGTCGAATTTGATCAGTAATGTCCGAATTAATTGCTGACCACTGACAATTTTTTTATTTCAATGTATTTCTATAGTAAAAATATTAAGCAATGCATTTATATAATATCCTTATTTGATCAGTAATGCGGACACAATAATTCAACTGACAATTCTCTTCTTGATTTTCAATGTATTCTTGTCGTAAAATCATTAGAAATGTATTTACATTATACTTATTATAGCCCTATTCTATCCGTAGTACTTACCTTCATTCCTGACCACTGACAATTCCTTTCTTCCTGATTTCCAATGCATTTCTATAATAAAACCATTAGAAAAGCATTTATATTTTAGCCGTTATTCTATTACTAATTTGCATGTTTAGTACCGAATTTAGCTAAAAGAAATTTTAGCTACCAAATACGAAAGCTGTGACTAAAAGTATTTTCATTTCAGAAAATTATTATGTTAGATAGGAAATTATGATGTAAGCCATACTTACAATTTTCAAAAGCAGTTATAAATTACTACCGTGATTACTGATGTATCACCATAATTTACACTATTTACATTATTCGGACTATTGTCCTCATCATTGTTGCTATATTTATTACAACGTTTTGGCCGTTGTACGCTCCGTCCTTCTTCACGTGGTTGGAATGTCGAATTGAACCCTTTATTTCGCTCACTGGAGTAAACTGTTCTAGTTCCACGTGCCATGTCTAATGGAAGTCAGTTATCTCCTGTTAATTCCCTTATCGAAGTTCTCCACCGCCTTGACTAGGTATTGAACTCACAACTCTTTGGGTCCGGTCACTGGATCTATCCAACGCCTTGAACGATGAAGACAATACTCCGAATAATGTAAATAGTATACATAACACCTTATCTCAGAAATATAAACAAATACTGAAGGGCCGAAACGTTGTAATAAATATGGCAACAAAGATGAGGACAATAGTCCGAATAATGTATACGGTGTAGATAATACCTCATCTCAGAAATATAGACAGATACTGAACGGCCGAAACGTTGTAATAAATATGGCAACAAAGATGAGGACAATAGTCCGAATAATGTAAATAATGTACATAATGCCTCATCTCAGAAATATAGACAGATACCCCATAATTTGAAATTTCTAGATGCAAGCATAAATTATATACTAATAATTTCTTCACGCACTACTCGCTTGCTTGAAAATCTATTCCGGCTTTTTGCTTTCCTGTTAACGATAATCTTTAAAAGTATTAATGCAATTCTAAACAGTAAACTGTTGTATATATAAACTGACATCAGAGCATTGCTAATCTTAGCAATTCTATTTATCTATGTCTAGATACCTTCAATTGATCATCGAATATCTAAGTCTTTTTAGAAGGCGTTTAAACATTAATGTATACATTTCGATAATATCCAGGTAATTATAATTATAGTTATAATAACTCTATCGTATCATGTTATCACAATAATTGTAATTCTATCATATAATATTCAGGTAATTATAATATGAGTTATCACAAAAAGAATAAGAAAGAAAAATAGTTGTGAGAAAATAGTGTCCAAAAAGCCAAAGGAACATCGTTGCTTTCTAGGTACAAAGTTATTCCAATTCAAGCTAAATGTCTTGATTTCAAGGGTAAAAAGAAAAGAAATTTCTATATTTATTAATGAGGGGTAAATCTGATCTCTCTGAGTTGAATTAAGGGAAACTTTACAAGTCTGTTCTAATCTTTATAATAGCTTAGGATTTGCTCTTAAATTATTTGTCGGCATTGCCAAATTCAAGTCGGTTGTGTAATTACCGTTGAATCACAGTTCCTATTTGGTCATACCTACTTCTGCAGTTCTGCTGAGCAATTTTTCTATATTGATTCATTGAATAATTATATAATCCGAATGCCAAGGTTTTATTGCCAATTCACTCTTGGCATACTTAACTAAACTCTTGTTGTCACCAACAGAAAAGAGAAAATGTATTAAGAGGTTCCAAGATAATAGAGAAGTTGTATTACTATTGATTTAGCATTCTTGCATTGTGACAAAAAAGGCTAGTAGTATTGAGATAATGACGGCAAGCATTGGATTAATGTTAATGATGCTTCAGTCTTGAAACCATGCCTGACCATAGGCTCATCATCTGATAAAAGCTTTGTTGAAGGCATTAACTGATCTTGTAGATAAAGTGAATCATTCACTGAGTGCTTTATCCATGTAACAAAATTAAACTATGCTTAGTAAATAACTTATAATTATGAAAGGGCGGATGCTGAGAAACTATTGGCTGAACTAAGATACCCTTCCAAAATAATTTGGTCAGATTTTGTAAAACCGATCAGGCTGAAAAGTTTCCAACACCTACTCGTATATATATATATATATATATATATATATATATATAGGAAAGAACACATTAGGTAAATAATCCGAAGTTCTTTAGCATTTTTGTTTTTATTTTTAAAAACCAGTGCTCAATACAAAGTAGAGACTAAATTATAATTATTATTTTTTAAAATATGATTCCTTCGCTACATGAGTTCTCATGTTTCAAAAACAGCAACCAAAAACTTCAATATAATTATTAAAATTGAATTGAATTAAAGCAGATGAAACAGAGCTTGATACTTTAATTCAATTAAATTTTTTCGACGTTTCGATGTTTCTAACATTCCGAACATGAGTGAGGTGTCTTCGACCGATGTTTAAACTTGTAAGAACTGTTGGATTGACTTATCCGTCGGTGATCCACTAGCCTTTCTCAGGGCTCTCTTGAACGTATCCACGAATCTCTCTCCGCTTGCCCATTGCTTCTTGGGTGGTATGGCGGAATGGTTATATGCTCGATTAGATAATCCTCGCAGAGATGTTTAAATTCGGTAGACGTGAATTGCGTTCCATTGTCTGTGACAATGCAGTCTACAACTCTAAACCTAGCGAATAGTTCATACAGGAAGTTAATAGCTGCCTCGGAGTGGGGTTCTTGCACTTCAGTACTTCCGGCCACTTAGATAGACTGTCTATAACAATGAGATAGTAGAAACCATCTAACGGTCCAGCAAAATCCAAGTGAATTCTCGACCAAGGTCGGTCCGGTTTTGCCCACGATCCGAATTGAGTCGGAGGAGCTTTCATAGCTAATGCGCATCCTCTACACTCCCTGACTTTTTCTTCTATATCCTTATCCATGTTTGGTCAGAAAACGAAAGAGCGCATAAGGCTTTTCATTCTTGATATGCCTGGACGTCCTACATGGAATTCCTTGAGCATTCTTTTCTGTAATGTCGTAGGAATTACAACCCTGTCGCTATATAACAGGACGTTATTACAAATTGAATAAATTTCCTCATCCAGTTGGTTACTGTTGATTTTTTTCTTTCGTGCTTATAATAAATTCGTCCACCTCTGCCTTACTCTTAATCTCATCAAGCGTTACTGGAAGTTCTCTTATCGTGTCACATAAAGTATTTTTTACTTCAACTTCCGCTTGAATGGCTGCTATTACCATATCCTCCAATGGTTCTGTGTGCTTAGGTATTAACCTTGATAAGCCATCTGCATGACCAAGTTTTTTAGATGGTACATACTCCATTTGAAAATTATAATTCAGAAGAATGGTACCCCATCTTTGGAGTCTATTCGCCGTATGTTGTGGTAGTCCTTTTTCGATCCAAAAATCGTTAGTAAAGGTTTGTGATCTGTTTGTAACAGAAATTGTCTACCGTGCAAGAAACGATGAAATTTTTTTACTGCGAATATAATGCTTAGCGCCTCTTTCTCGACTTGCGAGTAGTTCTTTTCGGCTGGTAAAAGTGAACGGCATGCATGGGCTATGGGTTTTACTTTTCCATCATCCATTTTGTGTAGTATGCATGCTCCTATGCCATAGGCACTGGCATCGCTTGCAACTATAATATCACGCTTGGGATTATAATGTGCCAGAAACAAGTCAGACGTTAATATATCTTTAATTTCCTGAAATGCTTCTTCGCACTCTTGCGTCCAGACCCATTTTTGGTCCTTCCTTAACAATTCATTTAAGGGTGATCTTAGTTTATGCATATTTGGCACGAATACATTGTGATAATTCGCCAACCCGAAGAAACTTTGTAGAGACGCAATATTTTCTGGAGCAGACATGTCCCTTATTGCACTCGATCTATCTGGATCCGGCCTTCTTCCATGTTCATCGATAATTTGCCCCAAGTATTTTATTTTTTCCATGAAAAAGGTACATTTTTCCTGTTTCAGTTTAAATCCATAATCCTGGATTCTTTTGAATACTGTTTACATGAGCTTTGTGTTGTTCTTTGTTAGCGCTGTTCATTAACACATCGTCCAGGTACCCTACTGCGAAGTCCAGCCCACTTAACATCATGTCCATTGTTTGTTGAAAATCGCAGGGGCGACTTTGACCCCAAAAAAGGAAGTCTGTTAAACTTGTATAATCCCTTATGGGTATTGATGCATAGCAGCTTTGAACACTCCTGATCGACTGGGATTTGTAAATACGCGTCACTGAGGTCGATTTTAGAAAAATATTTCCCTCCACTCAGTTTCACGAAATTTTTCTTCAGGGCTCGGAAGGGATAATGGTGATCCTTTAATGCATTGTTTAAACCTGTTGAGAAATCGGCACAAACCCTAATCTCCTTGCTCTTCTTTTTTTTGATGTAAACTGTTGGCGCAGCCCACTCACTGTGATCAATTTTTCGAGGACACCCATGTTTTCGAGTCTTTCTAATTCACCGTCTATTTGTTCTATAGCGGCGTATGGAACCTTTCTTTTCTTTTTGAACACTGGCTGTTCATTTTCTTTGACTTCAAATTTTGCCACCGCTTTTGTACACCTTCCAAGACCGCCTGTAAATACGTCTGGAAAATTCTCTTTTAACTCCCTCTTAAGTTTTTCTGCCTCCACATTCGAATCCTCAACTTTTTGACAAAAAGAGCTTAAAGGCAGATCCCATAGTCTAAATTTTTCGAACAGATCAGTTCCAAAGAGGTTATTTGATTTTCGCATGACAAAAATTTTCGCTTTTTTCGGTCTTATTCTGAAAAGAAATATTCGTCAATAATTCTCCTTCGAAGGTGATTTTTTCACCACTGACGCTTCTCGCCGTTTTATGTGATTTAATCATAGTGGGTCTCCCAAGCTTCTTCCATGTCTGTATATTAATGATGGAAATATCAGACCCACTATCAAGCTGTAGTCTTACTTTTTTTTAAACATTTTGACCTGTACAAATTTCCGGATATTTCGTTCCTCAGGTTCAATTTTCGTTAGTTTAATGGATGTCTTCTTTCTACCAGATTTTTTTCCTACAATGTGATGCCTTATGCCCCTTCTGGTAGCAGTTGTCACATTGTTTGAATTTGTAGGGACACTCATTGTACCAATGTTTATCTCCACACCTCCAACACGGTCCCGGTGGATCTTTTTCCCTGTTTTTTTTCCTCTGGTTATTTTTTGAAGTTAAATTTTTCTTCTGATGGACCTTTTTAATGTGCGACACCCGCTTTTCTCTATGTCACGACTGTCCTGTTTCAACGCAACAAACCGTTCACAGTCTTTGTAGTTTTAAATTCGGCTCATTTTCGAGTTTATTTAAAACACGACGCCTGATCTCAGCGTCTTTACCTAAAACCAGCCCTTGCACAAAAATTAAACATTTAAAATTATCTGATGATAATTCCTCCAGTTTAAAGTCGTCGCAAAGCTTGTTTACAATACTTGCATAAAGTAGTGTAATCATCTTCCTCTCTTCTAGTGACATTCATACACTTATATCTCCTGTGAAAAAAAAAGTTTTTGTAGAAAACAGTTCTGTTAGTAGAGTAACTGTCTCTTGAAAGTTCAACTCACTGGTCTTTTTTTTGGAAGGATAAAATTCACGAACTTTGTATGCTCGGCAGTTCCCAATTTTCTTAGCAGAAACCTAACTTTTTTAGCGTCTGTCCATGTACCGCAATCCGATACAAAAATATCCTCATATCTTCTATAGAAATGAGCAAACGTGACATCGTCTTCTGGATTATAATTGAAACTTTCAATAGCGTTCCACACAGCCGTCTGGGAGAATGCGTTATGATTCTCGCTTGCATTCGTTAACTGTGTTGCCTCCAGAATTTTCCTCTGTTCCTCCTGTGTTTTCATAAAGATTTGTTCGACGCGTTTCTGTTGTTCCAACAACTCTTTTTTAAATTTCTCCTCACTTTCAAGTTGTCGTTGAAGTTGTTGCTTTTGCAACGCGAGACTTTGTTCCGTTTGAAATTTGAACAACTGAAGAAGAGACTCTCTTAATTCTGCGTCCATGGTACGAATTCAATTTACGCACCATACAGTTTACACTTGTATTAAACAAATCAGTTTTCCCAAGGCTTGCTTAATAAAATTAGTTTGCTCAACTAATACACAAACAAGAAATATGTATTTCTCGTAAAAAAAAAACGTCGCTTTAAGGAGTGTCGACTAATGGGAAAGTCACATTTTTTTTTTTTTTCCAACCTCTTTGTGGCTTTGCACAAATATGACTTGAATTTTTAAGTCTTTGTTAAGCCCAAATGACTTACGCGAATATATATTTTTCACTCGACAAATCATTTAACTTTGAAGAGGAAAAAAAAAAAAATCTTACCGTGACAACAAACTCTGGTTTCTTGTAAAAAACAAAAAAACAGTGAACCTTTTTTTCTCTCTTCCGAAACACTTGGTGTCAGTATTTTCAACTATTTTAATAATTGACAATATTATTCGCGTTCTCACGCTGTAGACTTTTAGCAGCAAATTTTTGGTTGTTTCTATTTTTTTTTTTTTACGTCGTCAAATTGCTATTGTAGTAATTAATTTGCTATTAATCCTTGCGTATCCACATATCTGTTCGAAAATGACGAAGGTGTTTTGCCGTAAAAAGTCTTGCGAATCCTTGTATTTCAATCACTTTAGGTGATTGTCTGCAGTGATATCGTTTCGATTCCGACGTCGCCAATCTGTTGTGTCGTGGCACAATAGTAAAAATAAGAAAATCAAGTCGAAGTTGGGTTAAGGAACAAGTGTATTTAACATCACAGATACAAAGGTAGGAAACGGGTACTACTCAGTTAGGCAGTGTAGATGATTTATTCGTACAAAGGTACAAATTGTGGCACAAGGCCGAAAAGGGGAGGGGTAAAGGCTGGTCTACACTAACTATCTTATACCTAGCTAATCTGATTCACGACCCATTCATACATTACAATTTGCTCATGCACCACAAGAACTTATCCATCACCATTCAATCCTCCAACTACCATAATACCACTCCAAGGGAACCTACCAAAACGCGCCCCAATCCATAAAAATTTGATGATACATAAATGATATACATAAAATTCTAATAATGATAGAATGCAAGGGGGAGATGAACCCAATAATAACTAAAAATAAACACAAAACTACAAACTAAATATAATTGATGTTAGTAGGGACCGTCCAACCCTCAAAAATAGAGAGGCCGCTGTATTCTGCCCAGGGGACAGAATCAAGAAGCGCTCTCGCTAAGGGAGTGGGAGAGGAGGATAAAATATTATGCGGGAATGGGAAAATATAAAGCTGACCCAGTCGAGATAAAAGGGGGCCAAAACAAACTGGGGAGGTTGGGAATCTCAACTTGGACCATAACCAAAGAGTAGCCGGGATACAGGCCAGGAACAACACTTACTCACATTAACTAGGTACACTGAAGCTTGTCTAACCTAACCAAGGGGAGGGTTCCACAGGAAGCCACCCCTGATGATGTTTATAGGTTGACCTAAAAAAGAAAATCAAGGCTAGCCCCGGTCACACGAACCAAGCTCGCCTCTTTCACCCACCTTTCGCTAAAGACTGTCGAATGCAATCGTTTTCTATCAGATCTAATCTTCATCTTGAGCTGATGCTCAAAGAATTGGATTAGATGCTGATAAGAAAGACGGTTGCCCCGCAAGACTTCCTCCATCCGCGTCGTCCAAATCACCATTCGAGCCGTGGCCATCAGCATCAGAAACACCATTCGTTTCTCCCCGGAATACGGGGGGTGACACATTGTCACACGCGTATGCGCGATCAATGGACACAAGCTGTTCGGGGGCGAGACGAGCCGTCAGCTCGCCGACATGGTCCCATAAGGGGCGGACCCGGGGGCAATGGTAGAAGGCGTGCGAAGCCGTTTCTTCTAAGCCAAGACCACACCGTTCACAGTCTGGCAAATCCGCCAAACCCCATATGAAAGCCTTGTCATTGAGAGGCAGCCGATTCCGAGCCAATCGCCAGGTAAGCGAAAACTCAGGGTTACTGAGGTAATCCGCCGCTGGCGCCCAAGACCAGTAGGAGCGATACTCCTCCTCCGACAAGCCGAGCGTATCACGTAGCGAATCCTTCGCGCGACCCTCCACTAATCCACGATAGAAGACCTTCCTAGGCCGAGAAAGGTCACTGGACCAGGGAATGGCCTTCAAGGCCAACCGACACTCGCGAAGGAAATCCGATTCACCCCGGGGTTTACAACGGCGCTCAACCCGCGAGATGGGGGGACTGATGGTAAGGCTAGGGAAGGCGTCCCTAACAATCCCCTCCAGAATCGGATCTCCTCTAGTCAATGCGCGGCGTAGGAAAGCCAACCTAGAGGCACGGATGTGACTCATAAGGTGCGGCATTCCCAGCCCCCCATGACACGGACGTTTGGTGCAGACTCGTCTGTCGACCCTGTTCACGCGTCCCCTCCATAAAATGGAGGATAGCGATCGCTCGAGCGCCTTTCTATGGTCCTTACAGAGAGGAAGTACGGACAATCGATAAAGAATCAGGGGGAAAATGTATGTAACACACACCTCCGCCCTGCCCTTCACGGACAACCGCCGTCGATTCCAAGTCTGACCGGCAGAATCGACCTTTGCACGTACTTCAGACCAATTCTTCTCCAGCTGGAGGTCGGGCCCGAACCACACTCCAAGAATGCGGACCGGACCGTCTGTCCAACCGAAGCGGCCCGGAAGAGCGACCCCCTTCCAGGCACCTAACCGCAAGCCGGACGACTTGTCGCGGTTTATCTTGGCCCCTGTCACCTTCTCGTACCGATCAAGCGCCTTCTGTACCGCCTCAATGTCGCTGCGGGACGACACGAAAGCAGATACGTCATCGGCGTACGCGGAAACCCTGGCTCGAGACCCTCCAGGGACGGCGATTCCACAGGGTAGGGACTGCCGGTCTCGTCCTTCAGCCGGCGAAGGAGAGGCTCCAACGCCAAAGCATAAAGAAGAGGCGACAGCGGACAACCCTGACGAACCGACCTAGACAGCACGAACGCATCCGACAACCTTCCGTTCACCTGTACCACAGCACTGGGGGAGCGATACAGGAGGCTAATCCAGCGGCAGAAGTTGGGTGCGAATCCAGCGGCCTGCAGGACAGTAGCAAGGTAGCGATGGTCAACCCTATCAAATGCCTTGGACTGATCCAAATTGATCAGCGCGGCTTCTTGGTCGTCTTTTACACCCTCTATGATCGTGCGGATCAGATGCAGGTTGCTCTGAATTGTTCGGCCCCTCACAGAACAAGTCTGTTCAGGTCCCAACAGAGACTCGGCAACTGACTGCAAACGCTCCTGCAGGATCTTAGCCATAATCTTTAACTCTGTGTTTAGCAGAGTTATGAGCCTGTAATAATCTAGCTTCTCCCCACCACCTTTGCCCTTTTTCAACAGAGTGATCACACCCCTGGTGATCCGATTGGGGATGGACCCCGACCGAAACCAGTTGTTGAACACTGCTGTCAAAATCGGAACAAAGATGTGCGACAGCCTCAAGTACAATTCATAGGGCAAACCATCCAGACCAGGCGACTTGCCTCTGCTGACCTTCTTCAATACCGCGTAGACTTCGACCTCCGTGATCTCTCCCTCGCAGCTAGCCGCTTCAGTCGGCGAAAGCCGAGGAAAGTCAGCCAAATAGCTACGAAACTCCTCCTCACGGAGACCAGGCTCCTTGGTAAACCGGCTCTCGAAATGGCGCCGAAACGCCTCGCACATGTCGTCAGTGGCCCGAAGAGTATGCCCCTCCGGGGACTCGACTTCACGAATGTAACGATCGCCACCTCGACGGACCTCTTCCCTGCGCAGATCTGCGCCCAAGTTCACGGCTTCGGAAGACATCTTGCTTAACTTATGTCTAATTACCTGGCCCATGTACCGCTCGCTATTCAAACGATCCAGGGCCGCCCTAGCTAAGGCTATCTCTAGGGGATCCCCCCAGCCACCGCCCGGGTGTAACTAGCTTTAAGTGTCTTCACCTTTTCAGCTCTATCTAGAGCGAGCCGTTTGCTGAAATCAGTGGTGAAAGACCTAATCCTAGACTTAAGGCGCTCCCACCACCTATTCCCAATAACCGCCCCCACTAGCTCCCGCTGCACTAATCTAGTTAGCTGTTCCTGGAAGTCCCGCCTGTCCAGTAAAGACAGATTGAACTTCCAGTAGCCAGCCATTCTAGGCCTATGGTCTAACGCCACACGGGCACAAACGAGTTTGTGGTCCGAGTAGCCTACCCAGTGGAACGTCGGGCAATCCAGTAGATCTATGTCGGCTCTTCTCACTAACATTCTGTCAAGGTAGCTAACCACCTTGTCAGAAGGCCAACTAAGAGCCCACGTCCACATTCTTCCCCCGGGATGATCGACCCGGTATCTATCGACGAGACCATAATCGCCGATCAGATCAACCAGGCTACGATCGTCCCTTCTCCCACTAGCACCCCGCCCCCTGTCTAACTTGGGGTCCAGGAGGGCATTCCAGTCCCCCGTTAAAACTAGGCGCGTTGAATCAACCAGGAACGGCCCCAACTGCCGAAAAAACGAGACCCGCTCCTCCTGGTCATTGGGCGCATAAACCGCAACGAACCACTTTTCACGGCAATATCGGCCACGATCAACCGGCCCTCGGCATCGGTATGCACAAGGTCCACCTTCGCATCAAGAGTCCGTCTGACAAGCAAGGAAACTCCTCTGGCCAACCGGTCCCCATATGCTGAATAGACGACAAAGTCATCCTCCAGCACACACGCATCGGCACTGCAAACAAAGTGGGTCTCTTCGATCGCGGCGACATCCACATCCAGGGACAGAAGGTCCCGGAGCAGGCGGGCAGCCTTACCCCGATTCCTTAAGCCCCTCACATTCAGAGTCGCTAACTTCGTTTCCATTTTTTAGGCCTGCAAAAAAGAGAAGAATAAGCGCAAAAAACCTATTCACATACGGGCCGGAAATCTGAGGGTGAAAGGACCCCGACGGATTGTCCCAGGCTCCCCACTCCTAACTCCGACGTCATTCGTCCTTCTGTGACAATCCCGCCGACGTCCGTGGGATAGTTTAATTTTAGGGCCCTATATAGTGATGGATGGAGAAGTACTGGGGCCCTCCCTGCACAAAACATTTGCATCTTCTTTAAGTCCTTTGAGGCCATCTCGACCATCCTTATCTCCGGGAAGGCCTCCCTGGCCTCAAAGAGATGAGCCCAGACTTTCAAATGTTTACCGGTGTCCCGGATAAGTCCAACCACACCAGGGGCACCAGAAAAGTTTCTAGGGTCCTCAATTGATTTGCCGTCTACGGATGACAGCTTAATTAGAGGCCCTAACAACGCTCTCTTGCGGGAGGAGAGGTCTTTCTCAATCTCCTCCTTCGCTACTCTGCAAATATCTTCGACTTTTCCGAAGATCCTTTTTTTCTTCTTCCCCCTATCTGGAGGCGGTGGGGTGGGAGTGGATGAAGGGGTCGGAGTATAGAGGGATGGTTGGGGAGTTGGAAGGTCTGATGCAGTAGGAGTAGGTGTGTGCGGCGGTGTGGGGGTGGTAGAAGGGAGTGGCAATCGAGACCAGGAAGGAGGGAGACTCCTATCTACTGGAGTGTTTGTCTTTATAACTGGTGAAGAGGGGACGGATGCACACCTGTTTTTCCCCTACCCCTCTCTTCACTAATGTGTCCAATTAATTTGTGAATAAGTTTCACTTGCTGTTCTCCTTCCTCCTCATCTTCTTCGCGGTTCCTCTTCAAGGAGGCGGCCCGTTTGGGAGGCACTTCCTCCACCTCCATGGCACTATCTCGTTTCTCTGGCGTTTTTGCCGGACTTTTAGCCGGGCTTTGCTGCTGTTTCTGTTGTTGTTGTTTCTGTTGTTGTTTTCTGTCGTTGTTGTTTCTGTTATTGTTGTTTGTTGTTGTTGTTGTTGCTGCTGTTGTTGTTGTTGCTGCTGTTTTTGTTTCAGCTGCTCCTTTGAAGGCTGAACTTCTTTTGTCCTCTTTTCGGGCTGTTTCTTTGGGGACGTTGGAGCTGGAACGTTAGTATTTTTGCGTCCCCTCTCCACCTCTTTCCAGCCTTCTTCGGGAGGTTTCTCAATTGTTAACTTTGCACTCACTGCTGCTGTTGTTGCTGATGCTGGAGGAGGGGGTGTTGGTTTCACCTTTTTGCCAGGGCAATCCTTGGACATGTGCCCCGACGCACCGCACGCCCAACAGCACGGCTTCCTCCCCTCAACCACAACCAGCATCCTCCTCTTTCTGCACACTAGGGTGTTGGGAATTTCCTGAAAGTTCTTCCTGTTGAGCGTTACCTGGACCTCTATGCCCCCCGTCTGTATGCCATTTTTACTGACGAGGGCCTTCACCTCGTTTACTTCGCCATATTTGGCGAAAAAGGCCCCCATCCTGTCCTCGCCAATATCCGCCGGGACGCCGTGGATTGTCACCTTGGTCCTACGCGTTCCCATATATTCTGTCTGCATACGCAGACTTTTTGTTGCGAGCAGACTTCCGGACAAAGCTTTAGCCTGTTCCTCTGTTGCTAAGAGTAAATCCCAGAGCGCATTCGTTCTTCGCGCCAGAATTTTGGGAAAGATCTTCAGAGCCTTCAAGGCCTCCTCCATTACTTCTCTGCCGACACCAATTAACTTGCGGGTTTTTACATCCGATGTTAGAAGCGAAATTGTTCTGGTGTCGACAGCATCCAAGGCTTCTTGAATTGTCAGGAATTCATTGCCTTTAAATGATTCTTCCAATTTTTTTCTCTGTTCATCGTAAAAGGCTGCATTTTTTTGTGGCGGCCTGTTTTAAACCAGGTTTTTGGGGGTGACACCGGTTGAGAAGGCGGTGTATTTCCCTCGTCACCGCTATTGTCGGCCATGATGGGACTTTTCGGCCCACCACGCCGAACTATTAAACTTTTTCCACTTGTGATTTCACATACGTTAAATTAATTAAAATACAAAACCAAACGTACAAACTTAAACGGTAATGAACAAATCAAAGAAAAGAAGAAAAATGAACAACAAAGGCAAGGAAACTTAACAAAAGGGAAAAAAAAAAAACTGAAAGAAAAAAGGCAAATTAATTCAAAAGGTAAAAAAAAAATTCAAACGAAAAATAAAATAAAAAAACAATCAACAAATGCAAATAGAAAACGAGCCAAACTAAAAATCAAAAAGGTTGCAAAAATTTCAACTTAAGCTTATCTTTAGACGCAACACAGGTCAATCTCCAAAAGTGCAAAGATACACACGACGGGATACGTGTATATAACTAGTGCAGTTAGGCAGTGTAGTACTGTCGCTGCTAATATTTATTTGTATTAAAAAAATACAAAATGCGACACAAGGCCAAAAAGTGGGGATGGGGAATGACGGTCTTCTTCTGTCTTAAATCTAAAACTTAGCTAGTCACAGACACTGACCCAAACACGCCAACAATAATCCAATCACCAAAACATCACATTCACTCCTACCTTTCTTTACCTCGTTTCCACCATAATAACTAGTCCCCTCAGTTTCATGGGGGGGACTAGTTAGTCCCTTAGAGAAAATATTATCATGGGTGAAAAAATAAAATAAAAAATTTCAATAACAATTTAAAAAAAAAACCCAATGCGTATATACAATATGACGTAATATATTTACAATAAACTAAACAAAATTAGTGTTATAAAACCCCCCAAACAAACTTTGAATGTGGCAGAAATATCAGTTAACCGGACGAAATCGATGGACTAAGAAAAATAGGAACACATTCAAACCATCAAGCATTCACACAAACACTCACTCATTCATACACAACAACAAATACGAAAGCACACACACGAAAAAAAGAAAGGCGCCCAGCAGAAACCAGATCACTAACCACCTAACGAGGGGGGGATGGGGAATTAAAAAAAAAAAAATAGGGACAGAAATAAAAGGGACCAATGAGCTTGCATACCCTAGCTAAGTTAACCGGGAAAAAAAAAAACTAAAAATTCAAAACAGAAAACTAGACTAGCCTAATATCTGGGTGGGTTGCCTATGTTCAACCCTGTTAGGACAAAATTCTGTACCTAACCGACATCCAAATGCCACTCTAGGTCAGCCCCTTTCACTCTACACATTCGCGCAAGATTCACCCACCTTTTGCCGAATTCTGATGATGGGAGCCGCCGCCTTTCCGTCCTAATCTTGACTTTAAGCTGATGCTTAAAGTACAAGATCAGTTGGGAAGAGGTGAACTTCTCGCCTTCATAGAATCCCTTCTGTCGCGTCGTCCAAATCACGACTCGCATAACCCCTAGTAAGCAACAGAACACATAGTGTTCAGCCTTCGTTAATGGCGGCACCACATTGCTACAAACAGAACTGGCTTCCAGGACAAAAAACTTTCCCTGCAGCATGCGAACCATGAGGCCTTCAACAAACTTGCACAACGGCACTACCGTCTTGCACTGAAAAAGGCGTGACCAATGGTCTCGACCTTCCCAGTACAGCGACGACAGTTTGGATATTTCTCCAAGCCTGCTGAACAGAGTCTTTTGCCGACCCAGAGGGCCCCACGAATCATCAGCCAGGTGGTGATGCCTCATCGTTAGTGAGACATTTCAACCCAGGCGCCCAAAGGCCATATCGAGCGAGCCTCCTGCTTCATAAGACCGAGCTCGTCGATCAGAGCATCTCGAACGGACCCCTAACTAACAATCGATATAATGCCTTACGAGACAACGCTTGGGCGTCGGAGAGGCCATCCGACGTCCGCAAGAGGAGTTTCAAAGCACGACGACATTCGCGGTAGAAGGAGCACTCGACACGAGGTGTACGGCCGGCCTCCTCCTTGCACGAGTGCACACTTCTCAGGGATGGGAAATGTTTTCGGACATCTTCTTTCCAAAAAGGTGCCCACCTCATCCAAACCGCGAGATTCGGTCTAGAAAGGTAATGCGAAGCATATATTGACGAATCTCAATGCTAGGCATACCCAGACCGCCCTCAGAGGGATGAAGGCAACAGATCTCGCGAGATGCCATATGGGCCTTCCCTCTCCCAAGAATGAGAACCGAGCCTGGACTAATGACATTAGTCGGGCATACGGGAGTGGGAGCACAGAGAGTCGGGAGGAATCGGATAAATGTGTGAAACACATACTTCCGCCCTTCCCTTCAGGGAAAGTCTCCTCCGAGACCACAGATTACCCGCGGCCTCGACCCGCCCTTGTACCTCCGACCAATTCATTTCAACTGGAGATCAGGACCGAACCAGACACCGAGTATCTTGATCGGCCCATCCGTCCAGAGGAAAGGTCCGGAAGAGAAACTCCCTTCCACGCACCCAACCGCAAGCCCACAGACTTATCGCGGTTGATCTTGCCCCTGTCACCATCTCATACCCACTGATCTGCTTACTGACTTCGTTAATCTCGGCTCTGCTCGACACAAGAACCGAAACGTCGTCAGCATAGGCAGAGTACCTGACCGAGGTGGAAGCATCAGGCAGCGAAATTCCGCGTAGGACCGGATTCGCCTTTAACTTGCGAAGGAATGGTTCCAACGCAAGAACGTAAAGCAGAGGCGATAGCGGACAACCTTGACGAATGGGCGAGACAATACGAAAGGCTTCGATCTTACCCCATTCACTTCCACCAGCGCACCGGGGGTCGCATACAAGAGTCGGATCCAGGAGCGAAAGTCGGCTCCGAAACCGGCCGCCGAAAGGACAGCCTCCAGAAATCGATGGTCAACCCTATCGAAGGCCTTGGACTGATCTAAATTGATCAGCGCGGCTTCACTGTCGACTTGTTCTAAGATCAAGCGTACCATATGAAGGTTATCCTGAATAGTCCTGCCCTTCACAGCACAAGTCTGTTCAGGGCCAATCAGACTAGACAGGACAAGCTGCAAACGGTTGGCTAAGATCTTCGCCAAAATCTTTAAGTCAGTATTTAACATCGTTAAAGGGCGAAAGTTCCCTAACCCATCCCCACCGTCCTTGTCCTTACGCAGCAACTTGATGACACCCTGGTGAAGCGTTGAGGTAAAGACCCTGCCTCATCCAGTGGTTGTACATCAGTTCCAGCAAAGGAACAAAAACGTGCGACAACCTCGTAAACTTCGTAGGGAAGACCATCTAATCCCGGAGACTTATCCAGGCCAACCTGCTTCAGCGCTTCCCAGATTTCCGACTCTGTTATGGGACCCTCGCACCTAGCCACTTCAGCTGCCGAGAGACAGGGAAAGTCAGCTAAATAGGCGTCGAACTGAGCAGAGCTCAGACCAGGCTCCCTGGTGAAAAAGATCCTGAAAGTAATCCCGAAAGACCTCACATATGCCCGCGTTTGTAGTCACGGTCCGCTTATCCGGTAATGTGACGCATGCTATATGTCGCCTAGACGCGTTTCGATTCTCCCTACACGCAGTTCAGCGGCCATATTCGTAGCCTCAGAAGACATTCTTTTTAACCTAGCCCTAACTACCAGAGCTTGATCCTTCTTGATAAGCAAGGAGGCCAACTCTGCCTTAGCTAAGACTATGTCCCCACTAACACGGGATTTCACGGCCCGATCAACTTTTTCTTCTAAAGCCGTTTGCGCCGCTAATCTATCTAGATTGAGTCGACGACTAAAATCGGCAGCAAACGTTCGAATCTTAGATTTTAAATTGCCCCACCAGGCATTTCCCACAACCGCTCCCAGTCAATTCCCTTTGGATCGTTAGTAACAGCTGGTCCCGGAAACCCTGATCACCGAAAAGCGAACAGTTCAATTTCCAGTAACCAGCCAACCTAACCTTAGGTTTATCTAAGTTTACACGGACCCGGACAAGCCTATGATCCGTATAAACTATATAATGGAAACTTGGACACCCTAAGAGCCCTACATCGACTCTCTAACTAAGACTCGGTCCAGGTAGCTCGCAAGCGAGCCAGGAGCCGAGTTGCCACTAGTTGTCCAAGTCCATGCTACCTCCCGAGGGTGTTCATTCCGGAACTTATCGACGAGATCAAACCCATCGATAAAGTCCCGAAATGGTTTCACATCCGGGTTGTTGGTACCTTTTTTGTGCCCTATACGATCTATATCGGGGTCAAGGACGACATTCCAATCCCCCGCTAAAACTATCCGACGAGACGTCGTCAAGAACGGCGCGATCTGCCGAAACAAAGCAGGCCGCTCGGAATGGATATTGGGCGCATAAACCCCAATGAGACGAAGAACCTTATCCATTATGGTAACATCCAGCTCACAAAGCCTGCCCGCCGGATCCGCGAAGACAAGGGTACATGCAGCCTTCAAAGACCTGCTCACTAGCCAAAGAGACACCCTCGAACAACCATCAAAACATGCTGAATAAAGGGCGAACCCCTTAGACAGTATGTCCTCACGATCATGAGAAGAAAACCGGGTCTCTTGTAAACAACATATATTCACCCCGAGGCGTTGAAGGTCACGAGAGAGCCTCGCCCTGCGAGACTCGGACCTCAGGCCCCGGACAGTGCCATTGTGAAACCGATTAGGGTTGCCCTTCAGGATAGAACATGGCTGGGGTGAGGACACCGACAGCTCGTCCCATGGATCCCGACGCCATCTCATTCTCGACAGTATCATCCTGAGACAAACCGCCGATGTCCGAAGGGTAGGTGAGTTTTTAAGGCTCTATAAAGGGATGGGTGAACGAAAACAGGGACCCTCCCTTTAAGTTTCTGGTTTGCATCATTGTTTTCAGGGTCTAGAAGGTAGGCAGCAGGGGGCACCATTTTGAGGGACGACTGGGCCTCCTCTATCATGCCCCAAATCTCCCGCGTACCGGGCCAGTTCTGATTACGGTCAATATCCTTTTGGCAGACAGGAAGTTTTCGGGATTTTCAACCTCAACCCTGTTTATCTTCTGAAAGTTCAGAGAACTTTTTAAATCCTTAGGGTTCCTCGTCTGCCCAAAGACCCTTTCTGCCTGGTCCTGGGATATGCGGCAGACGTCTTCCCTGGGAGATATGGAGGTTTGATTTTTTTTTTTTCTTGTCGGTCGTGGAATTAGTTTCAGGGCTTCTGCCCCCTTTTTTTTAGGTGAATGCACAGGTGTACACATGGGTGTGGGATTTGGCGTTGTAGATGGAGTCCAACCAGAAGGTGTTCTTACTGGTGATGGTTTTGATGAGTGGGTTATTTTTACAGGAGAGTTCGACACAGATTTAGGGCAGATGTGGCTTGGTGAATTTTTGCTGAAGAAGGGGAAGACAGGGCAGAGGATAGAGGGCCCGGTGCCCCCTGCGATTTTTTTACTTTTACCCCCTTAGCCTCCAGATTTTTTTTGAGTTTTTCAGGTCCAATATTTTTTCCCAACTGGGCTCATTAAATTTTTGGGCTGCAGTTGCTGTTTTTTTCATAAGACGCCGAGGCGTCGCCCCCTCAAAGCTGACAGAGGGAATGGGGCTGTAGGTGATAATGTCCCTGGAGTCATGTTGGGACTGAGGAACCGCTGTTTGGGTCTTCCCCTTGCCCCTAACTACGAGGCGCCATTCCCCTCATCCTTCTCCTTAACCACACTTGTGGCAGGCGTCGGTTTTGGGGGGCAATGTGGGACTGGGGCCCAACCGAGGGATTTTCCTCACCGGTCCGCCTCGCAGCTAGGCCCACTACAGGCGCCGCGGATTTTTCCTTCTCGGGCAAGGGGATTTTGGTCGCCTGCGACCGAACTCCAGGGCCTTCTTCCCTGGGCAGGAGGAGGAAAGGTGACCAGTCTCTCCACACCTCCAGCAAGTTGGTCGCCTACCGGTCACTATGACCGGCATTTTCCGGTCGCCGAACACCAAACAGTTGGGGACAGACTTGAAGGCCTTTTGATCGAGCATGATGTCAAAAGTCCATCCCCGTTCAAATTGTCGGAGAGAGCCCTAAAATTTGGCCGTACTGCAAAAAAAAATGCAGCCAGGAGCTCTCCGAAATTTGAGGAGGAACCTCAAAACAGCCACCCTGGTCCGCCTGCGGCCTTCATACTCGGTTCTCAATATCAGATCTTTAGTGATTAGTTCCTTTTTAGCCATGGCCAGGCAATATTCCGGTGTAGGTAGCAGAATGTCCCACATGAAGAAACCCGTACCCTTAATAACTCTTTGGGGTTTTATCCCCAGGGACAAAAGTGATTTGATCACAGTGTCTTTTGTGGAGCGACAAATCTTACGTGTTTTTTTGTCCACCACAAAAACGGTCACCATTCTCTTTGAGAACATATCGAGTTCCTGGACAACATCGACGAACCCATCTTTATTAACAAGATGGGCGTAGCCTTTCGCCTTATCCAGGAAATCCGCCATGTTCAGAATACAACTAGGGGGACTTCAGCAGGAGGGCAACTCCTCGGACGTCTTACATTGTGCCTCCTTTGGAACTTCGTCAAGTTTGGTAGCATCTCCTTTTTTGGAGATACTAGGGTCAGTTTTTTGGCTCTTTTCAGCCCGCCTTTTTCCAGTTTTTTTCAGGTGGGTCGGCATTAGCAACCTTCCCGAAAAGGTCCTTCCTTACCAACGACCGACTGCCTTCGTCGGCCATGTTGTCAAAAAGCGTGGAGACTACCACTTGCGGGTCTTCAAAAATTTTTCACAAACACGGGGAGAGGAATGGGAAAAAAATATAAAACAAATAAAAAAGCCTGGATAACCCAGGAAATTAAACTTTAAAGATAAACTAAAAAGTAAAATAAAATAAATGACAAACTAGATAAACTGAAAGAAAATAAACAGGTAAGACTTCTTTTTAAAAAAAAATAAAAAATAAAAGGCAGCCGAAAATGAAAAAGAAAAACAGAAACTCCTCTTTTTTTTCCACAAAATTCAAAAATGTAAAAAAAAAAAAAATAAATGGAAAAAGTTTTGCGGCTAACGCCGCTAAAAAAAAAAAACAATAAGTCAAACCAAAAAAAAAAAAAAGAAGGCGAAAAGAGTCGCTAAGAAAAAAAAAAACACAAAGCTTCCCTTTTCTTTTTTTCTTTTGTCTTAAACTGTTCTTTTTTTTTTTTTTTAAAAAAACGGAGAAAATAAACAAAAATAAGAAAGCAGTCGTCCGGTAAGACTTTGTCAAACCGGACTAAAAAAAAAAAAAATGTGGGCCGAAGCCCAACAACAAATTAAAAAACAAACAAAAGAAATGGAAAAAATTAAAAGAATAAAAACTTAAACAATAACTTATATATAAAAGGGTCGGTGTTTCAAAAGAGTTCGTCCAAAAAGTCAGGCACAGCAATAGAACAAAATTTTCGCGGATCAGAAACAGGCCCGCCACACAGCAGTCAAAAAAACAATCAAAACGGAAGTCAAAAACACAAAAAGAATAGGTCTGGAGCTTCTTACTCCCTAGTTTTGGAATCTGCTCCTTTCTTAGGTACTACTGACACTATATATATACAAATGTTTCGACAAAAGTGTAAAGGCCAATGGTAATAAAAACCATTTGCACAGTTTGATACTATTATAAATGTGCATTTTTTTACAGCAAGGTGCAAGGCCCTGGGTCCACTCGAGGTAGAGGGTTACGATAAGACTAAAGTTCATATGGATAGGACACTTGAAAATAACGGTTGACTATAGACTTAAATAGTTTATAATAGAAAGTGATCAGTGAAACAATCTGAAGATTCTGTTCCATAGGGAAGTGAAAAAATTATTTAAAATGAATAAGAAAAATGAGTATCTGCCTATATTTCTGATATGAGGTTGCCTACACTATTTACATTGTTCGAACTATTGTCCTCATATCTGTCGCCATATGATTTATCACAACGTTTCGTATTTGTGCGCTTGGGCCTTCTTCATGTGGTTGGAATGTCGAACTGAACCTTTTATTTCGCTCGCTGTTCTAGTTCCACGTGCCATGTCTAATGGATGGAACGATATCAGTTATCTCCTATTAATTCACCTCTCAAGTTCTCCACTGCCTTAACCAGGTATTGAACTCTCAACTCTTTGCGATCTACCAACTTTTTATCCATGTGTCCTTAAGGAAAATGAGTGAAATAAGTTTTTTTCTCGTACTTATAGCTTAAATGTAACTGCCTTCCGGTTAATTGAACTTTCTGGCCAACTTAATGAAACAAAACTTCAAAATGCAATGTCAGTCGCTATCTCTGTTTCCTGATTACTATATTCTCTTCCCGATTATTATTAATTTTTTTGGTTTCTAATTCTTCCACACCCTATAACACCTTGTGTTTTAGTAGGTTGACTGTCTAGTTGGGGGTAAAACCGATTATATATATATATATATATATATATATATATAATGTGTGTGTGTGTGTGTGTGTGTGTGTGTGTGTGTGTGTGTCTGTGTCATGTGTCTTCATATGTCAAAGAAATATCCAAACAAATATTCAATCATAATGAAAAAATATGCATGTATATAAATCCATACATTTTTTAAACACTGTATCCATTTTAAATTTTATCTATGCTGGCATAATGATGTTTGAAACGTAACTCATACATCCATTTTTTGGATTATATAGAGAAAATTAAAAAAAATGAACTTAATACACACACATTTCACACACATTCACATCAGAACAAACGCGCAACAAAAATCAAAAGGTGCACGAAATTGGAATATATTCACGCATAAAATGCACAGATCTGTGACTGAACCCGATGTCACGTGCCACATTTTTAGGAATAAAAAGGAGGCCATATTTTGCAGTGAATAGGAAAGTAAATTAACTGAATATAACATTAGATAAGCAGTGACAGTTTTTCTTTAACAAGGAATTAGGTTGTTTTATTATATACCACGCCAAATAAAAGAAAATGATTGCGATAGTTATAATTTTTTCATATGAATCCCCTTATATCAAACATTTTGTTAATTTTATTATATTACAATTATATTATTAATGAAATGATGATTATGATTAATTTATTATTATTATTATTATTAGAACATTATTATTATTATTTGCTTAAGACTTGTTGCTCTTAGTAATGTTCAATATTTAGTAACGCAATTTTTGTCCGACATTTTCATCTTTGTTAACACACCTTTATTAATGTTCCTGTTTTTACGTTGATTCAATTTTTTTTTTCATTCTTTAATTCAAAGGTTTACATTTTCATTTTGATTTAAATTTTCTTTTTTTTCGCCAATTTGTGTCGCATCTGTTAAAAACTCTTTGACATTTTAATATTTATTTGTCTTTTCTAAACCTTTTATTATTTCAAATAGATTTTTCGTTTCCTCTTAAGCAGTTTGAGACATTCGTTGAAATTTTCGTTCAGAAAAATCATCGTATTCCATTTTAACTGTTTGATTATGACTTGTGGTTATTGTTATTGTTAATACTAATATTTTCATTATTTTTGTTACAGTATAACAAAAATTTGTCTGTAACGATTCCAGCTGAATAAATCCAACAATGAAAAGGCGGGAATTTTCTTTTAGTGAAAAAGGAAAAAATTAAGATTTAGAAGGCGAAATTTTTATTGCCGAATGATCGAGATATGATTTATGAAGTTGTATTCATTGCTCTTCCGAAATTGGGAAAGGAAAGAGGAAAGTATTTAACATAGTTTAGGTATGGAATATTTTGACAAGCGCCGCAAGCAAATTTTGATTGGTGTTTTTTATGGGAACGATTGAACTAAAAAGCAAGCATTAAGAACGGAAATAGCCTTTTTCAGGCTGGACATCCGGGCCAGCGTTTTGACACATGTCCTTCAGGTTGATATTTTTGTCTGAGCAAAGGTATTCACTAAATGCAAGATATTAAGCCATGCAAAAGTCGAAACTGGCGGTTTACGAATGGAGAGAATTTCTTTTGAAGGAAAAGATGAGAATATTTTCAGGGACTTTGTCAATCCAACATGATTACTAAACCTTTGAGCAAATATTTAAAAAATATACTTTTATTTAAATACGAATACAAATACATATACAAAGAAAAACATATAAGGAGGATTTTTGAAAAAACACACCATTTGAATTTCATCCAAAAGTGACAAAACCAAAAATTACTATTATTATTACATTAGTCTTATTTAAAAATTATTATTCAGATAACATTTTTCAAGGAATATTGTTTATATTTTCCGTTTTAAAGAACACACTGGGCATCAAAATATTAACAAACTTTTTCACCATCTTCAGATCATTTCAGGATTTTATTCTTTCAAATAACATTGTCGTAATTTTAGTCTGATTATTATTACAAAATTATTATTATGATTGAAAATCATTTTTATTATTATTATTATTTTTTGATTTATGGTCTTTTACGCATTTCTTTCTGGGGTGAACAACCGGAAACAAAACTTCAGAAATGGAATTCATGGCATTTTCCACTGAGCATTTTAAAAAAAAAGAACAAAAAGATATATATAACTGTAAAAATAATGCCCTGGTGAAAAGGTGTGGGCTGTATTCTAAAGAGCAATATTTTTTATTTCTTTTTTGAGACCTGTAACATTGATCCCTTCAATGACATCTTTTGGAATTTTGAACAATCAATCCTAAATGTTCTGCCATCTGACAACAGAAATTGTTGATCTCTTCATGTGAGATGAATTTTAAAAAACTTCGATTTCAAGGTCCTTTGTGTTTTGATAGCTTTTGAAAATCTTCAAAGATACATTTGGACAGTCTCAGAACATCTTTCTTAGTCTAAATAAAAGGGTTTTAGATTTCAATTTGAACCACTAATTTAACATTTGGGGCATTAGTTTTGATTGATTTTTTTTTGTTGAGTCTGTACATTGTGAAGTGTCATGAATGTCCAAACTAAGGTCCTATCTCCGTAATTATTATTATTACATTATTCGGTAAATTATCCCTAATATCTTATTAGTGGTATAATTTTATCATGGAGTAATTTTTATTGGTCTATAAATCAAAAAGGCATTGTTGATCATGGTTATCTATATACATTTGAGTCCTTGTTTTAGATGAAGAGGATCTTGCAGATTATATTGCTCAAAGTTGTCAAAAATCTTTTTTAGCTTTGAGATGTCTTCCGGGTATTTTACTCACAATTTTCAACCAATCTTTATCATCCCAAAATTATCACATAATCGATAATTTAGTTTTTCTCCTGTTTGTTGTTGTTGTTATTATTATTATTATTATTCACAGCAGTTTGATTTCTATTATAAGTTGTCTTTTTCCTTCATAAACAAAATTGTCTGACTAAGGTGTGAAATCCTCATTCATGAGATTTTTTGAACTCATTTTTTTTCAAAAAAAAAAATAGCCAAAAAAAGACGCATTTTATAAAGATAAAGTTCTTTGTAAGGTAAAATGATTTTGGGCTGTGATTTAAAAGCACAATTTTTGTATTTTTTAAAAATTTTTCACCAAGGCTTCTTTTCAATGAATTTATCAATCATGAACCTTTTCCAATCAATCTGAGGCTTGACACTACAACTAGAATTAGGATGTGAATCACAGCAAATCATTCTAATCATTTCGATTTCAAGACTCTTGCATTTTACAAACTAAAAAAATCACATTCCCAACACAGTTCTTTGATTCTGTCTATTATATTTTAAAGTTCCATAAAATTGTTACATCTTTCTCATCTCTTTGGGTTTGGGAGTATGTCACTATACCAGTTTCTTTCATGTTAATCTGAACACTGATAACAAACTACATTCCAATATGGCATGCTTCTTTATTAATTATAATAAAATAATAATAATGATTTTATTTGGATGAGAGTTTTTTTTAGTTTGATTTTATCCAATCTTTTCTTTTTTTTTTGTTTTAAAAGGTCAACTTTTTTTTAAATGTTATTTGCATATCACATTGATCAAAGTTCTGAGAGGTTTCTTATGAGCAAAATCTTTTGTTTCTTAAATTTTAGCATTCACTATATTTTTTCTTAACATTTTTATCATCAATGTTTTTCATTTCGTGTATTACTGGTAGTAAACATTGAAAATTTCTATGAACTGAGCTGCTAGACTATCATATCAAACATGTTTTCTTTTTTTTCATGACCATATTAAATATAACTGAAAATATCTATGTTTATTTTGTAACAAAATATCAGCCATTCTGAATCTTTGTTTTTCATATCTGTATAACCATCCTGAAAGATGGCTCATTTGATATTTTAAAGCTTAGAACCAACTTTAAAAAAATTTTTGTCTTTATTTTCACCAGAAATTAAAGCAAACATTCAAACATTAGAACGGCTCATAATCAGACATAATAGACATTCATTGTCTGTTATATTTAATAATATATGTTTAAATAATGATCTGTTGCCCCTGATACACTAAATATATATATGCGTGCTTGTGGGATGTGTGTTTGTGTAATGGGGTATTTTCTGTTTGTCTGTGTGCATGTGCAGGTAAATCTCTATGATGCGAGATCTATGACGTATTTCTTTTGATTTATCATTTATCTATACCGGAAACTTAAGAATTTATTCTTTCATTGATGACCATGATAAAACAATTATAAAAATAGTTGTAATTTAAAATACAAAAGATCTTTTTTGATATTATTGATTGACGTAAGAATCATGCAGCCTTATTCAAAAATGCATTTGTTTCAATAATTTCCGACAATGAAGTTTTTTTTTTTTAAGACAAACGCAAGTTCATTGGTTGTGATACACGTTCTAGTTCCCACTCAAATTTACAGCCATCCTAAAAATTCCGGCCAATGCGTATGTGCATTTAGAATAAAATTCTTCCATTTATCGACAAACAAATTAATTAAATCGAGAAAAGAGCATTATGATTGAATTTCGATAACAGACAAAAAGAGCCGTACCAATCTGGTAAATAAATACTTATATTACAAAAAAAGAAAGGAGAAAAAAGATTGGCGGCAAAGGTTTGTTAAACAAGATGTTAAATTCTTGCCAGTTTTTTTTCTTCTTCTTTAGTGAGCAGAAGGCATATGGTTGAGGATGAAAAGATGAGGAATAATGCTGGGATTGGACGGGTAATTTTTTTTACAGTCAAAAAAGAGAACATTTGGCGAACAAAAAACCTGAAAACAGTTACAAAAATAGAAATGAACAAATATATGAAAGAAAGAAATGTTAAAGGCAGACTATGTTAGAATTACAACGAGTCAAAAGTATATTAAAGTTTTAAAATGCCAGATCTGAAAAGGAAAAGAGAAATTTTATGGGATAGAATGAAAATGGATGATTCAATAAATATATGGAACGTCGTACTGAAAAAAATTTTTTACATGCGCAACAAGAGATGGAAATTTTCGATTATAATGAATATGGGCGGTAAAGTACAAAGTTGAAATAACCTATCTTTTGTGAAAATCAAGAAGTTTGTTTCTTTTACTTTTTGACTTCACCTGAAAAAAATTGACATTTATTCCGAAATGGTGAATACAAACGATGATTAGGGTTTATTTGCATATAAATGAATTTTATTTTTCTCTCTCAAATCTTTTTTTGTATATATATAAATATATATATATATATATATATATATATATATATATATATATAGATATCCGACATAAATATTATCAAAAAAGAGAATCCTCCAATGTTTATTTGAATGCCAAAAAAGGGAAAAAGATGAAATGACTTCTTTATGTAGTTCCACAGATGAATCCTGAGAATACCATCAATGGAACATGTTAGCAACGGAGAAGTTTTAAAGAAACCCCACATATATATATATATATATAAGAATTTTCAAAAAAATAATATCCTTAGTAAGGAAAGCCAAGGAGTTTATTCACCAAATCTTTATTTATCAACTCATTTTAGGGCAAGGCTTCATGAAAAGAAGGGAAGTTTTAAGTGAAATGACAGTCATTATGATTGCTTTAAAGAGAAGGAGTCATTATTTGTATGACTAGTCCAAGGGAAAAGTTCAGCTTATGAGAAGAAATCTTAACCAATTAAAGAGAATCAACAGAAAATTAATTCAAAAGGAAAATTAAAAAAAGTTTATCTCACCAAATCTTTTTGTTGTCAAAAAACCCTTTTTTAATTTAGTAAGGAAAGTGTTGCATCACCAAATCTTTTGTATATGTTGTTTTTCTCTTGATTCAGCATCAGATGTTCGTTCTAGTAAGGGCTGTCTTTCTGAGTTTATCCTTTCACCAAACTTTTTGTATATCAAGAGAGCTCCTAATCTTTAAGTTCTAGTAAGGAAAGTCAAGGTTGCCATTTGGTCTCACTGACAGAGTTTTTTACCGGAAGAGAGAAGTCAATCTGAATAATTTAGTAAGGAAAATTCAAGGAGTTTATCTCACCAAATCTTTTTGTATCACAAGAGAGAGAGGCAATCTTTATCACCCGAGCAGAGGAATGGGACAAGATGATTAGGTCCCTGGAGTCATGTTGGGACTGAGGAACCGCTGTTTGGTCTTCCCCTTGCCCCTTTAACTACAAGGCGCCATTCTCCTCATCCTTCTCCTTAACCACACTTTGTGGCAGGCGTCGGTTTTGGGGGAAATGTGGGACTGGGCCCAACTGAGGATTTTCCTCACCGGTCCGCCTCGCAGCTAGGCCCACTACAGGCGCCGCGAATTTTTCCCTCTCGGCCAATGGGGGATTTTGGTCGCCTGCGACCGAAACTAATCTTTTATTTCTTCCCTGGGAAGGAGGAGGAAAGGTGACCAGTCTCTCCACACCTCCAGCAAGTTGGTCGCCTACCGGTCACTATGACCGGCATTTTCCGGTCGCTGAACACCAAACAGTTGGGGATAGACTTGAAGGTAATTTTTGATCGAGCATGATGTCAAAAGTCCATCCCCTGTTCAAATTGTCGGAGAGAGCCCTAATTTGGCCGTACTGCATAAAAAATGCAGCCAGGAGCTCTCCTGAAATTTGAGGAGGAACCTCAATGGATATACCCTGGTCCGCCTGCGGCCTTCATACTTTGGTTCTCAATATCAGATCTTTAGTGATTAGTGGTTTTTTAGCCATGGCCAGGCAATATTCCGGTGTAGGTAGCAGAATGTCCTACATGAAGAAACCCGTACTTTTAATAACTCTTTGGGGTTTTATCCCAGGGACAAAAAGTGATTTGATCACAGTGTCTTTTGTGGAGCGACAAAATCTTACGTGTTTTTTGTCCACCACAAAACGGTCACCATTCTCTTTGAGAACATATCGAGTTCCTGGACAATATCGACGAACCCATCTTTATTAACAATTTATTATTATCCAGGAAATCCGCCATGTTCAGAATACAACTAGGGGGGACTTCCAACAGGAGGGAAACCTCGGACGTCTTACATTGTGCCTCCTTTGAACTTCGTCAGTTTGGTAGCATGAAAAATTTTTTGGAGATACTAGGGTCAGTTTTTGGGCTCTTTTCAGCCCGCCTTTTTCCAGTTTTTTCAGGTGGGTCGGCATTAGCAACCTTCCCGAAAAGGTCCTTCTTTACCAACAACCGACTGCCTTCGTCGGCCATGTTGTCAAAAAGCGTGGAGACTACTACTTGCGGGTCTTCAAAAATTTTCCACAAACACGGGGAGAGGAATTCTTCCCTTTTCTTTTTTCTTTTGTCTTAAACTGTTCTTTTTTTTTTTTTCTTTTTTTTTTTTTTTTAAACTGAGAGAAAATAAACAAAAATAAAGCAGTCGTCCGGTAAGACTTTGTCAAACCGGACTAAAAAAAGAAAAAATACGAAGCCCAAAAACAAATTAAAAACAAACAAAAGAAATGGAAAAATTAAAAGAATAAAAACTTAAACAATAACTTATCCGAAAAGGGTCGATGTTTCAAAAGAGTTCGTCCAAAAAGTCAGGCACAGCAATAGAACAAATTTTCGCGGATCGGAAACAGGCCCGCCACACAGCAGTAAAAAAAATCAAAACAATCAAAACGGAAGTCAAAAACGCACTCCACAAAGGTCTAGAGCGCTTCTTACTCCCTAGTACTGTCGCTACTACCGGTAGGTACTACTGGCACTATATATAGTGAGAACAGGTGTAATTCCCTTTGTTAGAGGTTTCCTTATATATATATATATATATATATATATATATATATATATATACTGCTATCGTGTTGTAGCGCTGGTCATGGAACTGAAATTTCAAACTACGTTTACATAAAATTTGATTATAATGGTGAAGTTTTTTACAGAACCAACCAGACTCTTAGGAAGAAACCGAATGCACAGAAGACTCCCCAGGTTTTGGAGTCAGTTTCTTATCTTCTAAACAGGATTTACACAAATGTTTCGACAAAAAGTGTAAAGGCCAATGGCAATACAACCATTTGCACAGTTTGATACTATTATAAATGTGCATTTTTTACAGCAAGGTGCAAGGCCCTGGGTCCACTCGAGGTAGAGGGTTACGATAAGAGGCAGTTCATATGGATAGGAGAGGAAAATAACGGTTGACTATAGACTTAAACAGTTTATAATTGTAGTGATCAGTGAAACAATCTGAAGATTCTGTTCCATAGGGAAGTGGGTCGCGGGATTTAAAAATGAATAAGAAAAATGAGTATCTGCCTATATTTCTGATATGAGGTTTTATGTACACTATTTACATTGTTCGAACTATTGTCCTCATATCTGTCGCCATATTTATCACAACGTTTCGGCCATTGTGCGCTCCGGCCTTCTTCATGTGGTTGGAATGTCGAACTGAACCTTTTATTTCGCTCGCTGTTCTAGTTCCACGTGCCATGTCTAATGGATGTCAGTTATCAGTTATCTCCTATTAATTCACCTCTCCAAGTTCTCCACTGCCTTAACCAGGTATTGAACTCTCAACTCTTTGCGATCTACCAACGCCTTTATCCATGTGTCCTTAAGGAAAATGAGTGAAATAAGTTACTTTTCTCGTACTTCTAGCTTGTGTAACTGCCTTCCGGCTCCATGCTTTCTGGCCAACTTAAAACTACAAAACTTCAAATGCAATGTCAGTCGCTATCTACTGTTCTCCTGATTACTATATTCTCTTCCCGATTATTATTAATGTTTGCGTTCCTAATTCTTCCACACCCTATAACACCTTGTGTTTTAGTAGGTTGACTGTCTAGCACGGGGTAAAACCGATTATATATATATATATATATATATATATATGTGTGTGTGTGTGTGTGTGTGTGTGTGTGTGTGTGTGTGTCTGTGTGTGTGTGTCTGTGTCTTCATATGTCAGAAGAAATATCCGCATACAAATATTCAATCATATATGCTCGCAAAAATATGCATGTATATAAATCCATGCCTTGGGTGACTTATCCATTTAAATGCTTACGTACATATACAGAAATGAAACGTACTCATACACGTTTTCGGATTATCATGAGAAAAAAAAAACGCGCTCAGAATACACACACACACACACACACATTCACATCAGAACAAACGCGCAACAAATAACTAAAGGTGCACGAAACATGGAATATATTCACGCATGCGTGCACACACTCATGCTGAACCCGATGTCACGTGCCACGTTTCAGAGTGGAAGCGAGGCCATATCTTGCAGTGAATAGGAAAGTAAATTAACCGCTATAACATTAGCCAAGCAGTGACAGTTTTTCTTTTCAATACGTAGGTTGTTTTATTATATACCACGCCAAATCAAGAAAGTACTTCAGCGTAGTTATAATTCTTTTCAACCTACTCCCCTTTCTTTTTCTATTTTGTTAATTTTCATCTGTTTGTTGTTGTTATTATTATGATGATGATTATGATTATGCTTATTATTATTATTATTATTATTATTATTATTATTATTATTTGCTCCAAGACTTGTTGCTCTTAGTAATGTTCAATTTCTAGTTGTTATTTTTTTTCTTCCGACATTTTCATCTTGTTTTCACTCCTTTATTTCTGTTCCTGTTTTTACGTTGCTTCATTGTCTTTTTTTTCATTCTATAATTCAAGGTTTACATTTTCATTTTGCTTCAAATTTTCTTCTTTTTTCGTATTTGTGTCGCATCTGTTTTTCCTCTTTGACATTATTTTCTTTATTTGTCTTTCTATTCCTTTTATTATTTCTGTCTTTCTTCGTTTCCTCTTCTGCAGCAGACATTCGTTGTTTTCGTTGTCAACGTCATCGTATTCCAACGTCACTGTTACAGTGGTTATTGTTATTGTTAATACTAATATTTTCATTATTTTTGTTATTGCAATTGCTGCTGTAAGCGCGGCCTCCAGCTGAATAAATCCAACAAATAAAGGCGGGAAGTAGGGAGATAGGAGTGAAAGGAAAAAATCGAAGAGATAGAAGGCGAAAGCTAGCAAGCGAATGATCGAGATATGATTTCCTGCTGTATTCATTGCTCTTCCGAAATTGGGAAGAGGAAAGAGGAGAGTACTTAACATAGTTTAGGTATGGAGGATTTTGACAAGCGCCGCAATAAAGCCAACGGATTGGTGGCGGCAGGGAACGATTGAACTAAAAGCAAGCACCAGAACGGAAATAGCCTTTTCAGGCTGGACATCCGGGCCAGCGTTTGACACATGTCCTTCAGGTTGGATATTTTTGGAAACTCGCAAAGGTATTCACTAAATGCAAGATATTTGAAGCCATGAAGTCGAAACTGGCGGTTTACGAATGGAGGGGTAAGTGAAGCAAAGATGAGAATATTTTCAGGGACTTTAACAATTCAACATGATTACTAAACCTTTGATGGAAATATTAAAAATATACTTATTTAAATACGAATACAAATACATACATAAAGATGTATACATATATATGAGGAGTGCTAAAAAACACACCATACTTACTACAACACCAGTGACAAAACCAAAATTACTATTATTATTATTATTATTATTATTATTATTATTATTATTATTAATAATAATAATAATACACTGATTGTTTATATTGCCCGTAAGTAATAGAACACACTGGGCATGAAGTCATTACAAGTTTTCACCATACTCCTACACTCATTTCAGTATTCTTATTGCTTTCAAATAACATTGTCGTAATTTTAGTCTGAGATTATTATTATTATTATTATTTATTATTATTATTATTATTATTATTATTATTATTTCTTTTGATTTATGGTGTTTACGCATTTCTTTCTGGGTCCCAACCGGAGGCCGAACTTCAGAAATGGCATCATGGCATTTTCCACTGAGCAATTTAAAAAAAGAACAAAAAGATATATATATTTTGCATAAATAAAGCCCTTCGTAAGGTGTGGGCTGTACTTGTGAGAGCAATATTTTTTATTTCTTTGAGTCGTGGGCTACCAGGACTCCCTTCAATGACTCTACTGGAATTTTTTTCAATCAATCCAAGGGCTCCAAATACAACAGAAATTGTTGATGTCTTCATGTGACACATTTTTGAGATTTCGATTTCAAGGTCCTTGTGTTTTGATAGCTTTTTGAAAATCTTCAAAGATACATTGCAGTCTGCAGGGACTGCTATATCAATAAAAGGGCTTTTATTTCACAGTCTCTAATAATAATATTTGGGGCATTAGTTTTGATTGTTTCGTCTGTGTGTATTGTGAAGTGTCATAAAATTGTTACAGGTCCTATCTCCGTAATTATTAATTATTATTATTATTATTATTATTATTATTATTATTATTATTATTAGTGGTATAATTTTATCATGGAGTAATTTTAATGGTCTATAAATAAAAAAGGCACTGTAGAAGAGTTATCTATATACATTTGAGTCGCTTCGTTTAGATGAAGAGGATCTTGCAGATTATATATTTAGTTCCACACAAAGTAATCTTTTGTAGCTCTGAGATGTGTCCGGGTATTTTACTCACATGCTTTTCGATACCACTCTTTATCATACCAAATGCCCCTATCACATAATCGATAATTGTAGTTTGAAGTTGTTGTTGTTGTTGTTATTATTATTATTATTATTATTTCCTTTGATTTCTATTATAAATTGTTTTCCTTCCGGGTCCCAATCAGTAATCTAAGGCCAGGAATGGTTTCATGACATTTTCCACTGATCATTTTCCTAAAAAAGAAGCCTAAAATCAGACGCATTTTATAAAGATAAAGCACTTCGTAAGGTGTGAGCTGTATTTGCGAGCACAATTTTGTATTTCTTTAAGGGAAACGCTACCAAGGCTTCTTTCAATGAATTTATCCAATCATGTACCTTTTCCAATCAATCTGAGGGCTCCTACTACAACTAGAATTATTGATGTCCTCATGTACCACATTCTAGAGATTTCGATTTCAAGACTCTTGCATTTTGTTAATAAAAAAATCACATTCTGCTCTCGCCTTCTTTGATTCTGTCTCTGTGTATTTTAAAGTTCCATAAAATTGTTACATGTCTCTAATCTCTCTGACTGGGTTTGGGAGGTGTTCATACCAGTTTCTTACAGTTAGTATGAACACTACTCAAACATGTTCCATACATCGGGCTTACAATAATAATAATAATAATAATAATAATAATAATAATTATTGTTAATACCCAGTTTTTCTAGTTTGCTATTTTATCCAATCTTTTACGGGAAACCTAGGGTAAAAGAGACTTTTCTTTAAAAAGTTATTGCGCATATCACATTAAGAGAGTTTTCTGAAGTATGTGAGAGGTTTCTTATGAGCAAAATCTTTTGTTTCTTAAATAGTGAAGCATTCACTGAGATTTTTCTTAACATTTGTATCATCAATCTTTTTCATTGCGTGTATATTATTATTGGAGTAGTAAATCTTGCAATTTCTATGAACTGAGCTGCTAGACTATCATACGTCAAAAATGACTGGAGAGTCCACCATTATTAAATATAACAGAAAATCTATGTTTATTTTGTCTGACTATGAGCCGCTCGAATGTTTGCTGTAATTTCTGGTGAAAGTAAAGAGAAAAATGTCCAAAATTTGGATATTTTTATTAAGTTATTTCTAAGTTTTTGGACAATTTTTGTCTTTATTTTCTCCAGAAATTAATGCAAACATTCGAACCTTAGAACGGCTCCCGATCAAACATAATAGACATTCATTGTCTGTTATATTTAATAATATGTGTTTAAATAATGATCTGTTGCCCCGATACACTAAATATATATATGCGTGCTTGTGGGATGTGTGTTTGTGTGTGGGGGTATTTTTCTGTCTGTCTGTGTGCATGTGCAGGTAAATCTCTATGATGCGAGTATCTATGACGTATTTCTTTCTTTTTCATCTATCTATACCGGAAACTTATCCTTATATTCTTTCATTGATGACCATGATAAAGGCATGTAAAAATAGTTGTAATTTAAAATACAAAGATCTTTTTTTTCTATTATTGATTGACGTAAGAATCATGCAGCCTTATTCATGCGTGCATTTGTTTCACTTTCCGACAATTTTTTTTTTTTTTTAAGATTACGCAAGTTCATTGGTTGTCCCTACTCGTTCTAGTTCCCACTCAAATTTACAGCCATCCTACACCCCTTCCGGCCAATGCGTATGTGCATTTAGAATTACTTCTTCCATTTACTCGACAAACAAATTAATTAAATCGAGAAAAGAGCATTATGATTGAATTTCCGATAACAGACACACAAGAGCCGTACCAATTAATAAATAGTCCATTACACGAAACTGTGGCGAGAAAAGTGATTGGCGGCAAAGGCGTGTTGCTGGCGATGTTATTCTTGCCAGCAGTTTTTTTTTTCTTCTTCTTTAGTGAGCAGAAGGCATATGGTTGAGGATGAAAAGATGAGGAATAATGCTGGGATTGGACGGGTAATTTCGACTTACAGTGGGGAAAGGAGAACATTTGGCGAACAAAACCTGAAAACAGTCACAAAATAGAAATGAACGAACATATGAAAGAAAGAAATGTTAAAGGCAGACTATGTTAGAATTACAACGACAAGTATATTAAAGTTTTAAATATGAGAGATCTGAAAAAGGAAAAAGAGAAATTTTATGGGATAGAATGAAATGGATGATTCAATAAATATATGGAACGTCGTACTGACTTAAACTTATTACTGCGCAATAAGAGATGGAAATTTTCGATTATAATGAATATGTGGCGGTAAAGTACAAAGTTGAAATAACCTATCTGCGGTGAAAATCAGCATATCAGTTTGTTTCTTTTACTTTTGACTTCACCTGAAATCGAATTCAGACATTTATTCCGAAATGGTGAATACATACGATGATTAATGGAAATATAATGAATTTTATTTTTCTTGGAAAAATAAAGGATCTCTCTATCTCTCTATATATAAATATATATATATATATATATATATATATATATATATATATATATATATCCGACATTAATATTATCAAATAAAGCAATCCTCCAATTAAATAATTAGTGAATGCCAAATAATTTCTTCAAAGATGAAATGACTTGAGGCAATATGTAGTTCCACAGATGAATCCTGAGAATACCATCAATGGAACATGTTAGCAACGGAGAAGTTTTAAAGAAACCTCATATATATATATATATATATAATTATTTTCAAAAATATGATTCCTTCGCTACATAAGAGTACTAATGTTTCATACAATTATAGATAACTATACTCGTTTCGAAAAACCCTCGAATTTTTTATTTGCCAATAATCAAATCAATCTCGAGGGAAAAAAAGGTTTTAAAAAAAAGAAAGAGCTACAAACATGAAAGTCTGTCGAAAAAAATCGCACAAATACAGGTTTGAAGCCCAAAGAAAAAAACCCGACACGAGTAAACAACTAACAAAAGAGCTCAATACAACCGTAGAGCAGACCTAGATACACCTAGTGAGCCAGACAAACCTACCTAGGTTTCACCTAAACGGATCGTCAAGGAAAGCCGACTTTTTCTGACGATCCGTTAGGTGAAACCTGGGTAGGTTTGTCTGGCTCACTAGGTTTATCTATATATTCTATCTATCTATCTATCTATCTATCTATATATATATATATATATATATATATATATATATTGGTTACTTATTATTTAAAAAAAAATGGAATGAACAGTGCAATTTTACTAAATATTGTGGAATTTCTCTCTTTGGTGTATATATATATATATATATATATATATATATATATATAGCGAGAGAGAGAGAGTGAGAGAGGTGGGGAGAGAGAGGGAGAGATAGAGACAGACAAAAGGAAAACTCTTCTTCACCGACGAGTTTTGTTCTCTGTTGGCCCTTATCAAGGCAACTGTATTCATAAACACAATATCGTTGCGTTTTCACAGGTTTAAGAACGCTCATAAATTTTCTTCTGGTTGTGAATATAATGGTAAATTATCCAGCATTCTAAACTAAAACTGTTATATACACACACACACATATATATATATATATATATATATATATATATATATATATATATATATATATATATATTTATATTTTTACTATATGGAAAAGAATTGTCCATAGAAATGTCGCAGAATATTAATCTTGATAAACGTCTATTTCACCAAAATTTTAGGTTACAGTAATATTTTTAAATAGTGATTTCTTAATTCTAAATTTTATTAGCTTCATATTAGTATAAAACGTTACGTGATCTTACATTTCATGACTAGCAAATATTTTCATTGTTTTTCTAATGAGCTACGATTCAATATTTGAACACTAGACATATTCATATTGTCTAAAAAAAAAGTATCGGTGAAGAAGTGTTTGTCATTTATCTAGAAAAGATATTCTGCAGGTCGATTTTGTCTTTTTTTTTGCTTATTTATTTACAGCTAAAAATGAACTGTATATATTGACATATTTGAATAATGATTTTCCACAATAAATTATTTAAAACACTGTATATTACGTATGTTATGTAAAGCATTTTATAGGACGATGAATGTCATAAGGGATTTATAGGATGATAAATGTCATAAGGCATTTTATAGGATGATAAATGTCATAAGGGATTTATAGGATGATAAATGTCATAAGGCATTTTATAGGATGATAAATGTCATAAGGGATTTATAGGATGATAAATGTCATAAGGCATTTTATAGGATGATAAATGTCATAAGGTATTTATAGGATGATAAATGTCATAAGGCATTTTATAGGATGATAAATGTCATAATTTTATAGGATGATAAATGTCATAAGGCATTTTATAGGATGATAAATGTCATAAGGGATTTATAGGATGATAAATGTCATAAGGCATTTTATAGGATGATAAATGTTTTAAATAAATTTATAGGATGATAAATGTCATAAGGCATTTTATAGGATGATAAATGTCATAAGGTATTTATAGGATGATAAATGTCATAAGGGATTATAGGTAATTTCCAGAATGCTTTTTGGATGTTTATTTATTTATTTATTTTATTTTTTAAGGGGACACTTTTGTTTCAAAATATATCTACATTACATTTTTTTGTCAAATTTGATTCTATAAATTGAAAAAAGAACACCTGAGCTTAACTTTTTACTTATCTGAAAGTTTAAAGATCTTCGTGTCATAAAAACAATTTGACATATAAGAATAGAATATTTTCTATGTAAGATAAAAACTGAATGAAACTTGTTAGTATATTGTTAGAAATAACTATATAGATGCATCTATTGTAATGACAGCAACCTAATGTTTAAGATTAAATTATTCAATTATCGATTAAGAAGAACATTAACAGTCTAATTTCGCAATTGCAAGAGATGTCTCTGCTGGACGCTCCCAAATCACAGATTTTAGTTAAAAATAATTCGTCCACAGAAAATTATGTTAAAAATATTGTGTTCAAGATTAATAAATCCATCCCCCTCTTCTCTCTCTCTAAAATCTATATATATATATATATATATATATATATATATATATATGTGTGTGTGTGTGTGTGTGTGTGTGTGTGTGAGTGTGTGTGTTTGTGACTTCAGTTAGTTCGTCCGCCACACCCTCTAAAATAGACCTACATTGACCGATCGAAACCAAATTTTGGAGACAAGTGCAAATAAGTAAGGGGGTACAAAATACAGTTTGTTTTACAAGAGTGCGTAGCTCAGTACAATAAATTTTCATTATTTTTTGGGAAAAAATAAAAGATTTATTATTTAATAGAAAATACTCCCACTATTTAAATAATATGATTAAAATAACAAATAATTAGTTAATAAAAGTTTTTATATATACAAGAATCCGGTTTCTAGCTCGCCCTGCATTTGCGAGAACTATAAACAAATCGCAAGATCAAACGCTTCAAAAAGTTAGAATTTGGCTCCAGAAAGAAATATTTACGCATGGCCAGTTGTATGTTGCATGCTCAAGAGTAAGAAATCTTAAGAATTTATTCTTCGCTATTAAAAAGGAAAAAGAAGATAAACAAATTTTCTTAAAAAATATTGTTTATCATGATGTCCTATAAAATTAAATTAAAGAAATTATTAAACCGCGAAATGGGTTTTTTGTTAAAGTATTTTTCCAAACAAATCAGCTTATTCAAATTTCATCGATTTATTTGCAAAACATCTAAGTTTTACGCTTAATAAAATGCTATTTGTTGACTAAGTGAAAAATGAAGATTGAAAAGAATGACTGAATTTAGTAAAGAAAAATATAAAAAAAATGTATAGCTTTATAAATAATGTTATTAACAAAATGAAAGAATAAAAGAAAATTGTTACAATGACACATTTTTTTTAAGCTTTTCACCCCAAGCAAGGCGGGAAGCCACTAGGACGCAAGGGGTTACAGAAGATTTGGAGCAAGATCAGATAGGAGTGATAGAGGAAAGGATGAGGAGAAGGGTAGTGGATAGATCAAGGCAATTGGAGATGTCGATTTACATTACATTTGAATAGTTGGAGATTATAGCTCTCAGGGAAACTGGAATAGGGAAGGGAGTTCCACAGGCGAGATGTGCGATATGAAGCTATTGGAGTAGAAGAGACGGCTACATTTAATAGTTTTGACAGTGAAAGGGTGAGAGCAGGATTCCAGCCTCGTAGGGCGCTTGAATTCATGAAGTCAGGGAACCAGCGAATGCAACTCCTCGGAGCAGTTGCCATGAAAGTATTTGTAAAAAAGACAGAGAGAGGCGACGGCGCGTCTGTGAGAAAGTGTCTGTAGACGAAATGCCAGATCAGGGCCAATTATATTGCATATCCGCCTCTGGAGCCTATCAAGAACCCCGAGGCAAACAGAAGGGGCTCCAGACCATATATGACAGCAATACTCCATGCAAGAGCGAATTGTTGGTTTGTAGATCTGAAGGATCGATTCCGTGGAGAACAATTTCCTGACGCGGCACAGAATGAATATATCAATATGTTTCTTTTATTAGATTTACGTAAACACAGGATTTATAACTATTGTTCACCCAATTCAATGGCTAAGTAACTCTCAAAGAAAAAAATATAGAATGAGAATATAGTAAGAGCGCATATGGAGTAAGGGTTGAATGTTATGAGGATATATACGATAGATAACGGTTGATCTTCTACTTGAAGATTGTTGGGAACAGGGAAGTATCTCATTGGGAAATCGTACTACAGTGCTACAGTTCTGAGGAAGAAGCTGTCGGTATAACTTACGCCGTACCAATGGAATATACTGCGACAAAGAGATAAAGAAGAATTAAACAGTTAGAACGTAAAACCGAACGATACTTATGAGAATAAATTTGAAAATTGTACTTGATGCGAGAAAGTAATGGTACTACTTTCCTTATCAGGAAACATTTGGCATTCATTGACTGAGAAGCCAGTACTGTTGACAGTTGAAATTTCTAAAATCTTTCTGTTAAAACAATTTCTCGGGAAAATAGGTTTGTCAAGTCCAGTAGCTGTTATCGCTCTTTCTATTATTGATTGGTATTTGCTTATCTCTTCTCAACCTCCGGATGAACATATCATTTGTCCTAATAATCATTCAAATTTTATTTTATATTATATTCAATAATGTTAATGATAATATTAGCCGTTTCCCTATAAGGAAACATTTAGCATTCATTGACTGGGCAGCCAGTACTGTTGTCGGTTGAAATTTATCAAATCTTTCTCCTAAAGATATTTTTCAGGAACGTAGTTTTCTCAAATCCTGTAGCTGTTATCGCTCTTTTCAATATTTATTGGGGTTTCCTTCCAAATCATTTTTTGGATTAGTGTGTACCGTCATTATCTGGATTATGTCATTATTTTCTCTGTGAATTTCATGTGCTATCCATTTTAGTTGTTGCTTCTGTTGAAAGTCCCCAAATTATGACGTTTCTGCCATTTCGTAAATCTCTAATGCCAGTCTACACTGCTCGAAGAAGGATGGTCCTCACTAAGACCTACAGTTTTTATTTGCCCAAAACCATTTTTAAACATTGATCTGAGAAAGAAGTTGTACACAACCGACAATATAAGTATTTCTAAACTAGTTTGGCGCCATGGATTGTATTCATATAAAAAATCTCAATCTGAGTAGACTATTTAAGAAAATGAATTGAGTTTTTAGGTTGTTTTCGTTTTGTAGCAATTTGTGGTGTTGAGCGAAACTAACACTATCGCAGCTCATTATATATTCAATTTGCTTATCACCTATCGTAAAATTATTAAATATGATTCATATACCGAAGTATTTGAATTGTTTAGTATTTACTAAATTCCACATCATGAATTTTTATGATGGATTCAGTTTAGGTGCCATCGATGCTTACATACTTATTCGAAATCATATTTTCTGCTTTTTTCTAGAGTCCTATTTCTTGGAACACTTGGCAATGGGTGTTGATATTTTTCAAGACCATTCTTATCCCATTCTTATGAAAAAAAATATTAAAGGAAAAAAGAGGCAATAAACCATAGCGTAAATAGTATTTAACGTAGAAAATGAGCGGAAGTCTTGAATCAGGAAGTTTAAGTAAGAAGTAATCAAGAAACACAGAGAAGCTGAAAGGATGAGTGTGCAAAGAAAATTTGCTATTCCATTTATTAAAAAGAAAGAATCGTATCCCAAAACCAAGGGAGGCGAAACAATGAGTGTGATTACGAACGCCCACAAAATTTCCCTTTGTTATTTTTCATTAGCTGACATGCGTCAAAAACTCCATTTCCGCTACTACCTGCTATTCCCAGCCCTTTAAATTTGCTTCGCTCTTGATTCGTTAAATGCACTTCTTTCTTTTGTCATTTGTTTCTTCTTCTTCTTCTTCTTCTTCTTCTTCTTCTTCTTCTTCTTCTTCTTCTTCTTCAGGATTTCCTTTCTAAAACTCTCGGATAATTTTCTACTTCTCTCTTCTCTACTTGTATCTCATCACCTCGTTGTCTCACTCTCTTTATTTCTTTCTAATTAACTTTCTTTCTTGCCTTCTTTTATCTCTTTTTTTTTCTTATTCGCTCGTCTCTTCTTAATACCTTGTCTGCTTGTCTGTTACACGCGTGTGTGTACGCGCCTCATCGCACGCCAATTCCGTTTTGACTGTTTCAACCACGCCTCCAGGATGGTTTTCTGTCTTTTAAATACATTTTAAAATGTTTGTTTATTTGTACATGAGAGAGTGTGTGAGTGTGTGTATTAAGGTGCTTTGTCTTGTGTTCTTTTCACTTTAGTTTTATTGCTAATACTTTTTTTTAACCAGTGTTTTCTTTCTTTTTTATATTTTTACATCTTGAAAGGCTTCGTTAGTTATATTTTTATTTATTTGATGACTGTTTTTTTTTTCTAAACTTTTTAGGTTTTCTTTTATTACTATTGGTTAATTTGTTATGTTGCTGTCAAATACAATTGGACCACATTTTTCTAATAAATAAGCAAATAAATAAATAAAAGCCAAACGGTTTAACTCTTGGTATCAGAAAGCTATACTCAATATGTACCCCTAAAAGAAATAACAGCTCCTACGAACGTATGATCCTGATGTAAAGCAGCAAACTCGATGTATAATGATTTGAGCCTCACCCAGATTATAGTTTCTAACATCCTTTCAAAATTCTTTAATTGCCATACCTCTCAGGACATAGGTTATCTTAACTTTCCAAAGATTCTTTCTTTTTCTTTGCTCTTAGTGTTCTTGGAAAAGATAGAAGAGTCGTTTGCCCGATGCTTCTACCGCCGTTTTGAATTTAGAGTTGATATATTGACAACTAAGGAGGCTTAAAGGTCTAGTAAACACTACTATTTAATCCGTAGTAGAAAATGAACGCAACAACATCGGTTACAATTTGAAAGCCTATGGATTTTTTTTTCACCCACGTATATTTACAAAAGAAAACCAGATATCCCAAACGAAAGCAACAAAAACGCTGCTTCTTCTTCTTCTTCTTCTTCTTCTTTGCAATTAATGTTTAGTCTTTTCTTCTTGCTTCCCTTGAGAAACAACTTCTATTATTTAATAGATGCAATTCTATTTTTTTGTTTTTAATTTTACTTATTTACCAATTTATTTTATACATTTGCTCTTTATTTTCATGTGAAAAAATACAAATAAAATTAAATGTGGACTTTTTTCTCTAAGTAGCGTACTTTATTTTTCAGTTTGCATTAAAATAAATAGCTATGTTAAGCAACATCAGAAGTATATTTGATATTTGCTTTTTACATTTTAGAAATAAATACAATAATATCTATATGGATTTTTTTTCACATTCCAGATTGATATCATCGAGCGTTTTGGAATTTAAAAAAAAAACTGCATCCAGAGCAAGTGTTTATTATCTGACTTCAAAATACATTTTTTACCAGATTCAAATCGTTAAGTCTTCTAATAGAAATGTTAGTCCGCTTTATCGTGCTAGACATTTTTTTCGCCTGAATCTATCTTACTTATTTATAAGTCTACCATTCTTAAATACATTGAATATTGCTGCCATATATGGTCTGGTGTTTCTGATATCAGAATTTACAAAACAAGCCAGACAGTTAACTGCATTTGCAATAAGCACTGCAAGTCGTTTGTTGACTTCAAGAGCCATTGTCGTCCTCACGTAAACTAAAAACCTCTCAGAGAGGATCATACTCATTGAAAGAGTCGACAGCCATTATGTATGTATGTAAGGTGATTTTGTACGTGAGTATTTTAATAGAGACAAGCTTACTAACAAGTATACCACGTCGAAGTGCACAGTGAATACTAAACATAGATGTAGCACAAAGCCGAAAGTAAGAGACACCCAATGAGGATCGAACTCAGTCGTAATTGATCTAACAAGACATTTTTGGTTAACCATTACACAACGTCGAAGTGTACATGCATGCATGTATTTACGTATGTAGGTGTATATGTGTATATGGGCGAGTGGTTAGAACGTTCGCTTTCTGACCATGAATCCCGGGTTCGAATCCCACCATGATTGATTTGTCAGGATGTTATCGATTTGGAGGGGGTGATCCCAGTATGTGGCACCTTTGGAAATTGCCTGAAAACCATGCCACGGGTTGACCCAAGCTTTGTGAGTGAAATTGGGTAAACGGAACTTTTGGGGACCGTCGAAGTTTGTGCTAGGACAAAGTCACAAATCATAGTGACAAGGGTTTGAGTGTGCTGGTCTTGTTCACGCTAGATAATACGCTCTCTCCCAGAAAGTGTAACTAAGGTCTTCTCAGAAGAGTTGCAGTATAAACCATAGGTTGTCTCTGCGGGTGTTGAACAAACACAAATGTGCCTAAGCGAGCGTCTGCAATAGGGATTGACTAACCGCCCTACTAGACGGGAATCCTCGAATACTAGTAATTAGTATGTGTGTGTATCATTCCAATTTTCTGCTTTAGGCTTTAAATATTTGCTTAATTTCATTAAAACACAATTTATGTCTTGCAATGATTTCTTGTAATGGTCATGCAAGACAACGAAGTGACAACAATCATGTATGTACGTATCTATTTAATATATATATATATAACTATGTTTATACTCTGCTAACATTTTATGTTGGCATGGAGTGGAAAAATTATATTGAATCAATTGCTAGGTCTTCGGCAAGGAAAGTTGTTTTACTGTGTCATGCCAGACAATATTTATAAGGCTACTATTCGACCTTGCTTTAAATATTGCTGCCACATCTGGTCTGGTGCTACTGCTATATACTTAGAGATCCTTGATAAAAATGTAAAAAATCAGTGCCAATATTATTCGACCTGACCTGGCATATCGGCTTCAGTGATTTTCACACCGCCGTAACGTAGCTTCCCTGTCACTTTTCTATAAATATTTTCATGATAATTATTCTGATGAACTTGCCTCTATGGTACCAAGATTTTATAAATTTTGAGCGCTATACTAAATTGGTGTTAAAGTCTCACCAGTTTACTGACGAAATAGTTTTCGGTAAGTTCTATGCTAACAGTGTCTTTTCTTGCACTTCTTGCCCGTGGAGCTCTCCTCCTTGCTTTCCAGTCAACTTTGATGTTCAAAGATGTAGATGCAACGTCTATCATTATCTCCCGTCATCTTAATTCCTCTTCTTTTATTGTTGTCGCTCTTTACTGGTTTTACTTTACTTATGTTCTTTCACACATTGTAACCCTCTCTTGCGTCTTAGTAGTTTTACTGTCTTACTTGAGGTGAAATGATTAAAGAAAAGCACAATTCTCGATTCAATTGCTTATAGATGCTGTTAAAAAGTTTTTGTAATAAAATATCCTCTGAATATTGATCTAAATTATGATATTTTTATTGTTAAATCGAATCTGTTCATCATGTCCAGGTTCTCATACAACTACCGAAGTTAAGAAACGCTCAGTCTGGTCAGCATCTAGATGGAGCTGAGTTTCTATTCAAGTCGGGTTCGATATATTCACTTACGCGCAAATAACATTGAGAACGGTATGAATCCATCTCATCTACCCCCAGATATGATTAAATTAGTAAACCTTGAATTCATAAAAGTATTATTATCTTTAAAAATTCTTACTATTTAAATATATTTTCTCTCTTTAAATATTCTGCTAAAGGTTGATAACCCGTAAAAACTTTCAATCAATCAATTGATTCCATTAAATTGATATCTGATTTTTCTCCCTCACTAAACCTCAAAATATTTCAGTAATATTGCAGAGTGAGTGCCACCATCACAACGTCTAAATGATTAATCACAAGAATGAGATATCTGGTCCACTGACCATTTCTATGGCCACTTAGTAACCAGTGAAAGGTTATCACGGTCGGGATGTCCGTTCGGTAATTAATTCTTTGATGTATATTGTAGTGGCAGGATCAATGGATATGTCACTACAGTTTGTCACAGCATGCTGCTAATATGATAAAATAGGAAGTTGGAAGAAATATTTAGATGAGGTTAGTTTGTTTAATGGTGCTCTGAATAAGAACCGTAATGGAGATAGTGATGGTAATATACAAATCGATATAACGAGGAGATGCAGTATATTGATTACTCTGTTATCAGAAATGACTATGAGAGTGATGCTAGTCTTTCTATCAGTAATGCAGATATCAAAATTATTGAACGTACTTTTTCTTCTTCTATATGCCATGTCACTTTAGGCCTTGGACGATCATGGTTCTCCATTTTCCTGTTCCTTGTAGCTCTTAGTAAATTCCTTTCGTTATCTTTTCTAATCCCCGTTCTGCCAACCATAGACACAAGCTCGCCGCTTTCCTTTGTCCCTCTTGCCTTCAACATACCTTGTGAGTGTTAAATTTTCTAAGCCCTTTTTTTCTTATTATATGTTCTAGAAATTTCAACCCATTTTCTTTTGTTAGGTATAAATATCTTTTTGTTTCCAGCTTCCCAGTTTGTAATTTCTATGTTGGCCTAGATCAATGGCGTAGTCCAATGGATGTCGTTATAGACTTAGCTCTCAGACTAAGGCTCTTGACTCACCTACACGTCCGTCGGTATTTATGACGGACACCAACCAATCATATTCCTGTGTGGTGGAATATGTATGCATATTCCATTATATCATATATATATATATATATATATATATATGCACACACACACACACACACACACACACACACACATATATATATATATATATATATATATATATATATAGAAAAATTGCAAATTAAAAAATAATGTTTTTTTACGAAAGTATTTATTTATTTTTATATATATATATATATATATATATATATATATGTATGTCCCGGAAAGGGATATATTTGAACGAAGTAGCTAAGTGGTTTTGGCTAGCAGTAATCGACTGGTACGTGTCGTAGTCGCAGGTAAGAAGGGTAGATCAATGGTGTAGTCCAATGGGCGTCTTTATAGACTTAGCTCTCAGACTAAGGCTCTTGACTCTCCTACACGTCCGTCGGTATTTATGACGGACACCAGCCAATCATATTCCAGTGAAGGGGAACACAGGTGTACGCATATTCCATTATATCATCTACATATCTAATTTTGTTAAGATTCCGTCCGCCAGTACTGAATCCTGGGAGAACTTCTTATTCTCTAAGAATCGCCCCTCTGTATAGGTTAAAAAATCCCGGTACGAAGACTCACCCTTGTAATACACGCCTTTCTATTTCTGTATATTCATTTTATATCCATATGCATATAATTTTCTCGAAGTATAAGTTCTAGATTATGTGATTTTTTTTTATGATGCTATTTTTGCTTGGTTTGACCTTATGTATTTATTTATGAAAATCTTTGTTTTGGAAAGTTCTGCAAGGATGTAGACAATACTTTTAAAGTATTTTGTAATTTCTAATATGCTGTAAACCTCAATACTATTTTGATATTCAGTATTTGTTCTAAAAAATATGTGAAGTCTAATGAAAATCAGCTTATATTCATACAACGACATTACTAAAATTACAGTTAAGTACTGTATTGGTAACTTTTTGGATTTCCTCTTAAAAAATCTTAAAGACAAACTTTAACTTTCAAAATACCTACAATAAGGTGTATTCTTTCATAATACATTGTCTAACAAAAAATTATTAGATTATAAAAATCAAATTTGGAACAAATAGAAACAGAAAAGTATTCAATCTTAGTTTTATCCATCTAAAACATTAATGAATTTTAAAGTAATAATTTTATCGCTGACTACAATCATCTATTGTACAGGTAGTTGTAGACATTATTTATTTATTTTGCTATTTAGAAAGACTCTGAGAATACCATAGAACGAACAGGTGAGCAAGAACAAGGTTATTTATACATTACATCAGGAAGAATCATTTGAAAGAAGGGCTTGGAAAACCTGATACTCCCAAGAAGACAGATTGAGGGAAAGCGAGACAGAGTAAAGCAGCGCGTAACATACTTGGTAGACTTGAGAAAATGGATGGTAGAACAGGTTCTGGGAGAAATAACAAAAAGACAAAAAGCATTATGAGGCAAAAGTGACAGAAAGATGTGGAGGGTCATGATCGCCTAAAGGGTTACACCATATAAAAGAAGATACTGTTAATTGATGTTGCTGCAGATCGGAAAAGAGTCACAGTTATGACAAAAATGATGATGGTAATGTTTCGATTTCATCCAAGATCATCTTCAGGGGCAAATTGCTATGACAAAGAATTAATGTATTTGACAGTTCTGAATGTTGTGCGTACGAATAAATACGTTCGGTTAATTCTAAAATCTTTACCGCTATGTAAGAGAGGTAACTTAATTTATATTATAAAAATCGAAATAACGTCTTTTAAAACATTCTGTTACAACTTTAGTTTTTCAACAATTAAAGTTAGATATATTAAAACTTTGTTTTTTTTTATTTTAGAAGTTTGTTACTATACTCATAATTAATTTTATTTATTGTTGGTCGTGATTATTTTATATAAAGGGCTTCCAGAATTTAAAGATTTTTTTCGTGGTGGAGTATACATGTATTATCGATTAATATTTCTCTAAATCGTAAATGTAGACAGGAATGTTCCTTTAAATGTTGTGCAACCGAACTAGAATCCAACATATGAAGTGTAATACTCTTCGATAGGTTGTTGTCGTAACGCCGTCATATATATTTACTTCCTATTCAAACCATAACAATCTGATCAGAATTTTAAAAATATTCATTTATTACAAATATATACATACTTCTAAAATATTACTCGCTTACTTTTACTTCACCAGAATTTGAATTATAGCACTTGTGTCCTCCACATTAACTTTTCAACCACCTGATGAATATTGATGAACGTTCACAAATTCAAAAGCAATGATAAACCAATGACATCCATGCTCCTGTACATAAACATGTGCAACAAAACAAATCTTATATTTGGCATCAGAGGACGAGAGTTGTTGCATAAGAATAGTGTTTCTTGCCTTTATACATACATACATATATATATATATATATATATATATATATATATATATATATATATATATATAATATAATATAATATAATATAGTATAATATAAAAGGCTCAAACACTAATATTCCATGGTTATAATTTATTACATTGCAATCGTAATCACGATCCAATTCATCAGACCTAAAAATTCAAAACTTTTCAATCCAATTCATCAGACCTACAAATTCAAAACGTTTTCACTTCCGGTAGCCGCTTGCGTCTTGGTGGATTATCGTTTTTTTCTGAAGCTTTATTCAGCTAATTACAGTATACTCAGCGTTCTTCAGTTCGCTAGTAAACAAATTTTAACTTTCAGGTGAACACAGAAATTTTGCCTTTGAAAATGATGAACAGTGCTATATGTGCTTTGAAAAAGACAACGACCTGATGTTGACATTGTGCTAATGTCGAAAGTTCTCGGAATGAACAATCAGAAAACTTGTGATCAGCAAAGTTCAAATTATAGTATGAAGAAGTATAACGGCAAATGATATGGCAGTGATCGAACCCACAAAATGGCGAATTTCATCAATATTAATAACAGTGATTGAAGGTTCAAAATGGCCAATTACGATAATTTTTTTGCATATCGTTTTTATTGATGATTCTTATGTAATTATGAGAATCAAAAAACATCAACTAAAATCAATTTTCTGCAATGAAAATAACAGTAATCAGACCCTTAAAATGGTGGATTACATTTAGTTTTTTACATACCCATTTTAATGCTGTTTCTTATGTAGTTTCAGGCATAGAATCAGAAAACCTCAATTAAAATAAATTTCCCCCAATATTAATATTAATAATCATACCCTCAAAATGGCGAATTACAAATAGTAATTTACATACCCATTTTAATAATGTCTCTTATGTAGTTTCAATTTATGCTAAGCAGTTATTAGACATACGTGTATATACTTTATGCTAAGTAATTATTAGACATACGTATATATATATATATATATATATATATATATATATATATATATATATATATATATATATATATATATATATATATATATATATATATATCGTTATATATATATATATATATATATATATATATATATATATATATATATATATATAATCGTTATAATATATATATATATAGTAACGATTATATATATATAGTAACGATATATATATATATAGTAACGATTATATATATATATATATTATATATATATATATATATATATATATAATATATATATATATATATATATATATATATATATATATATATATATATATATATATATATATATATAAAGTAACGATTTTAAAATTTTTGTGCGTTCTTAGATAATATAGCCCTTAGAGGGCTACTGTTAAAGTAAGTTTATAATTTTCCAGTTCCACCTTGGGTATCGAGGAAGAATTGATCTCCTTTTTCACCTTCTTTTGACCAACATTATCGCATTTTTTTTTAAATTTTATTTTTTACCTCCTATTTCAATAAATATTTTATTTTAATTCTTTAAATATAATTAATTTATTGTTTTTCAGTGAGAGACATACTGCAATTCTTAATTATTTATTTTTTAGTTTGAATTCTGGGGACGGAAGCAAAACAATTAATATTAAAATTAAGGAAAATTAAGACATTAAAAAATAACATTTAATAAAAATGAGAAAGGTACCTATAACTATTAGGTACCTATCTTATTTACGGTATTATTTTAATTATTAATTTTTATATTAGTTGTGAATTTTTTCATAACTGACATATAAATATTAATAATAAATAAATATAAGGTCATAAATTACAACTGAGTAGTGATTACGATGCTCACAGGTGCCACATATTTCGGCCTTGTGCTACATCTAAGCCACGCTTAGTAAATCACCCTACATACATAATGGCCGTCGACTCTTTGGACGAAAAAGACCATCACTGAGATTTTTTATCACTTTTTTTATTTCAAACGATTTGTTGTGCTTATTGTAAATGCAGTAAACAACAATGGCTAAATTCTTTTTTTGTGTTGCTCATGGTGTTTCATGTAACGGGTAAGACTAAACTGATATTAGCAGGTTTTGGCATAATCTTTATTTTATGTTATTTTCAGCACAATATTGATCATAGTTTGAGACTGTCTACCAATATAATAATGGGGCTTTTTATAACATTAATCACATATAATTTGAGGTGAATCAAAGATTTATAGAATCTTTTGCTCAACTTTTTGACATTTTCCTTTTGTATGTTTGAAGATATTCATGAAGTAAATTCCCTGATATTGATCAATGCAACAAGAATGTGGCAAAACATAGTCTGTAAATAAAAAAATACAAACGAATGTAAAACAAGTTTGTGTCTTTTCACCAGAACTATTCAGCTTATATAGCAAAGCGATTCTGACAGATTTAGAAGCCCTATTAAGATTTGTATTGGTGGTCATAATCTTGACAATATATGATATGCACATAATACAGTTTTTATAACAAACATAAAGAAAACTATAGAATATCCTACAGATTCAAGTGAAGCTATGAAAGAAGAATGTACTAATCATTGATTGCAAGGAGACAGAATGTCTTCTGACAGTTCTCATCAAAAGGAAACGCATAGAATGCAAATTAAAATTGAGATCGAAATACCAACAAAGCATTGAGAGTATTTCAACAGAGTATGTAATGTGCGGCATCGATGTCCAACAGAGCATTGAGACAGCGAAAGTGGCTTTTCAAAACCTAAACAAATAAAAGAATACTGAACAGTTATGTAATATCAGTCTTCTTATACGTCAGTGAACCCTGGGCAAAAGCCTCACAGAAAATGTTAGAAGAAGAGAACTGAAGCAACAGATATATGTTTATACAGAAGGAAGCTAAGAATGCAATGGAAAAAATGTGTGAGCAACGATGAAGTTTTAGTGAAAATCGGAACAAAAGATACAGTTGAAATTTCTAAATCACATAATGAGGAAAGAATGCGGTGTATCAGTGGTTGAGTTTTCATTTGAATGAAGCGACCAATATCCCTAAAAATTTACTGTGCCATGCTAAACAATTTGTCTCTCCGGAATCAATCTTACATCGAAAATTCTGTGGATAGTGTTACCACATCCGTTATGGAGATCCTGCTATATGTTTTTGAGATTCTTGATAAAATAAAAAGTAGAATCATAAATGTTATTGGTCCTGGCATGACATCTCGGATTCAATCAAATATACACCATACTAATGTAGCTTACCTGTGACTTTCCTATGAATATTATCATGACAATTGTTCTTATGAGGATTCCGATATTGTACCTAGATTTAATGGCATTGCCTAGATTTAATGGCATTGCCTAAATTTAATGGCATTGCCTAGATTTAATGGCAATAGTATTTTGGCAACAATGACTCATCAATTATTATTTAATTAGTAAGATGCAACCACAAGTTCTCTGCTAACAGTTTCGTCTCGCGCACTTTTCGTTGGTGGATATCTCTTCAGGCTCCATGCTTTTCCTCGAAATTTCATAAAATATTTAAATCCAATGTTAATCTTTATCTACTGACTTCCTGATCCCTCTAATTTTATTTTTCTCTCTCCTTAATAATGTGTCTCTCTTTCTGATTTTTTCACACTCAGAAACCCACTCATGTAATAATTTGTCGATAGTTATACTGACACTCACACACCCATAAGCGGGGATGAACATAAACATAAACACCTACAAATGCGTGTGTATGTGTGTGTGGCCGAATAGTTAATATGTTCGATCCCCATACCTGATTCAAATCACACCGTAATCGATTTGCAGTTTTCAGGCTGTGGATATGATCGCAGCGTGTGAGCCTTTCGAAAGATTCTGGAAACCATATCACCTATTCAGGACATATTCTGAGGAAGACTAGGTTGATGGAATTGTTTCTAGAACTTTGTGCCGGTGATTTGGGAATATTGGAATGGTGCATGGTATGACGTTCATGTGCCTGTTTTATGTATACATATATATATGTTTATACGTTTGTATATATGTATTGATGCGTAGTCGAGTGGTTAGAGGGATTGATATACTGCCTTCACATACGGATTCAAAATTCGCCACGATAAATCAAGTGACTTCTGTAAGAGGAGGCAATGTTGGCATCGAAGCAATATTCCTTTGAGTGAAATTGGTTAGATGTAATTATTTGTCTATAGTTGGGAGGACACTCGCACACTCATACACAGAGATGTGCATAAGCATTGATAGCTATAAATGCGTATGTATGTGTATGTGGCCGAGAAGTTAGAACGTCCGATCCCCAATCCTGATTCGAATCACACCATAATCGATTTGAAATTTTAAGCCTGTGGATATGATCTCAATTTGTGATCATTTCGAAATTTTCTGGAAACCATACCACCTATTTAGCACATATTCTGAGGGACACTTGGCTGATGGAATAGTTTGTAGAGCTTCGTGCCGATCATTTGAAGTATTGAAACTTTTGGTAGTATTGAAACTACATTATATGTCGTTCATGTTTCTATTTTTATGTATTCATGGTTGTTTATGTTTAATCATGTGATGTCGAGTGATTATGCTTATACACATTTGTATATATGCCACTGATGCGTGAAATGTGAGCCGAGTTGGTTAGAAGCGTTTTCAAATTTGCGGTTTAAGTGCTGAATGATGCGTCGTCATACTGATTCCAGTTTTGGGTCTAAATAAACCATGATTAATCAAGACCGAACATCTGAAGCCCGCACCTAGAACAAAAAAAATTTGCCAAGCTTTAGTTAGAATTATCAAATTATTATACATTTGTGTGAAATGTTTGGGTAGATTGTAACATGGCCAAGAAAGGGTGTTTTTTTAAGAGGTGATAAATATAACATATATATATATATATATATATATATATATATATATATTATATATTGAAATATATATATACATGAAATATATAATTGAAATTTGATGTAATCAGTATAGATATTTGAGAGGAAATCACACACATCCACAGTCCGGTGTTTGAAAATTGACACATATACAACTGAGTATGTATGTGTTTGTGTCCGAGTAGTTAGTACGTTTGATCCCCATTCCTGATTTGAATCACACCATAATCGATTTGCAGTTTTCGGCCAATGGACACCATCTCAACCTCTGAGCCTATCGAATGTTTCTGGAAACCATACAACCTATTGAGGACATATTCTGAGGGACACTAGGTTCATGGCATACTTTGGAGAACTTCATGACAAAGGGTTCCGAATTATTGGAATTTCGCATTATATGTCATTCAAGTGTCTGTTTTATGTATTCATGTACATATGTTTATACGTTTGTATATATGTATTGATGCATAGTCGAGTGGTTAGAGCTTTTGATTTGCGGCATTCACATGCTGATTCCAAGCTCGCCCTGATTAATAAAATGACATCTAGAAGAGTAGGCGATATTAGCAGCGAAGTATTATTCCGTTGAGAGAAATTGGTTAGATGTAATTATATGTCGATTGTTGGGAGGACACTCACACAGACATACGCAGAGATTAACATAAACATTAACACCTATAACTGCGAATGTATGTGTGTGTGTCCGAGTAGTTAGTACGTTTGATCCCCATTCCTGATTCGAATCACACCATAATCGATGTTAACTTTTCAGGCTGTGGATATGATCTCAGCTTGTGAACATTTCAAAAGGTTCTGGAAACCATACCACCTAGTTAGCACATATTCTGAGGGACACTTGGCTGATGGAATAGTTTGTAGAAATTCGTGCCGATCATTTGGAAGTATTGGAACTACGCATGATATGTCATTCATGTGTCTGTTTTATGTATACATGTATGTATTTTTAAACGTTTGTATATAAAAATTGACAACTACAACATAGTCGAGGTTAGAGTTCCATGCCCATTCTGAATCACGGCCAAATAAAACATACTTATTCGAAAGGAGCCTTTCCAAACGATTAATCAAGTGTCATACATGTGTATGTTTTATGAAATTTTGAGAATTTTGTATGTATATTTATACGTTTGTAGATATGTCTGTTTTATGTATGTATTAAGCATGTTTATACGTTTGTAGATATGTATTGATGTGTATACGAGTGGTTAGAGCGTTTGATTTGAGGCCTTCACATACCAAACTCGCCACGTTTAACCAAGTGACTTCTTAAAGCAGAGACGATGTTAGCATCGATGTAATATTAATTTGAATGAAATTGGCAAGATATAAACAGCAGTCGATAATTGTAAGGACACTCACACGCTCATACACTGCATTTTGCATATAAATAGACAAATACAACTGCATATGTATGTGTGTGTGGCCGACTATTTTGTACGTTCCATCCCCTTTCGTGATTCGAATCAAACCCTAATAGATTTGCATTTTTCAGTTTGTGGATATGATCTCAGCGTGTGAGACGTTTGAAAAATTCTGGGAACAATACCACCCATTGAGGATATATTCTAAGGGACACTAGGTTGATGGAATAGTTTGGAGAAATTCGCGCCGATCATTTGGAAGTATTGGAAGAACACATGATATGTCGTTCATGTGTCTGTTTTATGCATTGATGTATGTATGTATGTTTATAAGTTTGTATATATATCTTGATGCGTAGTCGATCGGTTACAGGGTTTGAGTTGCGGCCTACACATCCTGATTCCAAACTCGAAACGATTAATCAAGTGACTTCTGAAAGGTGACGCTATGTTAGCATCGAATTAATATTCGTTTGAGTGAGATTTCGCCACGATAAAGATATAATCATTTGTCGATAAATTGTTTATTAAGAGACACTCACACACACACACACTGTGATTTGTCCCCGAATAAAAATTGAGAAAAATATAATATTGCAGTATGTATGTATGTGTGTGTGGCCGAGCAAGTTAGTATATGTTCGATCCCCATTCCTGATTTGAATCACTACCAAATCTATTTGCATTTTCGGGATGTGGATATGATCTCAATTTGTGATCATTTCGAAATTTTTCATTCAATTGGGTACATGTAATTATTTGACGATTATCATTTTTTAAGGAGGACCTGACACACACACATCCACAGTCCGGTGCTATTCATGAAAATTCGACACCTAAAGCTGCGTATGTATGTGTGTGTGTCCGAGTAGTTACACAAACACACGTTTGATCCCAATTCCTGATTCGAGTCACACCATAATCGAACTAAAATTTTTCAGGCTGTGGATATGATCTCAGCTTTTGAACATTTCAAAAGATTCTGAAACCATACCGAACATATGTAGCACATATACTGAGGGACACTTGGCTGATGGAATAGTTTGTAGAACTTCGTGACGATCATTTGCAAGTATTTGAACATTTTACCGCATGATATGTCGTTCATGTGTCTGTTTTATGTATTCATGTATGTATGTTTATACGTTTGTATATATGTATTGATGAGTAGTCGGTTGATTAGCCCGTTTGATTTGCGGTATACATATGCAGATACCAAACACGTCACTATTACGCAATTTCCTTCTGAAATGTGAGTCGATGTAAGCATCGAAGTAATATTCCTTTCAATGGAATTGGTAAGATGAAATCATTACTCGATACTTGTCTGGACACTCACACACTCGCACATAGTGGTTTGCATAAAAATTAACATATACAACTGAGTGTGTATAAAGCTATTTTTTTGTGGTCGAACACTAAAAAATACGTTCGATCAGCATTTTCTTGTAATGAATCACACACTAATCAATTTGCATTTTTCATACTGTGAACATGATGTCAGTGTGTGAGCCTTTGAAAGTTTCTGGAAACCATACCACCTATTGAGGATATATACTGAGGGACACTTGGCTGATGGAATAGTTTGTAGAACTTCGTGACGATCATTTATGGGTTTAATGAGGCGACCATTAAATTCCTTATTCCTCGTCTTCTTGGGTCCCTATAAGAGCTTTTCAAAAGGAATGCACCCAATCTTTTGGGCATGCTAATCTGCCGCCCTCTTATCTGCCAGAAGTCTTCTGGCGAAACCAAACAGGTCGGAGATAAACGAAGCCCTCTTCCTGGCCCGCTCTTTCCTCCGGCGACGATGTCCTTCTGCTCTTCGCAGGTTTTTCAGATTCTGTCTTAAAATATTTCTCAGTTCCGAGAGGGCTGATCGCTCTTTTTTTCACTGGCGGCCTTAAATAGTTTCTTGAGGATCTTAATTCCTCGCCTTACTTCTCTTATCCTTCCTTCTCAGTGTAGATTTTATTTCGTTTTTTCAATGTGGCTGAAACGCTCTGATCCGTAGCTGACGATAAGTTTACTCGTGGTTTGAAGTCGTCGGTCTATGTTACCTGCAGACTACATTGGATTATAATGCATAGGTCTTCATCAAAATCGCCCCAAGCTTTCTTTGTTGTTTGCTGGGGGCCATTTAATCCGCTTAGAGACTGCTCTGTCCGGCAAGGTCTGACTCCACACTGGCTGATGCTGGGCGCTGTGGTTTGTCACCGGACCTGCTCCACCACCGTCTTACTTGGTGTAACACCTATGCGTTGTGAGTTCTCGGCTACTACTGCACATTTCATCTTGGCCTGGTGTATTTTTAGGCCACGCTGATTCTTGCACGTCTTTCCACAGTGGCATATTGAGTCAGATGTCATGGGGCTTTGCTGTGGTCGTAATCGTTGTATCCGTCCTACCGGGGATCTCATGCTCTCCCCCACCTCTCGGGATCCCCTGGGGGTATGTATTCCTTGTTCTACCTGTAGCATGAAACTGGGATCTCTTTAGAACAAAAGAGATATGTCATTAGGGGTGCGAACCTTGCAGTCTCCGGAATAGCCGTATTTCCGGCTTTTCAACCTTTTGTCACAGAGTCTTTCCTCAGTCATCAGCCAGACCATTCCTGGTAGTCACTGTTGAAAACAGATTTAAAATTATTAAAATACCCCTTTAAATGCCAAATCTAGATGCGTCGTCAGTGTTGTTGCTCCCATGTCACTAGAAGATTCGGGTCTAAATAAACAACAGACTTCTTCGATGGACGACCCGACCGAATATGATCAGTATTCGACCCGCACCTAGAACAAAAATTTGCGACTAGCTTTAGTACGTGCATTATATAATTTGCCCCAGTAGACAACAACCAATCAAGACTTCGCTTGGGCTATTCGATGTTATAGATTAGGTAAGCATAGTTGTATAGATCATCCTACATGCGGCCAAGAATGGCTGTTTTTTGGAAAAATAGAAGAAAACAAACCAATAAATATACACAAATATATATACATACATACATATATATAGATAGATAGATAGATAGATAGATAGATATGTATATATAATATGAAATATAAAATATGAAATTGAGAAGATGTAATCAGTGGTCGATATTTGAGAGGACACTCACACTCACACACAGTGGTTTGCATAAAAATTAACATATACAACTGAGTGTGTATGTGTTTGTGGCCGAGTACTTAGTACGTTCGTTCACAATTTCTAATTTGAATCACACACTCATCGATTTGCATTTTTCATGCAATGAACATGATCTCAATGTGTGAGCCTTTGAAAGTTTCTGGAAACCATACAACCTATTGAGGACATATTCTGAGGGACACTAGGTTCATGGCATACTTTGGAAAACTTCATGACAAATGGTTCCGAATTATTGGAAGTTCGCATTATATGTCGTCCAAGTGTCTGTTTTATGTATTCATGTACATATGCTTATACGTTTGTATATCTGTATTGATGCATAGTCGTGTGGTTAGAGCTTTTAGTACGTTCGATCCCAATTCCTGATTCGAATCACAACATAATAGATTTGCAGTTTTCAGCCTCTGTATGTTATCTCAGTGTTTGAGCTTTTTGAAATTTTCTTGAAACCATACCACGAATTGATGACACATTGTGAGGGACACTATGTTGAGGGAAAGGTTTGTGCCGATGATTTGGAAGTACTGGAAGTATGACATCTGGAAAAGCAGGCGAAATTAGCCTTGTAAAATTATTCTCTCAGAAAAGTTGGTTAGATGTAATTATTTGTCGATAGATGTGAGGACACTCACACACACATAAGCCGGAATGAACATACAAATTAACACTTACAATGGCGTATATATGTGCGTGGCGTGTATTTATTACGTTCAATCCCCATTCTTGATTCGAATCACACAATAATCGATTTCCACTTTTCATCTTGTGGATATGATCTCAGCGTGTATTTTCGAAAGTTTCTGGAAACCATGCCCCTATTACGGACATATATTGAGGGACACGCTACTCATGGAATAGTTTGGAGAACTTCGTGCAGATGATTTGGAAACATTGAAAGTACGCATGGTATGTCGTTCATGTGTCTGTTTTATGTATTCATGTATGTATGTTTATACGTTTGCATATGTATTGATGCGTGGTCGAGTGGTTACGGCGTTTGATTTGCGGTCTACACATACTGATTCAAGACTCGCTACGATTAATCAAGTGACTTCTGAAAGGGGAGGCCATGTTAGCATCGAAGAACTAATAATTTGATTGAAATACTGTAGATGTAATCATTTGTCGATAGATGTGCGGACATTGACGCCCCTGGATACACAGTGATGTGCGTGGAAAAAATGATACCTAAAACTGTCTGTATGCATGTATGTGTGTGTCTGAGTAGTTAGTACGTTCGATCCCCAATCCTGATTCGAATCTCACCATCATAGATTTGCAGTTTTCAGGCTCTGTATATGATCTCAGCCTGTGAGCTTTACGGAAGTTTCTGGAAACCATCCCACCATATTCTGAGGAACATTAGTTTGATGGAATAGTTTTAGAACTTCGTGCCGATGATTGATTAGGAAGTCATTGTTTGATGTAATCATGTGGGTATGTTTATACATGATATGTCGAAATATGTGTCTGTTTTATTACATACTTATTCCAAACTCAATGATTAATCAAATGACTTCTGTATGTTTATTCATTTTTATATATGTAATCATTTCGATAGATGTGCGGCGGACACAGTCAGTGATGTGCGTAAAAAATGACAACTAAAACTGCGTATGATTTGCGGTATTCGTTCGATTATTATTCCAAATTTGCAGTTTTCAGCCTTGTATATGATTCAATCAAGTTTGACATTGTAATTAGGATGGAACGATGCCGAATATCGAAGTAATATTAATTTGAGGAAATTGTTTAGATGTAATGCATAGTGGTCGATAGTTGTTTGGACACAGACACAGCCCATACGCTAAAGGATGTGCATATAAATTGACAAATACATTGTCGTATGTATGTGTGTGTGGCCGAGTAGTTAGTACATTCGATCTCAATTCATGATTTGAATCACACCATAATCGATTTGATTTTAAAGTCATACCATCTATCATAAGAATGGATCCCAATGCAGATGTACACAAGCCATGAATGCACAAACACTAAATAATTTTAAGACTGATTAGTATATATATATATATATGTGAAATTTGTGTATATAGATGACGAGTAACTTAATAACTATATAATCATTTGTCGATAGTAGACACACACATACATACGCAGCAGTTTAGTAATTTTATGTCCCAATAGAAGAAAACATCCTAATTCATGCAATTATATATATATATATATGTATATATATGTGTGTCAGTGTCCCGCAAATATATCGACAAATGATTATATCTACCCTTAAATACTCTTTTTTTCGTTCAAATGAATAATACGTTTATATTGATGCTAGCATCGCCTCCATTTTTAGAAGTCACGTGATTAATCTGAAATGCGAGTTTGGAAACAGTATGTTTAGGCAGCAACCAAACGCTCTAACCATTTCGCCTACTTGTAAGAATGATTTTGAAATAAATTCCTACTCAGTCATTTTGGATATATACAAACGTATAAATATATATACATATATATATGAATACATAAAATTTAGAAACATGAACGACATATCATGTATATTAAAGTTCCAATACATACAAATGATCGTTCTTATTATAATAAACGATTATGTCTGGACGGAGTTTGAGGACGATATATATGTTGGGAATTTTAAATGTTGCCTGAGATCAACTGAAATTTGCCAATCCGACGCGGACGATAACAGTGAATGGGATCCTGCAACCTTCTTACTCGGCTTTGCACCTGCTTTAACGAAGCGGATAGCCTTCTTTCTGGGATGAGTTTATTACCTGTAAAGCTTCAGTGATAATGAGTGCTATCGCCTCTAAAACCTTGTCATGACGCCACCGATAGCTCCCCCTCTGTCAGAGATGTTCTTCACCCGCTTAATATGTGTTGCAGTGATCCCTCCCGAACACAAGGGCACTTTGGGTGAATCAATTTTCTCCATAGGTGTAGGTTGGTCGCGCTTGGTAATACGTCGTACACCATCTGAACCAGGAATCTAGATCGGCTGAAGTCGGTATTCCAAAGATCTAACCACGGCACTTTCCCACCTGGTCCACGCGCCCTGCTGGCTATAACCTGCCATTTTGTCGTCCGCATTTCCGCCATCCCCTGATCTGATTTTCGTCCTCTATCAGGTGTTGACATTCCTTCACGGTTCTTTTTCCGAATTTGTAGGAGGGAATCAACCTCAGGCCTGCTTTGCCCTGTGCGACTGAACCCATTATTGCTTTTTACCCTCAGATTCCCTTGTTGCGATAGTTAGTTCCTTAGTAGCACTCCATTTTCTGCCAGTCTTGATCTCAATTCCTGCACCTGATACTTTGGGATTCTGGAGTTTCTATTCTGGTAGCTTTTCCTTGTCCGTGACACCATGAACTCCTCAACTAGTCCTCTGAATGGCAGCTGGATGGCATTGGATGATCCATATATGTTGCGCTGCTTAAGCACCGAGGTAATTCTAACCATCTACGGAGGACTTTGGTAGCTTTTTCTCTAAAGTCTCCAGAGTCGAGATGGAAACGCTACATGTCTGGAGGGCCATAATGCTCGTGGGAGATTCCAAATTGATGGTATTGCCAGGCTTTGAAGCGCCCCTGGCAATCCTGATTTATCTATTTTCGCCAGCCACGAGTCAAAATCAGTATGTATAGCTTCGATAGTGGTGTGTCCTTCAGAGCATTACAAAAGGATTTACCTCAGACTTTTAACAGGCTTATCGGCCAACGTCGAATGGCTCTCCTTCTATTGTGAAATAGTGTTTTACCACTGAGCTTTTTTATTACCACTGATCTACATTTGTTTGGCTTGAAATTCATTCCCTGCCCACTCTATCAGTCTCTAAACCCTGTAATAGCCATCTACAGCCTGTAACAGAATGCGTGGTGACTAAGATCATCCATGTAAACCCGGATGGGTGGTTGCCTAACTCCGGTATTCGAAACGGGGCCACGGCATTCCACCTCAGCGGACTTCACGAGCATGTTCATCGCGAGAGCAAAATACGTGACTGACAATGTACAGCCTGTAATAATTCCTCTCTCGTGTCTATGCCAATCTGAAGAAACCAAACCGATGCAACTCTTAGAAGGAATTGTTGTAGTAATCTAGGATCAGCTCGCGGATGCTACTTGGGACGTAGTGTCTAATTAAAGCTTCTTCCACGAGTTTATGTGGTATGGACCCATATGCATTGGCCAAGTCCAACCACGCAACAGCTAAGTCCTCTTTATTCCTCCTTGCATCCCTTATTATTGCGACAAAACTCCTATATGCTCAACGCAGCCAGTCATACCAGGGATTCCACCTTTTTGTACCGATGTATCTATAAAGCTATTTTTTAGCAGAAAAGCTGATAGCCGTCGGGAAATAACACTAAAAAATATTTTGAATTCTGTACTCAGTAACGAGATACATCGAAACTGCTCGATATTTTCTGAGTTCTCTTCTTTTGGGATCCAAACACGTTATGCGTATCGCAATTGACGCAACTTTTACGTCGCTGCCAAATTGCTTTAATGATCTTCCAAAATTTCATGAGAAGACCAGGCAACGCTTATACACGGAGTAAGGCACGCCACTCGGACCTGGCGACGAAGCTGATCTCGCTGCCGTTACTATCTGTTTTAATTCACTCAAACTTGGCACCTTCGTGTTCAACTCAAATTCTGGGTTTGGGTTTAACGAGGCGACCATTAAATTCTAATTCCTCGTCATTGGGTCCCTATAAGAGCTCTTTCAAAAGGAATGCACCCAATCTTTTTGGGCATGCCCCTAATCTGTTGCTCCTCTTATCTGCCAGAAGTCTTCATGAAACCAAACGGGTCGGAGATAAACGAAGCCCTCTTCCTGGCCTGCTCTTTCCTCCGGCGACGATGTCCTTCTGCTCTTTGCAGGTTTTCAGTTTCTGTCTTTAAAATATTTCTCAGTTCCGAGAGGGCTGATCGCTCTTCTTCACTGGCGGCCTTAAATTGTTTCTTGAGGGATCTTAATTCCTGCCTTACTTCTTTATCCTTCCTTCTCAGTGTAGATTTTATTTCTCGTTTTTCAATGTGGCCGAAAACGCTCTGATCCGTAGCTGAAGATAAGTTTACTCGTGGTTTGAAGTCGTCGGTCTATGTTACCCTGCAGACTACATTGGATTATAATGCATAGGTTTCATCAAAATCGCGCCAAGCTTTCTTGTTGTTTGCTGGGGGCCATTTAATCCGCTTAGAGACTGCTCTGTCCGGCAAGGTCTGACTCCACACTGGCTGGATGCTGGGCGCTTTGGTTTGTCACCGGCACCTGCTCCACCACCGTCTTACTCTGGTGTAACACCTATGCGTTGTGAGTTCTCGGCTACTACTGCACATTTCATCTTGGCCTGGTGTACTTTTAGGCCACGCTGATTCTTGCACGTCTTTCCACAGTGGCATATTGAGTCAGATGTCATGGGGCCTTTGCTGCGGTCGTAATCGTTGTATCCGTCCTACCGTGGATCTCATGCTCTCCCCCCCTCTCGGGATCCCCTGGGGTATATATTCCTTTGTTCTACCTGTAGCATGAAACTGGGATCTCTTTAGAACAAAGAGACATGTCATTAGGGGTGCGAACCTTGCAGTCTCCGAATAGCCGTATTTCCGGCTTGCCAACTGTCTTTTCAGCTGTCACAGAGTCTTTCCTCAGTCATCAGCCAGACCATTCCTAGTAGTCACTGTTGAAAACAGAATTAAAATTATTAAAATACCCCTTTAAATGCCAAATCTAGATGCGTCGTCAGTGTTGTTGCTCCCATGTCACTAGAAGATTCGGGTCTAAATAAACAACAGACTTCTTCGATGGACGACCCGACCGAATATGATCAGTATTCGACCCGCACCTAGAACAAAATTTGGTGACAAGCTTTAGTACGTGCATTATATAATTTGTCCCTGTAGACAACAACCAATCAAGACTTTGCTTGGGCTATTCGATGTTATAGATTAGGTAAAGCATAGCTGTATAGATCATCTCACATGCGGCCAAGAATGGCTGTTTTTTTGAAAAATAGAAGAAAATAAAACCAATAAATATACACAAATATATATACATACACATATAGATAGATAGATAGATAGATAGATAGATAGATATGTATATATAATATGAAATATAAAATATGAAATGGAGAAGATGTAATTGTGGTCGATATTTGAGA